>OY986048.1:9691074-10278469 GCA_963920205.1 Stenodema calcarata | reverse complement strand
CATACCATACCATACGAATTTCTTTCCTATCATACCATACTGTATTATACCAAATCATACATACAATAATATACCATACCATACTCATACCATGTCATACAAACCGAGTGAATATTGAAATGTCATCCATTTCTGACCTATATTTAAAATTTTAAGTATCTAGCTCATCGTCAACATTTAATTTGTTTAAACAAATAGGTATTATTTAAACAATTTTACAGACAAGAAACCGAGTGAATATTGCATTGTGATCCAGTTCTGACCTATTTTTAAAATTTCAAGTCCATAGCTCATCATCAAAATTTAATTTGTATTATTACAAAAAGGTATTATTTAAACAATTTTACAGATGAGAAACCGAGTGAATATTGCAATGTGGTCTATCCCCGACTCACGGTTAAAATTTCTAGACTGTAGTTTACCGGGAAGATGTAAAAAGGTAGTTTTATTCTGGGCGTCTGGTGGTTGGGTCACATAACGGCCGTTTTCGACGCGAAAGTTTAGTGTTTTTCCTAAAACTTTGCGCGGTCACTGTGAACGAACGGCTGGTCGCACAAAAATCCAATTGGTCTTAAAAGATTCGTAATTTTTCAGGTCATTCGAAGGTGAACTAAAATTTACACGGTTCAGTTAAATATTTGGAGATAAGACATCGTCGAAATTTTAAATTTCGTTTTGAATCCCTTCCCCTTGACCTAGGGTTATGAAAAGTTTCGAGGATCATTGTGGGGCTGGTCCAAACCCAGAAACCAAATTTTGTAATTTTAGCTCAACGCTAACTGGGCAAAACGGCGTGGACGGCGGACGGCGGACGGCGTACGGCGTACGGGGGACGGCGTACGGCGTACGGCGTACGGCGGACGGACGGATTTTTTTTTATTCGATTTTCTGAATCTACGTATCTTGAAACGTAAACCAACAAATTTTGAGGGGGGGTTAAAAAAATTTTTTCTTTGGGCGATTCCAATGGTTCATTATCGAAGATAATAAACCAAAAACTATTAAATAGCTGTTTATAATTCTGCATTGTTAAGTCCTCGTAATGTTTTCTTGTGTATAAGTTAATTATTTAATTTTCGTATTGTCTTGTTCTTTACATTGTTACTATGATAAATTTTTGTTTTTGTTAATTAACGTTTATGTCTTAGGTTATTGCATCACCTGTGTGCTGCTGTTATAATAGTGATAGATGAACTCCTCCGAAGAGCACAAGTTCCCTTGAACTTATTCTTCGGTGGGCAATAAGTTGTGAAAATGATACCGATTGAATTATATACTTAACTATTTTGCCAATAAAGGAATACAATACAATACAATACAATACTCCCTCGAGCGGTCGCGGGCGGCATTTTATGCCGAAATTAAAACTCAATTTTTACTCCCTCGAGCGGTCGCGGGCGGCATTTTATGCCGAAATTAAAACTCAATTTTTACTCCCTCGAGCGGTCGCGGGCGGCATTTTATGCCGAAATTAAAACTCAATTTTTACTCCCTCGAGCGGTCGCGGGCGGCATTTTATGCCGAAATTAAAACTCAATTTTTACGCGCCTAAGTCAGCTGTTAAGAAAGTGCAAATCGTGCAAAATAAATTATTACGAATTATATTAAATAAAAACTCTAGATATTCTTCCTCACTTTTGTGTAAATCTTTTGAATTTAAAAATATTAATCAAATTTATCATTTTCAATCTTGCATACATGTTTTTGGCGCTAAAGTTGATCCACGTCATCTTTTATCTTCGTCTGTTACTCGTAACTACAATAATTCCCGTGTCATTCTTCCTAATATAAATACTGAGTTCTACAGGAGAAATGCTTATGTAACTGCCCTCAGAACTCTATACCAAAAAGAAATAAATATTTTTTCGTTTTCCAGCCTGTCAAATTTTAAAAAACTATTAAATAGCTGTTTATAATTCTGCATTGTTAAGTCCTCGAAATGTTTTCTTGTGTATAAGTTAATTATTTAATTTTCGTATTGTCTTGTTCTTTACATTGTTACTATGATAAATTTTTGTTTTTGTTAATTAACGTTTATGTCTTAGGTTATTGCATCACCTGTGTGCTGCTGTTATAATAGTGATAGATGAACTCCTCCGAAGAGCACAAGTTCCCTTGAACTTATTCTTCGGTGGGCAATAAGTTGTGAAAATGATACCGATTGAATTATATACTTAACTATTTTGCCAATAAAGGAATACAATACAATACAATACAATACTCCCTCGAGCGGCCGCGGGCGGCATTTTATGCCGAAATTAAAACTCAATTTTTACTCCCTCGAGCGGTCGCGGGCGGCATTTTATGCCGAAATTAAAACTCAATTTTTACTCCCTCGAGCGGTCGCGGGCGGCATTTTATGCCGAAATTTAAACTCAATTTTTACTCCCTCGAGCGGTCGTGGGCGGCATTTTATGCCGAAATTAAAACTCAATTTTTACTCCCTCGAGCGGTCGCGGGCGGCATTTTATGCCGAAATTAAAACTCAATTTTTACTCCCTCGAGCGGTCGCGGGCGGCATTTTATGCCGAAATTAAAACTCAATTTTTACTCCCTCGAGCGGTCGCGGGCGGCATTTTATGCCGAAATTAAAACTCAATTTTTACTCCCTCGAGCGGTCGCGGGCGGTATTTTATGCCGAAATTAAAACTCAATTTTTACTCCCTCGAGCGGTCGCGGGCGGCATTTTATGCCGAAATTAAAACTCAATTTTTACGCGCCTAAGTCAGCTGTTAAGAAAGTGCAAATCGTGCCAAATAAATTATTACGAATTATATTAAATAAAAACTCTAGATATTCTTCCTCACTTTTGTTTAAATCTTTTGAAGTTAAAAATATTAATCAAATTTATCATTTTCAATCTTGCATACATCTTTTTGGCGCTAAAGTTGATCCACGTCCTCTTTTATCTTCGTCTGTTACTCGTAACTACAATAATTCCCGTGTCATTCTTCCTAATATAAATACTGAGTTCTACAGGAGAAATGCTTATGTAACTGCCCTCAGAACTCTATACCAAAAAGAAATAAATATTTTTTCGTTTTCCAGCCTGTCAAATTTTAAAAAACTATTAAATAGCTGTTTATAATTCTGCATTGTTAAGTCCTCGTAATGTTTTCTTGTGTATAAGTTAATTATTTAATTTTCGTATTGTCTTGTTCTTTACATTGTTACTATGATAAATTTTTGTTTTTGTTAATTAACGTTTATGTCTTAGGTTATTGCATCACCTGTGTGCTGCTGTTATAATAGTGATAGATGAACTCCTCCGAAGAGCACAAGTTCCCTTGAACTTATCCTTCGGTGGGCAATAAGTTGTGAAAATGATACCGATTGAATTATATACTTAACTATTTTGCCAATAAAGGAATACAATACAATACAATACAATACTCCCTCGAGCGGTCGCGGGCGGCATTTTATGCCGAAATTAAAACTCAATTTTTACTCCCTCGAGCGGTCGCGGGCGGCATTTTATGCCGAAATTAAAACTCAATTTTTACTCCCTCGAGCGGTCGCGGGCGGCATTTTATGCCGAAATTAAAACTCAATTTTTACTCCCTCGAGCGGTCGCGGGCGGCATTTTATGCCGAAATTAAAACTCAATTTTTACTCCCTCGAGCGGTCGCGGGCGGCATTTTATGCCGAAATTAAAACTCAATTTTTACTCCCTCGAGCGGTCGCGGGCGGCATTTTATGCCGAAATTAAAACTCAATTTTTACTCCCTCGAGCGGTCGCGGGCAGCATTTTATGCCGAAATTAAAACTCAATTTTTACTCCCTCGAGCGGTCGCGGGCGGCATTTTATGCCGAAATTAAAACTCAATTTTTACTCCCTCGAGCGGTCGCGGGCGGCATTTTATGCCGAAATTAAAACTCAATTTTTACTCCCTCGAGCGGTCGCGGGCGGCATTTTATGCCGAAATTAAAACTCAATTTTTACTCCCTCGAGCGGTCGCGGGCGGCATTTTATGCCGAAATTAAAACTCAATTTTTACTCCCTCGAGCGGTCGCGGGCGGCATTTTATGCCGAAATTAAAACTCAATTTTTACGCGCCTAAGTCAGCTGTTAAGAAAGTGCAAATCGTGCAAAATAAATTATTTCGAATTATATTAAATAAAAACTCTAGATATTCTTCCTCACTTTTGTTTAAATCTTTTGAAGTTAAAAATATTAATCAAATTTATCATTTTCAATCTTGCATACATCTTTTTGGCGCTAAAGTTGATCCACGTCCTCTTTTATCTTCGTCTGTTACTCGTAACTACAATAATTCCCGTGTCATTCTTCCTAATATAAATACTGAGTTCTACAGGAGAAATGCTTATGTAACTGCCCTCAGAACTCTATACCAAAAAGAAATAAATATTTTTTCGTTTTCCAGCCTGTCAAATTTTAAAAAACTATAGCTGTTTATAATTCTGCATTGTTAAGTCCTCGTAATGTTTTCTTGTGTATAAGTTAATTATTTAATTTTCGTATTGTCTTGTTCTTTACATTGTTACTATGATAAATTTTTGTTTTTGTTAATTAACGTTTATGTCTTAGGTTATTGCATCACCTGTGTGCTGCTGTTATAATAGTGATAGATGAACTCCTCCGAAGAGCACAAGTTCCCTTGAACTTATTCTTCGGTGGGCAATAAGTTGTGAAAATGATACCGATTGAATTATATACTTAACTATTTTGCCAATAAAGGAATACAATACAATACAATACAATACTCCCTCGAGCGGCCGCGGGCGGCATTTTATGCCGAAATTAAAACTCAATTTTTACTCCCTCGAGCGGTCGCGGGCGGCATTTTATGCCGAAATTAAAACTCAATTTTTACTCCCTCGAGCGGTCGCGGGCGGCATTTTATGCCGAAATTTAAACTCAATTTTTACTCCCTCGAGCGGTCGTGGGCGGCATTTTATGCCGAAATTAAAACTCAATTTTTACTCCCTCGAGCGGTCGCGGGCGGCATTTTATGCCGAAATTAAAACTCAATTTTTACTCCCTCGAGCGGTCGCGGGCGGCATTTTATGCCGAAATTAAAACTCAATTTTTACTCCCTCGAGCGGTCGCGGGCGGCATTTTATGCCGAAATTAAAACTCAATTTTTACTCCCTCGAGCGGTCGCGGGCGGCATTTTATGCCGAAATTAAAACTCAATTTTTACTCCCTCGAGCGGTCGCGGGCGGCATTTTATGCCGAAATTAAAACTCAATTTTTACGCGCCTAAGTCAGCTGTTAAGAAAGTGCAAATCGTGCAAAATAAATTATTACGAATTATATTAAATAAAAACTCTAGATATTCTTCCTCACTTTTGTGTAAATCTTTTGAATTTAAAAATATTAATCAAATTTATCATTTTCAATCTTGCATACATGTTTTTGGCGCTAAAGTTGATCCACGTCATCTTTTATCTTCGTCTGTTACTCGTAACTACAATAATTCCCGTGTCATTCTTCCTAATATAAATACTGAGTTCTACAGGAGAAATGCTTATGTAACTGCCCTCAGAACTCTATACCAAAAAGAAATAAATATTTTTTCGTTTTCCAGCCTGTCAAATTTTAAAAAACTATTAAATAGCTGTTTATAATTCTGCATTGTTAAGTCCTCGAAATGTTTTCTTGTGTATAAGTTAATTATTTAATTTTCGTATTGTCTTGTTCTTTACATTGTTACTATGATAAATTTTTGTTTTTGTTAATTAACGTTTATGTCTTAGGTTATTGCATCACCTGTGTGCTGCTGTTATAATAGTGATAGATGAACTCCTCCGAAGAGCACAAGTTCCCTTGAACTTATCCTTCGGTGGGCAATAAGTTGTGAAAATGATACCGATTGAATTATATACTTAACTATTTTGCCAATAAAGGAATACAATACAATACAATACTCCCTCGAGCGGTCGCGGGCGGCATTTTATGCCGAAATTAAAACTCAATTTTTACTCCCTCGAGCGGTCGCGGGCGGCATTTTATGCCGAAATTAAAACTCAATTTTTACTCCCTCGAGCGGTCGCGGGCGGCATTTTATGCCGAAATTAAAACTCAATTTTTACTCCCTCGAGCGGTCGCGGGCGGCATTTTATGCCGAAATTAAAACTCAATTTTTACTCCCTCGAGCGGTCGCAGGCGGCATTTTATGCCGAAATTAAAACTCAATTTTTACTCCCTCGAGCGGTCGCGGGCGGCATTTTATGCCGAAATTAAAACTCAATTTTTACTCCCTCGAGCGGTCGCGGGCAGCATTTTATGCCGAAATTAAAACTCAATTTTTACTCCCTCGAGCGGTCGCGGGCTGCATTTTATGCCGAAATTAAAACTCAATTTTTACTCCCTCGAGCGGTCGCGGGCGGCATTTTATGCCAAAATTAAAACTCAATTTTTACTCCCTCGAGCGGTCGCGGGCGGCATTTAATGCCGAAATTAAAACTCAATTTTTACTCCCTCGAGCGGTCGCGGGCGGCATTTTGTTGCCGAAATTAAAACTCAATTTTTACTCCCTCGAGCGGTCGCGGGCGGCATTTTATGCCGAAATTAAAACTCAATTTTTACTCCCTCGAGCGGTCGCGGGCGGCATTTTATGCCGAAATTAAAACTCAATTTTTACTCCCTCGAGCGGTCGGGGGCGGCATTTTATGCCGAAATTAAAACTCAATTTTTACTCCCTCGAGCGGTCGCGGGCGGCATTTTATGCCGAAATTAAAACTCAATTTTTACGCGCCTAAGTCAGCTGTTAAGAAAGTGCAAATCGTGCAAAATAAATTATTTCGAATTATATTAAATAAAAACTCTAGATATTCTTCCTCACTTTTGTTTAAATCTTTTGAAGTTAAAAATATTAATCAAATTTATCATTTTCAATCTTGCATACATCTTTTTGGCGCTAAAGTTGATCCACGTCCTCTTTTATCTTCGTCTGTTACTCGTAACTACAATAATTCCCGTGTCATTCTTCCTAATATAAATACTGAGTTCTACAGGAGAAATGCTTATGTAACTGCCCTCAGAACTCTATACCAAAAAGAAATAAATATTTTTTCGTTTTCCAGCCTGTCAAATTTTAAAAAACTATTAAATAGCTGTTTATAATTCTGCATTGTTAAGTCCTCGTAATGTTTTCTTGTGTATAAGTTAATTATTTAATTTTCGTATTGTCTTGTTCTTTACATTGTTACTATGATAAATTTTTGTTTTTGTTAATTAACGTTTATGTCTTAGGATATTGCATCACCTGTGTGCTGCTGTTATAATAGTGATAGATGAACTCCTCCGAAGAGCACAAGTTCCCTTGAACTTATTCTTCGGTGAGCAATAAGTTGTGAAAATGATACCGATTGAATTATATATATACTTAACTATTTTGCCAATAAAGGAATACAATACAATACAATACAATACTCCCTCGAGCGGTCGCGGGCGGCATTTTATGCCGAAATTAAAACTCAATTTTTACTCCCTCGAGCGGTCGCGGGCGGCATTTTATGCCGAAATTAAAACTCAATTTTTACTCCCTCGAGCGGTCGCGGGCGGCATTTTATGCCGAAATTAAAACTCAATTTTTACTCCCTCGAGCGGTCGCGGGCGGCATTTTATGCCGAAATTAAAACTCAATTTTTACTCCCTCGAGCGGTCGCGGGCGGCATTTTATGCCGAAATTAAAACTCAATTTTTACTCCCTCGAGCGGTCGCGGGCGGCATTTTATGCCGAAATTAAAACTCAATTTTTACTTCCTCGAGCGGTCGCGGGCGGCATTTTATGCCGAAATTAAAACTCAATTTTTACTCCCTCGAGCGGTCGCGGGCGGCATTTTATGCCGAAATTAAAACTCAATTTTTACGCGCCTAAGTCAGCTGTTAAGAAAGTGCAAATCGTGCAAAATAAATTATTACGGATTATATTAAATAAAAACTCTAGATATTCTTCCTCACTTTTGTTTAAATCTTTTGAAGTTAAAAATATTAATCAAATTTATCATTTTCTTGAACTTATTCTTCGGTGGGCAATGAGTTGTGAAAATGATACCGATTGAATTATATACTTAACTATTTTGCCAATAAAGGAATACAATACAATACTCCCTCGAGCGGTCGCGGGCGGCATTTTATGCCGAAATTAAAACTCAATTTTTACTCCCTCGAGCGGTCGCGGGCGGCATTTTATGCCGAAATTAAAACTCAATTTTTACTCCCTCGAGCGGTCGCGGGCGGCATTTTATGCCGAAATTAAAACTCAATTTTTACGCGCCTAAGTCAGCTGTTAAGAAAGTGCAAATCATGCAAAATAAATTATTTCGAATTATATTAAATAAAAACTCTAGATATTCTTCCTCACTTATGTTTAAATCTTTTGAAGTTAAAAATATTAATCAAATTTATCATTTTCCATCTTGCATACATCTTTTTGGCGCTAAAGTTGATCCACGTCCTCTTTTATCTTCGTCTGTTACTCGTAACTACAATAATTCCCGTGTCATTCTTCCTAATATAAATACTGAGTTCTACAGGAGAAATGCTTATGTAACTGCCCTCAGAACTCTATACCAAAAAGAAATAAATATTTTTTCGTTTTCCAGCCTGTCAAATTTTAAAAAACTATTAAATAGCTGTTTATAATTCTGCATTGTTAAGTCCTCGTAATGTTTTCTTGTGTATAAGTTAATTATTTAATTTTCGTATTGTCTTGTTCTTTACATTGTTACTATGATAAATTTTTGTTTTTGTTAATTAACGTTTATGTCTTAGGTTATTGCATCACCTGTGTGCTGCTGTTATAATAGTGATAGATGAACTCCTCCGAAGAGCACAAGTTCCCTTGAACTTATTCTTCGGTGAGCAATAAGTTGTGAAAATGATACCGATTGAATTATATATATACTTAACTATTTTGCCAATAAAGGAATACAATACAATACAATATAATACTCCCTCGAGCGGTCGCGGGCGGCATTTTATGCCGAAATTAAAACTCAATTTTTACTCCCTCGAGCGGTCGCGGGCGGCATTTTATGCCGAAATTAAAACTCAATTTTTACTCCCTCGAGCGGTCGCGGGCGGCATTTTATGCCGAAATTAAAACTCAATTTTTACTCCCTCGAGCGGTCGCGGGCGGCATTTTATGCCGAAATTAAAACTCAATTTTTACTCCCTCGAGCGGTCGCGGGCGGCATTTTATGCCGAAATTAAAACTCAATTTTTACTCCCTCGAGCGGTCGCGGGCGGCATTTTATGCCGAAATTAAAACTCAATTTTTACTTCCTCGAGCGGTCGCGGGCGGCATTTTATGCCGAAATTAAAACTCAATTTTTACTCCCTCGAGCGGTCGCGGGCGGCATTTTATGCCGAAATTAAAACTCAATTTTTACGCGCCTAAGTCAGCTGTTAAGAAAGTGCAAATCGTGCCAAATAAATTATTACGGATTATATTAAATAAAAACTCTAGATATTCTTCCTCACTTTTGTTTAAATCTTTTGAAGTTAAAAATATTAATCAAATTTATCATTTTCAATCTTGCATACATCTTTTTGGCGCTAAAGTTGATCCACGTCATCTTTTATCTTCGTCTGTTACTCGTAACTACAATAATTCCCGTGTCATTCTTCCTAATATAAATACTGAGTTCTACAGGAGAAATGCTTATGTAACTGCCCTCAGAACTCTATACCAAAAAGAAATAAATATTTTTTCGTTTTCCAGCCTGTCAAATTTTAAAAAACTATTAAATAGCTGTTTATAATTCTGCATTGTTAAGTCCTCGTAATGTTTTCTTGTGTATAAGTTAATTATTTAATTTTCGTATTGTCTTGTTCTTTACATTGTTACTATGATAAATTTTTGTTTTTGTTAATTAACGTTTATGTTCTAGGTTATTGCATCACCTGTGTGCTGCTGTTATAATAGTGATAGATGAACTCCTCCGAAGAGCACAAGTTCCCTTGAACTTATTCTTTGGTGGGCAATGAGTTGTGAAAATGATACCGATTGAATTATATACTTAACTATTTTGCCAATAAAGGAATACAATACAATACTCCCTCGAGCGGTCGCGGGCGGCATTTTATGCCGAAATTAAAACTCAATTTTTACTCCCTCGAGCGGTCGCGGGCGGCATTTTATGCCGAAATTAAAACTAAATTTTTACTCCCTCGAGCGGTCGCGGGCGGCATTTTATGCCGAAATTAAAACTCAATTTTTACGCGCCTAAGTCAGCTGTTAAGAAAGTGCAAATCGTGCAAAATAAATTATTTCGAATTATATTAAATAAAAACTCTAGATATTCTTCCTCACTTTTGTTTAAATCTTTTGAAGTTAAAAATATTAATCAAATTTATCATTTTCAATCTTGCATACATCTTTTTGGCGCTAAAGTTTATCCACGTCCTCTTTTATCTTCTTCTGTTACTCGTAACTACAATAATTCCCGTGTCATTCTTCCTAATATAAATACTGAGTTCTACAGGAGAAATGCTTATGTAACTGCCCTCAGAACTCTATACCAAAAAGAAATAAATATTTTTTCGTTTTCCAGCCTGTCAAATTTTAAAAAACTATTAAATAGCTGTTTATAATTCTGCATTGTTAAGTCCTCGTAATGTTTTCTTGTGTATAAGTTAATTATTTAATTTTCGTATTGTCTTGTTCTTTACATTGTTACTATGATAAATTTTTGTTTTTGTTAATTAACGTTTATGTCTTAGGTTATTGCATCACCTGTGTGCTGCTGTTATAATAGTGATAGATGAACTCCTCCGAAGAGCACAAGTTCCCTTGAACTTATTCTTCGGTGAGCAATAAGTTGTGAAAATGATACCGATTGAATTATATATATACTTAACTATTTTGCCAATAAAGGAATACAATACAATACAATACAATACTCCCTCGAGCGGTCGCGGGCGGCATTTTATGCCGAAATTAAAACTCAATTTTTACTCCCTCGAGCGGTCGCGGGCGGCATTTTATGCCGAAATTAAAACTCAATGTTTACTCCCTCGAGCGGTCGCGGGCGGCATTTTATGCCGAAATTAAAACTCAATTTTTACTCCCTCGAGCGGTCGCGGGCGGCATTTTATGCCGAAATTAAAACTCAATTTTTACTCCCTCGAGCGGTCGCGGGCGGCATTTTATGCCGAAATTAAAACTCAATTTTTACGCGCCTAAGTCAGCTGTTAAGAAAGTGCAAATCGTGCAAAATAAATTATTACGAATTATATTAAATAAAAACTCTAGATATTCTTCCTCACTTTTGTGTAAATCTTTTGAATTTAAAAATATTAATCAAATTTATCATTTTCAATCTTGCATACATGTTTTTGGCGCTAAAGTTGATCCACGTCATCTTTTATCTTCGTCTGTTACTCGTAACTACAATAATTCCCGTGTCATTCTTCCTAATATAAATACTGAGTTCTACAGGAGAAATGCTTATGTAACTGCCCTCAGAACTCTATACCAAAAAGAAATAAATATTTTTCCGTTTTCCAGCCTGTCAAATTTTAAAAAACTATTAAATAGCTGTTTATAATTCTGCATTGTTAAGTCCTCGAAATGTTTTCTTGTGTATAAGTTAATTATTTAATTTTCGTATTGTCTTGTTCTTTACATTGTTACTATGATAAATTTTTGTTTTTGTTAATTAACGTTTATGTCTTAGGTTATTGCATCACCTGTGTGCTGCTGTTATAATAGTGATAGATGAACTCCTCCGAAGAGCACAAGTTCCCTTGAACTTATTCTTCGGTGGGCAATAAGTTGTGAAAATGATACCGATTGAATTATATACTTAACTATTTTGCCAATAAAGGAATACAATACAATACTCCCTCGAGCGGTCGCGGGCGGCATTTTATGCCGAAATTAAAACTCAATTTTTACTCCCTCGAGCGGTCGCGGGCGGCATTTTATGCCGAAATTAAAACTCAATTTTTACGCGCCTAAGTCAGCTGTTAAGAAAGTGCAAATCGTGCCAAATAAATTATTACGAATTATATTAAATAAAAACTCTAGATATTCTTCCTCACTTTTGTTTAAATCTTTTGAAGTTAAAAATATTAATCAAATTTATCATTTTCAATCTTGCATACATCTTTTTGGCGCTAAAGTTGATCCACGTCCTCTTTTATCTTCGTCTGTTACTCGTAACTACAATAATTCCCGTGTCATTCTTCCTAATATAAATACTGAGTTCTACAGGAGAAATGCTTATGTAACTGCCCTCAGAACTCTATACCAAAAAGAAATAAATATTTTTTCGTTTTCCAGCCTGTCAAATTTTAAAAAACTATTAAATAGCTGTTTATAATTCTGCATTGTTAAGTCCTCGTAATGTTTTCTTGTGTATAAGTTAATTATTTAATTTTCGTATTGTCTTGTTCTTTACATTGTTACTATGATAAATTTTTGTTTTTGTTAATTAACGTTTATGTCTTAGGTTATTGCATCACCTGTGTGCTGCTGTTATAATAGTGATAGATGAACTCCTCCGAAGAGCACAAGTTCCCTTGAACTTATCCTTCGGTGGGCAATAAGTTGTGAAAATGATACCGATTGAATTATATACTTAACTATTTTGCCAATAAAGGAATACAATACAATACAATACAATACTCCCTCGAGCGGTCGCGGGCGGCATTTTATGCCGAAATTAAAACTCAATTTTTACTCCCTCGAGCGGTCGCGGGCGGCATTTTATGCCGAAATTAAAACTCAATTTTTACTCCCTCGAGCGGTCGCGGGCGGCATTTTATGCCGAAATTAAAACTCAATTTTTACTCCCTCGAGCGGTCGCGGGCGGCATTTTATGCCGAAATTAAAACTCAATTTGTACTCCCTCGAGCGGTCGCGGGCGGCATTTTATGCGGAAATTAAAACTCAATTTTTACTCCCTCGAGCGGTCGCGGGCGGCATTTTATGCCGAAATTAAAACTAAATTTTTACTCCCTCGAGCGGTCGCGGGCGGCATTTTATGCCGAAATTAAAACTCAATTTTTACTCCCTCGAGCGGTCGCGGGCGGCATTTTATGCCGAAATTAAAACTCAATTTTTACGCGCCTAAGTCAGCTGTTAAGAAAGTGCAAATCGTGCAAAATAAATTATTACGAATTATATTAAATAAAAACTCTAGATATTCTTCCTCACTTTTGTGTAAATCTTTTGAATTTAAAAATATTAATCAAATTTATCATTTTCAATCTTGCATACATGTTTTTTGCGCTAAAGTTGATCCACGTCATCTTTTATCTTCGTCTGTTACTCGTAACTACAATAATTCCCGTGTCATTCTTCCTAATATAAATACTGAGTTCTACAGGAGAAATGCTTATGTAACTGCCCTCAGAACTCTATACCAAAAAGAAATAAATATTTTTTCGTTTTCCAGCCTGTCAAATTTTAAAACTCTGCAAATTCTTGACACAACGGTTTATTATCTTCCTTGTGCAGATCACCCTTCTGTCTATACCAGACTGTATTGCAAATCGGCACCATACCATATTCTCACCGTACTCATACCATACCATACGAATTTCTTTCCTATCATACCATACTGTATTATACCAAATCATACATACAATAATATACCATACCATACTCATACCATGTCATACAAACCGAGTGAATATTGAAATGTCATCCATTTCTGACCTATATTTAAAATTTTAAGTATCTAGCTCATCGTCAACATTTAATTTGTTTAAACAAATAGGTATTATTTAAACAATTTTACAGACAAGAAACCGAGTGAATATTGCATTGTGATCCAGTTCTGACCTATTTTTAAAATTTCAAGTCCATAGCTCATCATCAAAATTTAATTTGTATTATTACAAAAAGGTATTATTTAAACAATTTTACAGATGAGAAACCGAGTGAATATTGCAATGTGGTCTATCCCCGACTCACGGTTAAAATTTCTAGACTGTAGTTTACCGGGAAGATGTAAAAAGGTAGTTTTATTCTGGGCGTCTGGTGGTTGGGTCACATAACGGCCGTTTTCGACGCGAAAGTTTAGTGTTTTTCCTAAAACTTTGCGCGGTCACTGTGAACGAACGGCTGGTCGCACAAAAATCCAATTGGTCTTAAAAGATTCGTAATTTTTCAGGTCATTCGAAGGTGAACTAAAATTTACACGGTTCAGTTAAATATTTGGAGATAAGACATCGTCGAAATTTTAAATTTCGTTTTGAATCCCTTCCCCTTGACCTAGGGTTATGAAAAGTTTCGAGGATCATTGTGGGGCTGGTCCAAACCCAGAAACCAAATTTTGTAATTTTAGCTCAACGCTAACTGGGCAAAACGGCGTGGACGGCGGACGGCGGACGGCGTACGGCGTACGGGGGACGGCGTACGGCGTACGGCGTACGGCGGACGGACGGATTTTTTTTTATTCGATTTTCTGAATCTACGTATCTTGAAACGTAAACCAACAAATTTTGAGGGGGGGTTAAAAAAATTTTTTCTTTGGGCGATTCCAATGGTTCATTATCGAAGATAATAAACCAAAAACTATTAAATAGCTGTTTATAATTCTGCATTGTTAAGTCCTCGTAATGTTTTCTTGTGTATAAGTTAATTATTTAATTTTCGTATTGTCTTGTTCTTTACATTGTTACTATGATAAATTTTTGTTTTTGTTAATTAACGTTTATGTCTTAGGTTATTGCATCACCTGTGTGCTGCTGTTATAATAGTGATAGATGAACTCCTCCGAAGAGCACAAGTTCCCTTGAACTTATTCTTCGGTGGGCAATAAGTTGTGAAAATGATACCGATTGAATTATATACTTAACTATTTTGCCAATAAAGGAATACAATACAATACAATACAATACTCCCTCGAGCGGTCGCGGGCGGCATTTTATGCCGAAATTAAAACTCAATTTTTACTCCCTCGAGCGGTCGCGGGCGGCATTTTATGCCGAAATTAAAACTCAATTTTTACTCCCTCGAGCGGTCGCGGGCGGCATTTTATGCCGAAATTAAAACTCAATTTTTACTCCCTCGAGCGGTCGCGGGCGGCATTTTATGCCGAAATTAAAACTCAATTTTTACGCGCCTAAGTCAGCTGTTAAGAAAGTGCAAATCGTGCAAAATAAATTATTACGAATTATATTAAATAAAAACTCTAGATATTCTTCCTCACTTTTGTGTAAATCTTTTGAATTTAAAAATATTAATCAAATTTATCATTTTCAATCTTGCATACATGTTTTTGGCGCTAAAGTTGATCCACGTCATCTTTTATCTTCGTCTGTTACTCGTAACTACAATAATTCCCGTGTCATTCTTCCTAATATAAATACTGAGTTCTACAGGAGAAATGCTTATGTAACTGCCCTCAGAACTCTATACCAAAAAGAAATAAATATTTTTTCGTTTTCCAGCCTGTCAAATTTTAAAAAACTATTAAATAGCTGTTTATAATTCTGCATTGTTAAGTCCTCGAAATGTTTTCTTGTGTATAAGTTAATTATTTAATTTTCGTATTGTCTTGTTCTTTACATTGTTACTATGATAAATTTTTGTTTTTGTTAATTAACGTTTATGTCTTAGGTTATTGCATCACCTGTGTGCTGCTGTTATAATAGTGATAGATGAACTCCTCCGAAGAGCACAAGTTCCCTTGAACTTATTCTTCGGTGGGCAATAAGTTGTGAAAATGATACCGATTGAATTATATACTTAACTATTTTGCCAATAAAGGAATACAATACAATACAATACAATACTCCCTCGAGCGGCCGCGGGCGGCATTTTATGCCGAAATTAAAACTCAATTTTTACTCCCTCGAGCGGTCGCGGGCGGCATTTTATGCCGAAATTAAAACTCAATTTTTACTCCCTCGAGCGGTCGCGGGCGGCATTTTATGCCGAAATTTAAACTCAATTTTTACTCCCTCGAGCGGTCGTGGGCGGCATTTTATGCCGAAATTAAAACTCAATTTTTACTCCCTCGAGCGGTCGCGGGCGGCATTTTATGCCGAAATTAAAACTCAATTTTTACTCCCTCGAGCGGTCGCGGGCGGCATTTTATGCCGAAATTAAAACTCAATTTTTACTCCCTCGAGCGGTCGCGGGCGGCATTTTATGCCGAAATTAAAACTCAATTTTTACTCCCTCGAGCGGTCGCGGGCGGTATTTTATGCCGAAATTAAAACTCAATTTTTACTCCCTCGAGCGGTCGCGGGCGGCATTTTATGCCGAAATTAAAACTCAATTTTTACGCGCCTAAGTCAGCTGTTAAGAAAGTGCAAATCGTGCCAAATAAATTATTACGAATTATATTAAATAAAAACTCTAGATATTCTTCCTCACTTTTGTTTAAATCTTTTGAAGTTAAAAATATTAATCAAATTTATCATTTTCAATCTTGCATACATCTTTTTGGCGCTAAAGTTGATCCACGTCCTCTTTTATCTTCGTCTGTTACTCGTAACTACAATAATTCCCGTGTCATTCTTCCTAATATAAATACTGAGTTCTACAGGAGAAATGCTTATGTAACTGCCCTCAGAACTCTATACCAAAAAGAAATAAATATTTTTTCGTTTTCCAGCCTGTCAAATTTTAAAAAACTATTAAATAGCTGTTTATAATTCTGCATTGTTAAGTCCTCGTAATGTTTTCTTGTGTATAAGTTAATTATTTAATTTTCGTATTGTCTTGTTCTTTACATTGTTACTATGATAAATTTTTGTTTTTGTTAATTAACGTTTATGTCTTAGGTTATTGCATCACCTGTGTGCTGCTGTTATAATAGTGATAGATGAACTCCTCCGAAGAGCACAAGTTCCCTTGAACTTATCCTTCGGTGGGCAATAAGTTGTGAAAATGATACCGATTGAATTATATACTTAACTATTTTGCCAATAAAGGAATACAATACAATACAATACAATACTCCCTCGAGCGGTCGCGGGCGGCATTTTATGCCGAAATTAAAACTCAATTTTTACTCCCTCGAGCGGTCGCGGGCGGCATTTTATGCCGAAATTAAAACTCAATTTTTACTCCCTCGAGCGGTCGCGGGCGGCATTTTATGCCGAAATTAAAACTCAATTTTTACTCCCTCGAGCGGTCGCGGGCGGCATTTTATGCCGAAATTAAAACTCAATTTTTACTCCCTCGAGCGGTCGCGGGCGGCATTTTATGCCGAAATTAAAACTCAATTTTTACTCCCTCGAGCGGTCGCGGGCGGCATTTTATGCCGAAATTAAAACTCAATTTTTACTCCCTCGAGCGGTCGCGGGCAGCATTTTATGCCGAAATTAAAACTCAATTTTTACTCCCTCGAGCGGTCGCGGGCGGCATTTTATGCCGAAATTAAAACTCAATTTTTACTCCCTCGAGCGGTCGCGGGCGGCATTTTATGCCGAAATTAAAACTCAATTTTTACTCCCTCGAGCGGTCGCGGGCGGCATTTTATGCCGAAATTAAAACTCAATTTTTACTCCCTCGAGCGGTCGCGGGCGGCATTTTATGCCGAAATTAAAACTCAATTTTTACTCCCTCGAGCGGTCGCGGGCGGCATTTTATGCCGAAATTAAAACTCAATTTTTACGCGCCTAAGTCAGCTGTTAAGAAAGTGCAAATCGTGCAAAATAAATTATTTCGAATTATATTAAATAAAAACTCTAGATATTCTTCCTCACTTTTGTTTAAATCTTTTGAAGTTAAAAATATTAATCAAATTTATCATTTTCAATCTTGCATACATCTTTTTGGCGCTAAAGTTGATCCACGTCCTCTTTTATCTTCGTCTGTTACTCGTAACTACAATAATTCCCGTGTCATTCTTCCTAATATAAATACTGAGTTCTACAGGAGAAATGCTTATGTAACTGCCCTCAGAACTCTATACCAAAAAGAAATAAATATTTTTTCGTTTTCCAGCCTGTCAAATTTTAAAAAACTATAGCTGTTTATAATTCTGCATTGTTAAGTCCTCGTAATGTTTTCTTGTGTATAAGTTAATTATTTAATTTTCGTATTGTCTTGTTCTTTACATTGTTACTATGATAAATTTTTGTTTTTGTTAATTAACGTTTATGTCTTAGGTTATTGCATCACCTGTGTGCTGCTGTTATAATAGTGATAGATGAACTCCTCCGAAGAGCACAAGTTCCCTTGAACTTATTCTTCGGTGGGCAATAAGTTGTGAAAATGATACCGATTGAATTATATACTTAACTATTTTGCCAATAAAGGAATACAATACAATACAATACAATACTCCCTCGAGCGGCCGCGGGCGGCATTTTATGCCGAAATTAAAACTCAATTTTTACTCCCTCGAGCGGTCGCGGGCGGCATTTTATGCCGAAATTAAAACTCAATTTTTACTCCCTCGAGCGGTCGCGGGCGGCATTTTATGCCGAAATTTAAACTCAATTTTTACTCCCTCGAGCGGTCGTGGCCGGCATTTTATGCCGAAATTAAAACTCAATTTTTACTCCCTCGAGCGGTCGCGGGCGGCATTTTATGCCGAAATTAAAACTCAATTTTTACTCCCTCGAGCGGTCGCGGGCGGCATTTTATGCCGAAATTAAAACTCAATTTTTACTCCCTCGAGCGGTCGCGGGCGGCATTTTATGCCGAAATTAAAACTCAATTTTTACTCCCTCGAGCGGTCGCGGGCGGCATTTTATGCCGAAATTAAAACTCAATTTTTACTCCCTCGAGCGGTCGCGGGCGGCATTTTATGCCGAAATTAAAACTCAATTTTTACGCGCCTAAGTCAGCTGTTAAGAAAGTGCAAATCGTGCAAAATAAATTATTACGAATTATATTAAATAAAAACTCTAGATATTCTTCCTCACTTTTGTGTAAATCTTTTGAATTTAAAAATATTAATCAAATTTATCATTTTCAATCTTGCATACATGTTTTTGGCGCTAAAGTTGATCCACGTCATCTTTTATCTTCGTCTGTTACTCGTAACTACAATAATTCCCGTGTCATTCTTCCTAATATAAATACTGAGTTCTACAGGAGAAATGCTTATGTAACTGCCCTCAGAACTCTATACCAAAAAGAAATAAATATTTTTTCGTTTTCCAGCCTGTCAAATTTTAAAAAACTATTAAATAGCTGTTTATAATTCTGCATTGTTAAGTCCTCGAAATGTTTTCTTGTGTATAAGTTAATTATTTAATTTTCGTATTGTCTTGTTCTTTACATTGTTACTATGATAAATTTTTGTTTTTGTTAATTAACGTTTATGTCTTAGGTTATTGCATCACCTGTGTGCTGCTGTTATAATAGTGATAGATGAACTCCTCCGAAGAGCACAAGTTCCCTTGAACTTATCCTTCGGTGGGCAATAAGTTGTGAAAATGATACCGATTGAATTATATACTTAACTATTTTGCCAATAAAGGAATACAATACAATACAATACTCCCTCGAGCGGTCGCGGGCGGCATTTTATGCCGAAATTAAAACTCAATTTTTACTCCCTCGAGCGGTCGCGGGCGGCATTTTATGCCGAAATTAAAACTCAATTTTTACTCCCTCGAGCGGTCGCGGGCGGCATTTTATGCCGAAATTAAAACTCAATTTTTACTCCCTCGAGCGGTCGCGGGCGGCATTTTATGCCGAAATTAAAACTCAATTTTTACTCCCTCGAGCGGTCGCAGGCGGCATTTTATGCCGAAATTAAAACTCAATTTTTACTCCCTCGAGCGGTCGCGGGCGGCATTTTATGCCGAAATTAAAACTCAATTTTTACTCCCTCGAGCGGTCGCGGGCAGCATTTTATGCCGAAATTAAAACTCAATTTTTACTCCCTCGAGCGGTCGCGGGCTGCATTTTATGCCGAAATTAAAACTCAATTTTTACTCCCTCGAGCGGTCGCGGGCGGCATTTTATGCCAAAATTAAAACTCAATTTTTACTCCCTCGAGCGGTCGCGGGCGGCATTTAATGCCGAAATTAAAACTCAATTTTTACTCCCTCGAGCGGTCGCGGGCGGCATTTTGTTGCCGAAATTAAAACTCAATTTTTACTCCCTCGAGCGGTCGCGGGCGGCATTTTATGCCGAAATTAAAACTCAATTTTTACTCCCTCGAGCGGTCGCGGGCGGCATTTTATGCCGAAATTAAAACTCAATTTTTACTCCCTCGAGCGGTCGGGGGCGGCATTTTATGCCGAAATTAAAACTCAATTTTTACTCCCTCGAGCGGTCGCGGGCGGCATTTTATGCCGAAATTAAAACTCAATTTTTACGCGCCTAAGTCAGCTGTTAAGAAAGTGCAAATCGTGCAAAATAAATTATTTCGAATTATATTAAATAAAAACTCTAGATATTCTTCCTCACTTTTGTTTAAATCTTTTGAAGTTAAAAATATTAATCAAATTTATCATTTTCAATCTTGCATACATCTTTTTGGCGCTAAAGTTGATCCACGTCCTCTTTTATCTTCGTCTGTTACTCGTAACTACAATAATTCCCGTGTCATTCTTCCTAATATAAATACTGAGTTCTACAGGAGAAATGCTTATGTAACTGCCCTCAGAACTCTATACCAAAAAGAAATAAATATTTTTTCGTTTTCCAGCCTGTCAAATTTTAAAAAACTATTAAATAGCTGTTTATAATTCTGCATTGTTAAGTCCTCGTAATGTTTTCTTGTGTATAAGTTAATTATTTAATTTTCGTATTGTCTTGTTCTTTACATTGTTACTATGATAAATTTTTGTTTTTGTTAATTAACGTTTATGTCTTAGGATATTGCATCACCTGTGTGCTGCTGTTATAATAGTGATAGATGAACTCCTCCGAAGAGCACAAGTTCCCTTGAACTTATTCTTCGGTGAGCAATAAGTTGTGAAAATGATACCGATTGAATTATATATATACTTAACTATTTTGCCAATAAAGGAATACAATACAATACAATACAATACTCCCTCGAGCGGTCGCGGGCGGCATTTTATGCCGAAATTAAAACTCAATTTTTACTCCCTCGAGCGGTCGCGGGCGGCATTTTATGCCGAAATTAAAACTCAATTTTTACTCCCTCGAGCGGTCGCGGGCGGCATTTTATGCCGAAATTAAAACTCAATTTTTACTCCCTCGAGCGGTCGCGGGCGGCATTTTATGCCGAAATTAAAACTCAATTTTTACTCCCTCGAGCGGTCGCGGGCGGCATTTTATGCCGAAATTAAAACTCAATTTTTACTCCCTCGAGCGGTCGCGGGCGGCATTTTATGCCGAAATTAAAACTCAATTTTTACTTCCTCGAGCGGTCGCGGGCGGCATTTTATGCCGAAATTAAAACTCAATTTTTACTCCCTCGAGCGGTCGCGGGCGGCATTTTATGCCGAAATTAAAACTCAATTTTTACGCGCCTAAGTCAGCTGTTAAGAAAGTGCAAATCGTGCAAAATAAATTATTACGGATTATATTAAATAAAAACTCTAGATATTCTTCCTCACTTTTGTTTAAATCTTTTGAAGTTAAAAATATTAATCAAATTTATCATTTTCTTGAACTTATTCTTCGGTGGGCAATGAGTTGTGAAAATGATACCGATTGAATTATATACTTAACTATTTTGCCAATAAAGGAATACAATACAATACTCCCTCGAGCGGTCGCGGGCGGCATTTTATGCCGAAATTAAAACTCAATTTTTACTCCCTCGAGCGGTCGCGGGCGGCATTTTATGCCGAAATTAAAACTCAATTTTTACTCCCTCGAGCGGTCGCGGGCGGCATTTTATGCCGAAATTAAAACTCAATTTTTACGCGCCTAAGTCAGCTGTTAAGAAAGTGCAAATCATGCAAAATAAATTATTTCGAATTATATTAAATAAAAACTCTAGATATTCTTCCTCACTTATGTTTAAATCTTTTGAAGTTAAAAATATTAATCAAATTTATCATTTTCCATCTTGCATACATCTTTTTGGCGCTAAAGTTGATCCACGTCCTCTTTTATCTTCGTCTGTTACTCGTAACTACAATAATTCCCGTGTCATTCTTCCTAATATAAATACTGAGTTCTACAGGAGAAATGCTTATGTAACTGCCCTCAGAACTCTATACCAAAAAGAAATAAATATTTTTTCGTTTTCCAGCCTGTCAAATTTTAAAAAACTATTAAATAGCTGTTTATAATTCTGCATTGTTAAGTCCTCGTAATGTTTTCTTGTGTATAAGTTAATTATTTAATTTTCGTATTGTCTTGTTCTTTACATTGTTACTATGATAAATTTTTGTTTTTGTTAATTAACGTTTATGTCTTAGGTTATTGCATCACCTGTGTGCTGCTGTTATAATAGTGATAGATGAACTCCTCCGAAGAGCACAAGTTCCCTTGAACTTATTCTTCGGTGAGCAATAAGTTGTGAAAATGATACCGATTGAATTATATATATACTTAACTATTTTGCCAATAAAGGAATACAATACAATACAATATAATACTCCCTCGAGCGGTCGCGGGCGGCATTTTATGCCGAAATTAAAACTCAATTTTTACTCCCTCGAGCGGTCGCGGGCGGCATTTTATGCCGAAATTAAAACTCAATTTTTACTCCCTCGAGCGGTCGCGGGCGGCATTTTATGCCGAAATTAAAACTCAATTTTTACTCCCTCGAGCGGTCGCGGGCGGCATTTTATGCCGAAATTAAAACTCAATTTTTACTCCCTCGAGCGGTCGCGGGCGGCATTTTATGCCGAAATTAAAACTCAATTTTTACTCCCTCGAGCGGTCGCGGGCGGCATTTTATGCCGAAATTAAAACTCAATTTTTACTTCCTCGAGCGGTCGCGGGCGGCATTTTATGCCGAAATTAAAACTCAATTTTTACTCCCTCGAGCGGTCGCGGGCGGCATTTTATGCCGAAATTAAAACTCAATTTTTACGCGCCTAAGTCAGCTGTTAAGAAAGTGCAAATCGTGCCAAATAAATTATTACGGATTATATTAAATAAAAACTCTAGATATTCTTCCTCACTTTTGTTTAAATCTTTTGAAGTTAAAAATATTAATCAAATTTATCATTTTCAATCTTGCATACATCTTTTTGGCGCTAAAGTTGATCCACGTCATCTTTTATCTTCGTCTGTTACTCGTAACTACAATAATTCCCGTGTCATTCTTCCTAATATAAATACTGAGTTCTACAGGAGAAATGCTTATGTAACTGCCCTCAGAACTCTATACCAAAAAGAAATAAATATTTTTTCGTTTTCCAGCCTGTCAAATTTTAAAAAACTATTAAATAGCTGTTTATAATTCTGCATTGTTAAGTCCTCGTAATGTTTTCTTGTGTATAAGTTAATTATTTAATTTTCGTATTGTCTTGTTCTTTACATTGTTACTATGATAAATTTTTGTTTTTGTTAATTAACGTTTATGTTCTAGGTTATTGCATCACCTGTGTGCTGCTGTTATAATAGTGATAGATGAACTCCTCCGAAGAGCACAAGTTCCCTTGAACTTATTCTTTGGTGGGCAATGAGTTGTGAAAATGATACCGATTGAATTATATACTTAACTATTTTGCCAATAAAGGAATACAATACAATACTCCCTCGAGCGGTCGCGGGCGGCATTTTATGCCGAAATTAAAACTCAATTTTTACTCCCTCGAGCGGTCGCGGGCGGCATTTTATGCCGAAATTAAAACTAAATTTTTACTCCCTCGAGCGGTCGCGGGCGGCATTTTATGCCGAAATTAAAACTCAATTTTTACGCGCCTAAGTCAGCTGTTAAGAAAGTGCAAATCGTGCAAAATAAATTATTTCGAATTATATTAAATAAAAACTCTAGATATTCTTCCTCACTTTTGTTTAAATCTTTTGAAGTTAAAAATATTAATCAAATTTATCATTTTCAATCTTGCATACATCTTTTTGGCGCTAAAGTTTATCCACGTCCTCTTTTATCTTCTTCTGTTACTCGTAACTACAATAATTCCCGTGTCATTCTTCCTAATATAAATACTGAGTTCTACAGGAGAAATGCTTATGTAACTGCCCTCAGAACTCTATACCAAAAAGAAATAAATATTTTTTCGTTTTCCAGCCTGTCAAATTTTAAAAAACTATTAAATAGCTGTTTATAATTCTGCATTGTTAAGTCCTCGTAATGTTTTCTTGTGTATAAGTTAATTATTTAATTTTCGTATTGTCTTGTTCTTTACATTGTTACTATGATAAATTTTTGTTTTTGTTAATTAACGTTTATGTCTTAGGTTATTGCATCACCTGTGTGCTGCTGTTATAATAGTGATAGATGAACTCCTCCGAAGAGCACAAGTTCCCTTGAACTTATTCTTCGGTGAGCAATAAGTTGTGAAAATGATACCGATTGAATTATATATATACTTAACTATTTTGCCAATAAAGGAATACAATACAATACAATACAATACTCCCTCGAGCGGTCGCGGGCGGCATTTTATGCCGAAATTAAAACTCAATTTTTACTCCCTCGAGCGGTCGCGGGCGGCATTTTATGCCGAAATTAAAACTCAATGTTTACTCCCTCGAGCGGTCGCGGGCGGCATTTTATGCCGAAATTAAAACTCAATTTTTACTCCCTCGAGCGGTCGCGGGCGGCATTTTATGCCGAAATTAAAACTCAATTTTTACTCCCTCGAGCGGTCGCGGGCGGCATTTTATGCCGAAATTAAAACTCAATTTTTACGCGCCTAAGTCAGCTGTTAAGAAAGTGCAAATCGTGCAAAATAAATTATTACGAATTATATTAAATAAAAACTCTAGATATTCTTCCTCACTTTTGTGTAAATCTTTTGAATTTAAAAATATTAATCAAATTTATCATTTTCAATCTTGCATACATGTTTTTGGCGCTAAAGTTGATCCACGTCATCTTTTATCTTCGTCTGTTACTCGTAACTACAATAATTCCCGTGTCATTCTTCCTAATATAAATACTGAGTTCTACAGGAGAAATGCTTATGTAACTGCCCTCAGAACTCTATACCAAAAAGAAATAAATATTTTTCCGTTTTCCAGCCTGTCAAATTTTAAAAAACTATTAAATAGCTGTTTATAATTCTGCATTGTTAAGTCCTCGAAATGTTTTCTTGTGTATAAGTTAATTATTTAATTTTCGTATTGTCTTGTTCTTTACATTGTTACTATGATAAATTTTTGTTTTTGTTAATTAACGTTTATGTCTTAGGTTATTGCATCACCTGTGTGCTGCTGTTATAATAGTGATAGATGAACTCCTCCGAAGAGCACAAGTTCCCTTGAACTTATTCTTCGGTGGGCAATAAGTTGTGAAAATGATACCGATTGAATTATATACTTAACTATTTTGCCAATAAAGGAATACAATACAATACTCCCTCGAGCGGTCGCGGGCGGCATTTTATGCCGAAATTAAAACTCAATTTTTACTCCCTCGAGCGGTCGCGGGCGGCATTTTATGCCGAAATTAAAACTCAATTTTTACTCCCTCGAGCGGTCGCGGGCGGCATTTTATGCCGAAATTTAAACTCAATTTTTACTCCCTCGAGCGGTCGTGGGCGGCATTTTATGCCGAAATTAAAACTCAATTTTTACTCCCTCGAGCGGTCGCGGGCGGCATTTTATGCCGAAATTAAAACTCAATTTTTACTCCCTCGAGCGGTCGCGGGCGGCATTTTATGCCGAAATTAAAACTCAATTTTTACTCCCTCGAGCGGTCGCGGGCGGCATTTTATGCCGAAATTAAAACTCAATGTTTACTCCCTCGAGCGGTCGCGGGCGGCATTTTATGCCGAAATTAAAACTCAATTTTTACTCCCTCGAGCGGTCGCGGGCGGCATTTTATGCCGAAATTAAAACTCAATTTTTACTCCCTCGAGCGGTCGCGGGCGGCATTTTATGCCGAAATTAAAACTCAATTTTTACGCGCCTAAGTCAGCTGTTAAGAAAGTGCAAATCGTGCAAAATAAATTATTACGAATTATATTAAATAAAAACTCTAGATATTCTTCCTCACTTTTGTGTAAATCTTTTGAATTTAAAAATATTAATCAAATTTATCATTTTCAATCTTGCATACATGTTTTTGGCGCTAAAGTTGATCCACGTCATCTTTTATCTTCGTCTGTTACTCGTAACTACAATAATTCCCGTGTCATTCTTCCTAATATAAATACTGAGTTCTACAGGAGAAATGCTTATGTAACTGCCCTCAGAACTCTATACCAAAAAGAAATAAATATTTTTCCGTTTTCCAGCCTGTCAAATTTTAAAAAACTATTAAATAGCTGTTTATAATTCTGCATTGTTAAGTCCTCGAAATGTTTTCTTGTGTATAAGTTAATTATTTAATTTTCGTATTGTCTTGTTCTTTACATTGTTACTATGATAAATTTTTGTTTTTGTTAATTAACGTTTATGTCTTAGGTTATTGCATCACCTGTGTGCTGCTGTTATAATAGTGATAGATGAACTCCTCCGAAGAGCACAAGTTCCCTTGAACTTATTCTTCGGTGGGCAATAAGTTGTGAAAATGATACCGATTGAATTATATACTTAACTATTTTGCCAATAAAGGAATACAATACAATACTCCCTCGAGCGGTCGCGGGCGGCATTTTATGCCGAAATTAAAACTCAATTTTTACTCCCTCGAGCGGTCGCGGGCGGCATTTTATGCCGAAATTAAAACTCAATTTTTACTCCCTCGAGCGGTCGCGGGCGGCATTTTATGCCGAAATTTAAACTCAATTTTTACTCCCTCGAGCGGTCGTGGGCGGCATTTTATGCCGAAATTAAAACTCAATTTTTACTCCCTCGAGCGGTCGCGGGCGGCATTTTATGCCGAAATTAAAACTCAATTTTTACTCCCTCGAGCGGTCGCGGGCGGCATTTTATGCCGAAATTAAAACTCAATTTTTACTCCCTCGAGCGGTCGCGGGCGGCATTTTATGCCGAAATTAAAACTCAATTTTTACTCCCTCGAGCGGTCGCGGGCGGTATTTTATGCCGAAATTAAAACTCAATTTTTACTCCCTCGAGCGGTCGCGGGCGGCATTTTATGCCGAAATTAAAACTAAATTTTTACTCCCTCGAGCGGTCGCGGGCGGCATTTTATGCCGAAATTAAAACTCAATTTTTACGCGCCTAAGTCAGCTGTTAAGAAAGTGCATATCGTGCCAAATAAATTATTACGAATTATATTAAATAAAAACTCTAGATATTCTTCCTCACTTTTGTTTAAATCTTTTGAAGTTAAAAATATTAATCAAATTTATCATTTTCAATCTTGCATACATCTTTTTGGCGCTAAAGTTGATCCACGTCCTCTTTTATCTTCGTCTGTTACTCGTAACTACAATAATTCCCGTGTCATTCTTCCTAATATAAATACTGAGTTCTACAGGAGAAATGCTTATGTAACTGCCCTCAGAACTCTATACCAAAAAGAAATAAATATTTTTTCGTTTTCCAGCCTGTCAAATTTTAAAAAACTATTAAATAGCTGTTTATAATTCTGCATTGTTAAGTCCTCGTAATGTTTTCTTGTGTATAAGTTAATTATTTAATTTTCGTATTGTCTTGTTCTTTACATTGTTACTATGATAAATTTTTGTTTTTGTTAATTAACGTTTATGTCTTAGGTTATTGCATCACCTGTGTGCTGCTGTTATAATAGTGATAGATGAACTCCTCCGAAGAGCACAAGTTCCCTTGAACTTATCCTTCGGTGGGCAATAAGTTGTGAAAATGATACCGATTGAATTATATACTTAACTATTTTGCCAATAAAGGAATACAATACAATACAATACAATACTCCCTCGAGCGGTCGCGGGCGGCATTTTATGCCGAAATTAAAACTCAATTTTTACTCCCTCCAGCGGTCGCGGGCGGCATTTTATGCCGAAATTAAAACTCAATTTTTACTCCCTCGAGCGGTCGCGGGCGGCATTTTATGCCGAAATTAAAACTCAATTTTTACTCCCTCGAGCGGTCGCGGGCGGCATTTTATGCCGAAATTAAAACTCAATTTTTACTCCCTCGAGCGGTCGCGGGCGGTATTTTATGCCGAAATTAAAACTCAATTTTTACTCCCTCGAGCGGTCGCGGGCGGCATTTTATGCCGAAATTAAAACTCAATTTTTACTCCCTCGAGCGGTCGCGGGCCGCATTTTATGCCGAAATTAAAACTCAATTTTTACGCGCCTAAGTCAGCTGTTAAGAAAGTGCAAATCGTGCCAAATAAATTATAACGAATTATATTAAATAAAAACTCTAGATATTCTTCCTCACTTTTGTTTAAATCTTTTGAAGTTAAAAATATTAATCAAATTTATCATTTTCAATCTTGCATACATCTTTTTGGCGCTAAAGTTGATCCACGTCCTCTTTTATCTTCGTCTGTTACTCGTAACTACAATAATTCCCGTGTCATTCTTCCTAATATAAATACTGAGTTCTACAGGAGAAATGCTTATGTAACTTCCCTCAGAACTCTATACCAAAAAGAAATAAATATTTTTTCGTTTTCCAGCCTGTCAAATTTTAAAAAACTATTAAATAGCTGTTTATAATTCTGCATTGTTAAGTCCTCGTAATGTTTTCTTGTGTATAAGTTAATTATTTAATTTTCGTATTGTCTTGTTCTTTACATTGTTACTATGATAAATTTTTGTTTTTGTTAATTAACGTTTATGTCTTAGGTTATTGCATCACCTGTGTGCTGCTGTTATAATAGTGATAGATGAACTCCTCCGAAGAGCACAAGTTCCCTTGAACTTATCCTTCGGTGGGCAATAAGTTGTGAAAATGATACCGATTGAATTATATACTTAACTATTTTGCCAATAAAGGAATACAATACAATACAATACAATACTCCCTCGAGCGGTCGCGGGCGGCATTTTATGCCGAAATTAAAACTCAATTTTTACTCCCTCGAGCGGTCGCGGGCGGCATTTTATGCCGAAATTAAAACTCAATTTTTACTCCCTCGAGCGGTCGCGGGCGGCATTTTATGCCGAAATTAAAACTCAATTTTTACTCCCTCGAGCGGTCGCGGGCGGCATTTTATGCCGAAATTAAAACTCAATTTTTACGCGCCTAAGTCAGCTGTTAAGAAAGTGCAAATCGTGCAAAATAAATTATTACGAATTATATTAAATAAAAACTCTAGATATTCTTCCTCACTTTTGTGTGAATCTTTTGAAGTTAAAAATATTAATCAAATTTATCATTTTCAATCTTGCATACATCTTTTTGGCGCTAAAGTTGATCCACGTCATCTTTTATCTTCGTCTGTTACTCGTAACTACAATAATTCCCGTGTCATTCTTCCTAATATAAATACTGAGTTCTACAGGAGAAATGCTTATGTAACTGCCCTCAGAACTCTATACCAAAAAGAAATAAATATTTTTTCGTTTTCCAGCCTGTCAAATTTTAAAAAACTATTAAATAGCTGTTTATAATTCTGCATTGTTAAGTCCTCGTAATGTTTTCTTGTGTATAAGTTAATTATTTAATTTTCGTATTGTCTTGTTCTTTACATTGTTACTATGATAAATTTTTGTTTTTGTTAATTAACGTTTATGTCTTAGGTTATTGCATCACCTGTGTGCTGCTGTTATAATAGTGATAGATGAACTCCTCCGAAGAGCACAACCCCCCCCCCCCCTCCCTTGAACTTATTCTTCGGTGGGCAATAAGTTGTGAAAATGATACCGATTGAATTATATACTTAACTATTTTGCTAATAAAGGAATACAATACAATACAATACAATACTCCCTCGAGCGGTCGCGGGCGGCATTTTATGCCGAAATTAAAACTCAATTTTTACTCCCTCGAGCGGTCGCGGGCGGCATTTTATGCCGAAATTAAAACTCAATTTTTACTCCCTCGAGCGGTCGCGGGCGGCATTTTATGCCGAAATTAAAACTCAATTTTTACGCGCCTAAGTCAGCTGTTAAGAAAGTGCAAATCGTGCCAAATAAATTATTACGGATTATATTAAATAAAAACTCTAGATATTCTTCCTCACTTTTGTTTAAATCTTTTGAAGTTAAAAATATTAATCAAATTTATCATTTTCAATCTTGCATACATCTTTTTGGCGCTAAAGTTGATCCACGTCCCCTTTTATCTTCGTCTGTTACTCGTAACTACAATAATTCTCGTGTCATTCTTCCTAATATAAATACTGAGTTCTACAGGAGAAATGCTTATGTAACTGCCCTCAGAACTCTATACCAAAAAGAAATAAATATTTTTTCGTTTTCCAGCCTGTCAAATTTTAAAAAACTATTAAATAGCCGTTTATAATTCTGCATTGTTAAGTCCTCGTAATGTTTTCTTGTGTATAAGTTAATTATTTAATTTTCGTATTGTCTTGTTCTTTACATTGTTACTATGATAAATTTTTGTTTTTGTTAATTAACGTTTATGTCTTAGGTTATTGCATCACCTGTGTGCTGCTGTTATAATAGTGATAGATGAACTCCTCCGAAGAGCACAAGTTCCCTTGAACTTATTCTTCGGTGGGCAATAAGTTGTGAAAATGATACCGATTGAATTATATACTTAACTATTTTGCCAATAAAGGAATACAATAGAATACTCCCTCGAGCGGTCGCGGGCGGCATTTTATGCCGAAATTAAAACTCAATTTTTACTCCCTCGAGCGGTCGCGGGCGGCATTTTATGCCGAAATTAAAACTCAATTTTTACTCCCTCGAGCGGTCGCGGGCGGCATTTTATGCCGAAATTAAAACTCAATTTTTACTCCCTCGAGCGGTCGCGGGCGGCATTTTATGCCGAAATTAAAACTCAATTTTTACTCCCTCGAGCGGTCGCGGGCGGCATTTTATGCCGAAATTAAAACTCAATTTTTACTCCCTCGAGCGGTCGCGGGCGGCATTTTATGCCGAAATTAAAACTCAATTTTTACTCCCTCGAGCGGTCGCGGGCGGCATTTTATGCCGAAATTAAAACTCAATTTTTACGCGCCTAAGTCAGCTGTTAAGAAAGTGCAAATCGTGCAAAATAAATTATTACGAATTATATTAAATAAAAACTCTAGATATTCTTCCTCACTTTTGTTTAAATCTTTTGAAGTTAAAAATATTAATCAAATTTATCATTTTCAATCTTGCATACATCTTTTTGGCGCTAAAGTTGATCCACGTCCTCTTTTATCTTCGTCTGTTACTCGTAACTACAATAATTCCCGTGTCATTCTTCCTAATATAAATACTGAGTTCTACAGGAGAAATGCTTATGTAACTGCCCTCAGAACTCTATACCAAAAAGAAATAAATATTGTTTTGTTTTCCAGCCTGTCAAATTTTAAAAAACTATTAAATAGCTGTTTATAATTCTCCATTGTTAAGTCCTCCTAATGTTTTCTGGTGTATAAGTTAATTATTTAATTTTCGTATTGTCTTGTTCTATACATTGTTACTATGATAAATTTTTGTTTTTGTTAATTAACGTTTATGTCTTAGGTTATTGCATCACCTGTGTGCTGCTGTTATAATAGTGATAGATGAACTCCTCCGAAGAGCACAAGTTCCCTTGAACTTATTCTTCGGTGGGCAATAAGTTGTGAAAATGATACCGATTGAATTATATACTTAACTATTTTGCCAATAAAGGAATACAATACAATACAATACAATACTCCCTCAAGCGGTCGCGGGCGGCATTTTATGCCGAAATTAAAACTCAATTTTTACTCCCTCGAGCGGTCTCGGGCGGCATTTTATGCCGAAATTAAAACTCAATTTTTACTCCCTCGAGCGGTCGCGGGCGGCATTTTATGCCGAAATTAAAACTCAATTTTTACTCCCTCGAGCGGTCGCGGGCGGCATTTTATGCCGAAATTAAAACTCAATTTTTACTCCCTCGAGCGGTCGCGGGCGGCATTTTATGCCGAAATTAAAACTCAATTTTTACTCCCTCGAGCGGTCGCGGGCGGCATTTTATGCCGAAATTAAAACTCAATTTTTACTCCCTCGAGCGGTCGCGGGCGGCATTTTATGCCGAAATTAAAACTCAATTTTTACTCCCTCGAGCGGTCGCGGGCGGCATTTTATGCCGAAATTAAAACTCAATTTTTACTCCCTCGAGCGGTCGCGGGCGGCATTTTATGCCGAAATTAAAACTCAATTTTTACTCCCTCGAGCGGTCGCGGGCAGCATTTTATGCCGAAATTAAAACTCAATTTTTACTCCCTCGAGCGGTCGCGGGCGGCATTTTATGCCGAAATTAAAACTCAATTTTTACTCCCTCGAGCGGTCGCGGGCGGCATTTTATGCCAAAATTAAAACTCAATTTTTACTCCCTCGAGCGGTCGCGGGCGGCATTTCATGCCGAAATTAAGACTCAATTTTGGTTTATTATCTTCGATAATGAACCATTGGAATCGCCCAAAGAAAAAAAAATTTTAACCCCCCCTCAAAATTTGTTGGTTTACGTTTCAAGATACGTAGATTCAGAAAATCGAATAAAAAAAAATCCGTCCGTCCGCCGTACGCCGTACGCCGTACGCCGTACGCCGTCCGCCGTCCGCCGTCCGCGCCACTTTGCCCAGTTAGCGTTGAGTTAAAATTACGAAATTTGGTTCCTGGGTTTGGACCAGCCCCACAATGATCCTCGAAACTTTTCATAACCCTAGGTCAAGGGGAAGGGGTTCAAAACGAATTTTGAAATTTTGAAAATTCCATATCTCGAAAAATTCATATAGAACGGTATGTTTTTTATTTCATATTTAGATAGAGTTCGTTCCGTAGAATTTTTTAAGACCATCCGCAGCTTTGTACGACCAGCCGTTCGTTCACAATGACGGCTCAAAGATTGTGCCTCACAACACGATCATGACTCAAACTGTTGAAATACAGGTCCATTTTCATACTAACAAGCTCTTTGGAACATCATATGGCTTAAGTGATGTCGAGTTTGTTGTTCTGAGGTGCGTTTCGTGCTACGGAAATGAAGGTAATTTCGAATGTTTGTTGGTAGGTACTTCTTTTATAGAAAAATTATTACCGAGGTAGCATTAAAAACCCCAGAATTATATCGTAATAATTAATCATAATGAATAACAATTATTATTAATAATAATTACCAATTATTAATACCTAACAATAAATTATAATAATTTTCACTAGGTACTTGATAAAATTGGTAATAATTAGTGATAATTGATAATAATAATTATTCTAACATTTAGGATCTAGACATTTAGACCTAGTGATCTAGACAGAAGGGTGATCTGTACAAAGAAGATAATGAACCGTTGTGTCAAGAATTTGCAGAGTTTTGTTTTTGTTAATTAACGTTTATGTCTTAGGTTATTGCATCACCTGTGTGCTGCTGTTATAATAGTGATAGATGAACTCCTCCGAAGAGCACAAGTTCCCTTGAACTTATTCTTCGGTGGGCAATAAGTTGTGAAAATGATACCGATTGAATTATATACTTAACTATTTTGCCAATAAAGGAATACAATACAATACTCCCTCGAGCGGTCGCGGGCGGCATTTTATGCCGAAATTAAAACTCAATTTTTACTCCCTCGAGCGGTCGCGGGCGGCATTTTATGCCGAAATTAAAACTCAATTTTTACTCCCTCGAGCGGTCGCGGGCGGCATTTTATGCCGAAATTAAAACTCAATTTTTACTCCCTCGAGCGGTCGCGGGCGGCATTTTATGCCGAAATTAAAACTCAATTTTCACTCCCTCGAGCGGTCGCGGGCGGCATTTTATGCCGAAATTAAAACTCAATTTTTACTCCCTCGAGCGGTCGCGGGCGGCATTTTATGCCGAAATTAAAACTCAATTTTTACTCCCTCGAGCGGTCGCGGGCGGCATTTTATGCCGAAATTAAAACTCAATTTTTACGCGCCTAAGTCAGCTGTTAAGAAAGTGCAAATCGTGCAAAATAAATTATTACGAATTATATTAAATAAAAACTCTAGATATTCTTCCTCACTTTTGTTTAAATCTTTTGAAGTTAAAAATATTAATCAAATTTATTATTTTCAATCTTGCATACATCTTTTTGGCGCTAAAGTTGATCCACGTCCTCTTTTATCTTCGTCTGTTACTCGTAACTACAATAATTCCCGTGTCATTCTTCCTAATATAAATACTGAGTTCTGAGAAATACTGAGAAATGCTTATGTAACTGCCCTCAGAACTCTATACCAAAAAGAAATAAATATTGTTTTGTTTTCCAGCCTGTCAAATTTTAAAAAACTATTAAATAGCTGTTTATAATTCTCCATTGTTAAGTCCTCCTAATGTTTTCTGGTGTATAAGTTAATTATTTAATTTTCGTATTGTCTTGTTCTATACATTGTTACTATGATAAATTTTTGTTTTTGTTAATTAACGTTTATGTCTTAGGTTATTGCATCACCTGTGTGCTGCTGTTATAATAGTGATAGATGAACTCCTCCGAAGAGCACAAGTTCCCTTGAACTTATTCTTCGGTGGGCAATAAGTTGTGAAAATGATACCGATTGAATTATATACTTAACTATTTTGCCAATAAAGGAATACAATACAATACTCCCTCGAGCGGTCGCGGGCGGCATTTTATGCCGAAATTAAAACTCAATTTTTACTCCCTCGAGCGGTCGCGGGCGGCATTTTATGCCGAAATTAAAACTCAATTTTTACTCCCTCGAGCGGTCGCGGGCAGCATTTTATGCCGAAATTAAAACTCAATTTTTACTCCCTCGAGCGGTCGCGGGCGGCATTTTATGCCGAAATTAAAACTCAATTTTTACTCCCTCGAGCGGTCGCGGGCGGCATTTTATGCCGAAATTAAAACTCAATTTTTACTCCCTCGAGCGGTCGCGGGCGGCATTTTATGCCGAAATTAAAACTCAATTTTTACTCCCTCGAGCGGTCGCGGGCGGCATTTTATGCCGAAATTAAAACTCAATTTTTACTTCCTCGAGCGGTCGCGGGCGGCATTTTATGCCGAAATTAAAACTCAATTTTTACTCCCTCGAGCGGTCGCGGGCGGCATTTTATGCCGAAATTAAAACTCAATTTTTACGCGCCTAAGTCAGCTGTTAAGAAAGTGCAAATCGTGCCAAATAAATTATTACGGATTATATTAAATAAAAACTCTAGATATTCTTCCTCACTTTTGTTTAAATCTTTTGAAGTTAAAAATATTAATCAAATTTATCATTTTCAATCTTGCATACATCTTTTTGGCGCTAAAGTTGATCCACGTCATCTTTTATCTTCGTCTGTTACTCGTAACTACAATAATTCCCGTGTCATTCTTCCTAATATAAATACTGAGTTCTACAGGAGAAATGCTTATGTAACTGCCCTCAGAACTATACCAAAAAGAAATAAATATTTTTTCGTTTTCCAGCCTGTCAAATTTTAAAAAACTATTAAATAGCTGTTTATAATTCTGCATTGTTAAGTCCTCGTAATGTTTTCTTGTGTATAAGTTAATTATTTAATTTTCTTATTGTCTTGTTCTTTACATTGTTACTATGATAAATTTTTGTTTTTGTTAATTAACGTTTATGTCTTAGGTTATTGCATCACCTGTGTGCTGCTGTTATAATAGTGATAGATGAACTCCTCCGAAGAGCACAACCCCCCCCCCCCCCCCCTTGAACTTATTCTTCGGTGGGCAATAAGTTGTGAAAATGATACCGATTGAATTATATACTTAACTATTTTGCTAATAAAGGAATACAATACAATACAATACAATACTCCCTCGAGCGGTCGCGGGCGGCATTTTATGCCGAAATTAAAACTCAATTTTTACTCCCTCGAGCGGTCGCGGGCGGCATTTTATGCCGAAATTAAAACTCAATTTTTACTCCCTCGAGCGGTCGCGGGCGGCATTTTATGCCGAAATTAAAACTCAATTTTTACGCGCCTAAGTCAGCTGTTAAGAAAGTGCAAATCGTGCCAAATAAATTATTACGGATTATATTAAATAAAAACTCTAGATATTCTTCCTCACTTTTGTTTAAATCTTTTGAAGTTAAAAATATTAATCAAATTTATCATTTTCAATCTTGCATACATCTTTTTGGCGCTAAAGTTGATCCACGTCCCCTTTTATCTTCGTCTGTTACTCGTAACTACAATAATTCTCGTGTCATTCTTCCTAATATAAATACTGAGTTCTACAGGAGAAATGCTTATGTAACTGCCCTCAGAACTCTATACCAAAAAGAAATAAATATTTTTTCGTTTTCCAGCCTGTCAAATTTTAAAAAACTATTAAATAGCTGTTTATAATTCTGCATTGTTAAGTCCTCGTAATGTTTTCTTGTGTATAAGTTAATTATTTAATTTTCGTATTGTCTTGTTCTTTACATTGTTACTATGATAAATTTTGGTTTATTATCTTCGATAATGAACCATTGGAATCGCCCAAAGAAAAAAAAATTTTAACCCCCCCTCAAAATTTGTTGGTTTACGTTTCAAGATACGTAGATTCAGAAAATCGAATAAAAAAAAATCCGTCCGTCCGCCGTACGCCGTACGCCGTACGCCGTCCGCCGTCCGCCGTCCGCGCCACTTTGCCCAGTTAGCGTTGAGTTAAAATTACGAAATTTGGTTCCTGGGTTTGGACCAGCCCCACAATGATCCTCGAAACTTTTCATAACCCTAGGTCAAGGGGAAGGGGTTCAAAACGAATTTTGAAATTTTGAAAATTCCATATCTCGAAAAATTCATATAGAACGGTATGTTTTTTATTTCATATTTAGATAGAGTTCGTTCCGTAGAATTTTTTAAGACCATCCGCAGCTTTGTACGACCAGCCGTTCGTTCACAATGACGGCTCAAAGATTGTGCCTCACAACACGATCATGACTCAAACTGTTGAAATACAGGTCCATTTTCATACTAACAAGCTCTTTGGAACATCATATGGCTTAAGTGATGTCGAGTTTGTTGTTCTGAGGTGCGTTTCGTGCTACGGAAATGAAGGTAATTTCGAATGTTTGTTGGTAGGTACTTCTTTTATAGAAAAATTATTACCGAGGTAGCATTAAAAACCCCAGAATTATATCGTAATAATTAATCATAATGAATAACAATTATTATTAATAATAATTACCAATTATTAATACCTAACAATAAATTATAATAATTTTCACTAGGTACTTGATAAAATTGGTAATAATTAGTGATAATTGATAATAATAATTATTCTAACATTTAGGATCTAGACATTTAGACCTAGTGATCTAGACAGAAGGGTGATCTGTACAAAGAAGATAATGAACCGTTGTGTCAAGAATTTGCAGAGTTTTGTTTTTGTTAATTAACGTTTATGTCTTAGGTTATTGCATCACCTGTGTGCTGCTGTTATAATAGTGATAGATGAACTCCTCCGAAGAGCACAAGTTCCCTTGAACTTATTCTTCGGTGGGCAATAAGTTGTGAAAATGATACCGATTGAATTATATACTTAACTATTTTGCCAATAAAGGAATACAATACAATACTCCCTCGAGCGGTCGCGGGCGGCATTTTATGCCGAAATTAAAACTCAATTTTTACTCCCTCGAGCGGTCGCGGGCGGCATTTTATGCCGAAATTAAAACTCAATTTTTACTCCCTCGAGCGGTCGCGGGCGGCATTTTATGCCGAAATTAAAACTCAATTTTTACTCCCTCGAGCGGTCGCGGGCGGCATTTTATGCCGAAATTAAAACTCAATTTTTACTCCCTCGAGCGGTCGCGGGCGGCATTTTATGCCGAAATTAAAACTTAATTTTTACTCCCTCGAGCGGTCGCGGGCGGCATTTTATGCCGAAATAAAACTCAATTTTTACTCCCTCGAGCGGTCGCGGGCGGCATTTTATGCCGAAATTAAAACTCAATTTTTACTCCCTCGAGCGGTCGCGGGCGGCATTTTATGCCGAAATTAAAACTCAATTTTTACTCCCTCGAGCGGTCGCGGGCGGCATTTTATGCCGAAATTAAAACTCAATTTTTACGCGCCTAAGTCAGCTGTTAAGAAAGTGCAAATCGTGCAAAATAAATTATTACGAATTATATTAAATAAAAACTCTAGATATTCTTCCTCACTTTTGTTTAAATCTTTTGAAGTTAAAAATATTAATCAAATTTATCATTTTCAATCTTGCATACATCTTTTTGGCGCTAAAGTTGATCCACGTCCTCTTTTATCTTCGTCTGTTACTCGTAACTACAATAATTCCCGTGTCATTCTTCCTAATATAAATACTGAGTTCTACAGGAGAAATGCTTATGTAACTGCCCTCAGAACTCTATACCAAAAAGAAATAAATATTTTTTCGTTTTCCAGCCTGTCAAATTTTAAAAAACTATTAAATAGCTGTTTATAATTCTGCATTGTTAAGTCCTCGTAATGTTTTCTTGTGTATAAGTTAATTATTTAATTTTCGTATTGTCTTGTTCTTTACATTGTTACTATGATAAATTTTTGTTTTTGTTAATTAACGTTTATGTCTTAGGTTATTGCATCACCTGTGTGCTGCTGTTATAATAGTGATAGATGAACTCCTCCGAAGAGCACAAGTTCCCTTGAACTTATCCTTCGGTGGGCAATAAGTTGTGAAAATGATACCGATTGAATTATATACTTAACTATTTTGCCAATAAAGGAATACAATACAATACAATACAATACTCCCTCGAGCGGTCGCGGGCGGCATTTTATGCCGAAATTAAAACTCAATTTTTACTCCCTCGAGCGGTCGCGGGCGGCATTTTATGCCGAAATTAAAACTCAATTTTTACTCCCTCGAGCGGTCGCGGGCGGCATTTTATGCCGAAATTAAAACTCAATTTTTACTCCCTCGAGCGGTCGCGGGCGGCATTTTATGCCGAAATTAAAACTCAATTTTTACTCCCTCGAGCGGTCGCGGGCGGCATTTTATGCCGAAATTAAAACTCAATTTTTACTCCCTCGAGCGGTCGCGGGCGGCATTTTATGCCGAAATTAAAACTCAATTTTTACGCGCCTAAGTCAGCTGTTAAGAAAGTGCAAATCGTGCCAAATAAATTATTACGAATTATATTAAATAAAAACTCTAGATATTCTTCCTCACTTTTGTTTAAATCTTTTGAAGTTAAAAATATTAATCAAATTTATCATTTTCAATCTTGCATACATCTTTTTGGCGCTAAAGTTGATCCACGTCCTCTTTTATCTTCGTCTGTTACTCGTAACTACAATAATTCCCGTGTCATTCTTCCTAATATAAATACTGAGTTCTACAGGAGAAATGCTTATGTAACTGCCCTCAGAACTCTATACCAAAAAGAAATAAATATTTTTTCGTTTTCCAGCCTGTCAAATTTTAAAAAACTATTAAATAGCTGTTTATAATTCTGCATTGTTAAGTCCTCGTAATGTTTTCTTGTGTATAAGTTAATTATTTAATTTTCGTATTGTCTTGTTCTTTACATTGTTACTATGATAAATTTTTGTTTTTGTTAATTAACGTTTATGTCTTAGGTTATTGCATCACCTGTGTGCTGCTGTTATAATAGTGATAGATGAACTCCTCCGAAGAGCACAAGTTCCCTTGAACTTATCCTTCGGTGGGCAATAAGTTGTGAAAATGATACCGATTGAATTATATACTTAACTATTTTGCCAATAAAGGAATACAATACAATACAATACAATACTCCCTCGAGCGGTCGCGGGCGGCATTTTATGCCGAAATTAAAACTCAATTTTTACTCCCTCGAGCGGTCGCGGGCGGCATTTTATGCCGAAATTAAAACTCAATTTTTACGCGCCTAAGTCAGCTGTTAAGAAAGTGCAAATCGTGCAAAATAAATTATTACGAATTATATTAAATAAAAACTCTAGATATTCTTCCTCACTTTTGTTTAAATCTTTTGAAGTTAAAAATATTAATCAAATTTATCATTTTCAATCTTGCATACATCTTTTTGGCGCTAAAGTTGATCCACGTCCTCTTTTATCTTCGTCTGTTACTCGTAACTACAATAATTCCCGTGTCATTCTTCCTAATATAAATACTGAGTTCTACAGGAGAAATGCTTATGTAACTGCCCTCAGAACTCTATACCAAAAAGAAATAAATATTTTTTCGTTTTCCAGCCTGTCAAATTTTAAAAAACTATTAAATAGCTGTTTATAATTCTGCATTGTTAAGTCCTCGTAATGTTTTCTTGTGTATAAGTTAATTATTTAATTTTCGTATTGTCTTGTTCTTTACATTGTTACTATGATAAATTTTTGTTTTTGTTAATTAACGTTTATGTCTTAGGTTATTGCATCACCTGTGTGCTGCTGTTATAATAGTGATAGATGAACTCCTCCGAAGAGCACAAGTTCCCTTGAACTTATCCTTCGGTGGGCAATAAGTTGTGAAAATGATACCGATTGAATTATATACTTAACTATTTTGCCAATAAAGGAATACAATACAATACAATACAATACTCCCTCGAGCGGTCGCGGGCGGCATTTTATGCCGAAATTAAAACTCAATTTTTACTCCCTCGAGCGGTCGCGGGCGGCATTTTATGCCGAAATTAAAACTCAATTTTTACTCCCTCGAGCGGTCGCGGGCGGCATTTTATGCCGAAATTAAAACTCAATTTTTACTCCCTCGAGCGGTCGCGGGCGGCATTTTATGCCGAAATTAAAACTCAATTTTTACTCCCTCGAGCGGTCGCGGGCGGCATTTTATGCCGAAATTAAAACTCAATTTTTACTCCCTCGAGCGGTCGCGGGCGGCATTTTATGCCGAAATTAAAACTCAATTTTTACGCGCCTAAGTCAGCTGTTAAGAAAGTGCAAATCGTGCCAAATAAATTATTACGAATTATATTAAATAAAAACTCTAGATATTCTTCCTCACTTTTGTTTAAATCTTTTGAAGTTAAAAATATTAATCAAATTTATCATTTTCAATCTTGCATACATCTTTTTGGCGCTAAAGTTGATCCACGTCCTCTTTTATCTTCGTCTGTTACTCGTAACTACAATAATTCCCGTGTCATTCTTCCTAATATAAATACTGAGTTCTACAGGAGAAATGCTTATGTAACTGCCCTCAGAACTCTATACCAAAAAGAAATAAATATTTTTTCGTTTTCCAGCCTGTCAAATTTTAAAAAACTATTAAATAGCTGTTTATAATTCTGCATTGTTAAGTCCTCGTAATGTTTTCTTGTGTATAAGTTAATTATTTAATTTTCGTATTGTCTTGTTCTTTACATTGTTACTATGATAAATTTTTGTTTTTGTTAATTAACGTTTATGTCTTAGGTTATTGCATCACCTGTGTGCTGCTGTTATAATAGTGATAGATGAACTCCTCCGAAGAGCACAAGTTCCCTTGAACTTATCCTTCGGTGGGCAATAAGTTGTGAAAATGATACCGATTGAATTATATACTTAACTATTTTGCCAATAAAGGAATACAATACAATACAATACAATACTCCCTCGAGCGGTCGCGGGCGGCATTTTATGCCGAAATTAAAACTCAATTTTTACTCCCTCGAGCGGTCGCGGGCGGCATTTTATGCCGAAATTAAAACTCAATTTTTACTCCCTCGAGCGGTCGCGGGCGGCATTTTATGCCGAAATTAAAACTCAATTTTTACTCCCTCGAGCGGTCGCGGGCGGCATTTTATGCCGAAATTAAAACTCAATTTTTACGCGCCTAAGTCAGCTGTTAAGAAAGTGCAAATCGTGCAAAATAAATTATTACGAATTATATTAAATAAAAACTCTAGATATTCTTCCTCACTTTTGTGTGAATCTTTTGAAGTTAAAAATATTAATCAAATTTATCATTTTCAATCTTGCATACATCTTTTTGGCGCTAAAGTTGATCCACGTCATCTTTTATCTTCGTCTGTTACTCGTAACTACAATAATTCCCGTGTCATTCTTCCTAATATAAATACTGAGTTCTACAGGAGAAATGCTTATGTAACTGCCCTCAGAACTCTATACCAAAAAGAAATAAATATTTTTTCGTTTTCCAGCCTGTCAAATTTTAAAAAACTATTAAATAGCTGTTTATAATTCTGCATTGTTAAGTCCTCGTAATGTTTTCTTGTGTATAAGTTAATTATTTAATTTTCGTATTGTCTTGTTCTTTACATTGTTACTATGATAAATTTTTGTTTTTGTTAATTAACGTTTATGTCTTAGGTTATTGCATCACCTGTGTGCTGCTGTTATAATAGTGATAGATGAACTCCTCCGAAGAGCACAAGTTCCCTTGAACTTATTCTTCGGTGGGCAATAAGTTGTGAAAATGATACCGATTGAATTATATACTTAACTATTTTGCTAATAAAGGAATACAATACAATACAATACAATACTCCCTCGAGCGGTCGCGGGCGGCATTTTATGCCGAAATTAAAACTCAATTTTTACTCCCTCGAGCGGTCGCGGGCGGCATTTTATGCCGAAATTAAAACTCAATTTTTACTCCCTCGAGCGGTCGCGGGCGGCATTTTATGCCGAAATTAAAACTCAATTTTTACTCCCTCGAGCGGTCGCGGGCGGCATTTTATGCCGAAATTAAAACTCAATTTTTACTCCCTCGAGCGGTCGCGGGCGGCATTTTATGCCGAAATTAAAACTCAATTTTTACTCCCTCGAGCGGTCGCGGGCGGCATTTTATGCCGAAATTAAAACTCAATTTTTACGCGCCTAAGTCAGCTGTTAAGAAAGTGCAAATCGTGCCAAATAAATTATTACGAATTATATTAAATAAAAACTCTAGATATTCTTCCTCACTTTTGTTTAAATCTTTTGAAGTTAAAAATATTAATCAAATTTATCATTTTCAATCTTGCATACATCTTTTTGGCGCTAAAGTTGATCCACGTCCTCTTTTATCTTCGTCTGTTACTCGTAACTACAATAATTCCCGTGTCATTCTTCCTAATATAAATACTGAGTTCTACAGGAGAAATGCTTATGTAACTGCCCTCAGAACTCTATACCAAAAAGAAATAAATATTTTTTCGTTTTCCAGCCTGTCAAATTTTAAAAAACTATTAAATAGCTGTTTATAATTCTGCATTGTTAAGTCCTCGTAATGTTTTCTTGTGTATAAGTTAATTATTTAATTTTCGTATTGTCTTGTTCTTTACATTGTTACTATGATAAATTTTTGTTTTTGTTAATTAACGTTTATGTCTTAGGTTATTGCATCACCTGTGTGCTGCTGTTATAATAGTGATAGATGAACTCCTCCGAAGAGCACAACCCCCCCCCCCCCCCCCTTGAACTTATTCTTCGGTGGGCAATAAGTTGTGAAAATGATACCGATTGAATTATATACTTAACTATTTTGCCAATAAAGGAATACAATACAATACAATACAATACTCCCTCGAGCGGTCGCGGGCGGCATTTTATGCCGAAATTAAAACTCAATTTTTACTCCCTCGAGCGGTCGCGGGCGGCATTTTATGCCGAAATTAAAACTCAATTTTTACTCCCTCGAGCGGTCGCGGGCGGCATTTTATGCCGAAATTAAAACTCAATTTTTACGCGCCTAAGTCAGCTGTTAAGAAAGTGCAAATCGTGCCAAATAAATTATTACGGATTATATTAAATAAAAACTCTAGATATTCTTCCTCACTTTTGTTTAAATCTTTTGAAGTTAAAAATATTAATCAAATTTATCATTTTCAATCTTGCATACATCTTTTTGGCGCTAAAGTTGATCCACGTCCCCTTTTATCTTCGTCTGTTACTCGTAACTACAATAATTCTCGTGTCATTCTTCCTAATATAAATACTGAGTTCTACAGGAGAAATGCTTATGTAACTGCCCTCAGAACTCTATACCAAAAAGAAATAAATATTTTTTCGTTTTCCAGCCTGTCAAATTTTAAAAAACTATTAAATAGCTGTTTATAATTCTGCATTGTTAAGTCCTCGTAATGTTTTCTTGTGTATAAGTTAATTATTTAATTTTCGTATTGTCTTGTTCTTTACATTGTTACTATGATAAATTTTGGTTTATTATCTTCGATAATGAACCATTGGAATCGCCCAAAGAAAAAAAAATTTTAACCCCCCCTCAAAATTTGTTGGTTTACGTTTCAAGATACGTAGATTCAGAAAATCGAATAAAAAAAAATCCGTCCGTCCGCCGTACGCCGTACGCCGTACGCCGTCCGCCGTCCGCGCCACTTTGCCCAGTTAGCGTTGAGTTAAAATTACGAAATTTGGTTCCTGGGTTTGGACCAGCCCCACAATGATCCTCGAAACTTTTCATAACCCTAGGTCAAGGGGAAGGGGTTCAAAACGAATTTTGAAATTTTGAAAATTCCATATCTCGAAAAATTCATATAGAACGGTATGTTTTTTATTTCATATTTAGATAGAGTTCGTTCCGTAGAATTTTTTAAGACCATCCGCAGCTTTGTACGACCAGCCGTTCGTTCACAATGACGGCTCAAAGATTGTGCCTCACAACACGATCATGACTCAAACTGTTGAAATACAGGTCCATTTTCATACTAACAAGCTCTTTGGAACATCATATGGCTTAAGTGATGTCGAGTTTGTTGTTCTGAGGTGCGTTTCGTGCTACGGAAATGAAGGTAATTTCGAATGTTTGTTGGTAGGTACTTCTTTTATAGAAAAATTATTACCGAGGTAGCATTAAAAACCCCAGAATTATATCGTAATAATTAATCATAATGAATAACAATTATTATTAATAATAATTACCAATTATTAATACCTAACAATAAATTATAATAATTTTCACTAGGTACTTGATAAAATTGGTAATAATTAGTGATAATTGATAATAATAATTATTCTAACATTTAGGATCTAGACATTTAGACCTAGTGATCTAGACAGAAGGGTGATCTGTACAAAGAAGATAATGAACCGTTGTGTCAAGAATTTGCAGAGTTTTGTTTTTGTTAATTAACGTTTATGTCTTAGGTTATTGCATCACCTGTGTGCTGCTGTTATAATAGTGATAGATGAACTCCTCCGAAGAGCACAAGTTCCCTTGAACTTATTCTTCGGTGGGCAATAAGTTGTGAAAATGATACCGATTGAATTATATACTTAACTATTTTGCCAATAAAGGAATACAATACAATACTCCCTCGAGCGGTCGCGGGCGGCATTTTATGCCGAAATTAAAACTCAATTTTTACTCCCTCGAGCGGTCGCGGGCGGCATTTTATGCCGAAATTAAAACTCAATTTTTACTCCCTCGAGCGGTCGCGGGCGGCATTTTATGCCGAAATTAAAACTCAATTTTTACTCCCTCGAGCGGTCGCGGGCGGCATTTTATGCCGAAATTAAAACTCAATTTTTACTCCCTCGAGCGGTCGCGGGCGGCATTTTATGCCGAAATTAAAACTTAATTTTTACTCCCTCGAGCGGTCGCGGGCGGCATTTTATGCCGAAATAAAACTCAATTTTTACTCCCTCGAGCGGTCGCGGGCGGCATTTTATGCCGAAATTAAAACTCAATTTTTACTCCCTCGAGCGGTCGCGGGCGGCATTTTATGCCGAAATTAAAACTCAATTTTTACTCCCTCGAGCGGTCGCGGGCGGCATTTTATGCCGAAATTAAAACTCAATTTTTACGCGCCTAAGTCAGCTGTTAAGAAAGTGCAAATCGTGCAAAATAAATTATTACGAATTATATTAAATAAAAACTCTAGATATTCTTCCTCACTTTTGTTTAAATCTTTTGAAGTTAAAAATATTAATCAAATTTATCATTTTCAATCTTGCATACATCTTTTTGGCGCTAAAGTTGATCCACGTCCTCTTTTATCTTCGTCTGTTACTCGTAACTACAATAATTCCCGTGTCATTCTTCCTAATATAAATACTGAGTTCTACAGGAGAAATGCTTATGTAACTGCCCTCAGAACTCTATACCAAAAAGAAATAAATATTTTTTCGTTTTCCAGCCTGTCAAATTTTAAAAAACTATTAAATAGCTGTTTATAATTCTGCATTGTTAAGTCCTCGTAATGTTTTCTTGTGTATAAGTTAATTATTTAATTTTCGTATTGTCTTGTTCTTTACATTGTTACTATGATAAATTTTTGTTTTTGTTAATTAACGTTTATGTCTTAGGTTATTGCATCACCTGTGTGCTGCTGTTATAATAGTGATAGATGAACTCCTCCGAAGAGCACAAGTTCCCTTGAACTTATCCTTCGGTGGGCAATAAGTTGTGAAAATGATACCGATTGAATTATATACTTAACTATTTTGCCAATAAAGGAATACAATACAATACAATACAATACTCCCTCGAGCGGTCGCGGGCGGCATTTTATGCCGAAATTAAAACTCAATTTTTACTCCCTCGAGCGGTCGCGGGCGGCATTTTATGCCGAAATTAAAACTCAATTTTTACTCCCTCGAGCGGTCGCGGGCGGCATTTTATGCCGAAATTAAAACTCAATTTTTACTCCCTCGAGCGGTCGCGGGCGGCATTTTATGCCGAAATTAAAACTCAATTTTTACTCCCTCGAGCGGTCGCGGGCGGCATTTTATGCCGAAATTAAAACTCAATTTTTACTCCCTCGAGCGGTCGCGGGCGGCATTTTATGCCGAAATTAAAACTCAATTTTTACGCGCCTAAGTCAGCTGTTAAGAAAGTGCAAATCGTGCCAAATAAATTATTACGAATTATATTAAATAAAAACTCTAGATATTCTTCCTCACTTTTGTTTAAATCTTTTGAAGTTAAAAATATTAATCAAATTTATCATTTTCAATCTTGCATACATCTTTTTGGCGCTAAAGTTGATCCACGTCCTCTTTTATCTTCGTCTGTTACTCGTAACTACAATAATTCCCGTGTCATTCTTCCTAATATAAATACTGAGTTCTACAGGAGAAATGCTTATGTAACTGCCCTCAGAACTCTATACCAAAAAGAAATAAATATTTTTTCGTTTTCCAGCCTGTCAAATTTTAAAAAACTATTAAATAGCTGTTTATAATTCTGCATTGTTAAGTCCTCGTAATGTTTTCTTGTGTATAAGTTAATTATTTAATTTTCGTATTGTCTTGTTCTTTACATTGTTACTATGATAAATTTTTGTTTTTGTTAATTAACGTTTATGTCTTAGGTTATTGCATCACCTGTGTGCTGCTGTTATAATAGTGATAGATGAACTCCTCCGAAGAGCACAAGTTCCCTTGAACTTATCCTTCGGTGGGCAATAAGTTGTGAAAATGATACCGATTGAATTATATACTTAACTATTTTGCCAATAAAGGAATACAATACAATACAATACAATACTCCCTCGAGCGGTCGCGGGCGGCATTTTATGCCGAAATTAAAACTCAATTTTTACTCCCTCGAGCGGTCGCGGGCGGCATTTTATGCCGAAATTAAAACTCAATTTTTACGCGCCTAAGTCAGCTGTTAAGAAAGTGCAAATCGTGCAAAATAAATTATTACGAATTATATTAAATAAAAACTCTAGATATTCTTCCTCACTTTTGTTTAAATCTTTTGAAGTTAAAAATATTAATCAAATTTATCATTTTCAATCTTGCATACATCTTTTTGGCGCTAAAGTTGATCCACGTCCTCTTTTATCTTCGTCTGTTACTCGTAACTACAATAATTCCCGTGTCATTCTTCCTAATATAAATACTGAGTTCTACAGGAGAAATGCTTATGTAACTGCCCTCAGAACTCTATACCAAAAAGAAATAAATATTTTTTCGTTTTCCAGCCTGTCAAATTTTAAAAAACTATTAAATAGCTGTTTATAATTCTGCATTGTTAAGTCCTCGTAATGTTTTCTTGTGTATAAGTTAATTATTTAATTTTCGTATTGTCTTGTTCTTTACATTGTTACTATGATAAATTTTTGTTTTTGTTAATTAACGTTTATGTCTTAGGTTATTGCATCACCTGTGTGCTGCTGTTATAATAGTGATAGATGAACTCCTCCGAAGAGCACAAGTTCCCTTGAACTTATCCTTCGGTGGGCAATAAGTTGTGAAAATGATACCGATTGAATTATATACTTAACTATTTTGCCAATAAAGGAATACAATACAATACAATACAATACTCCCTCGAGCGGTCGCGGGCGGCATTTTATGCCGAAATTAAAACTCAATTTTTACTCCCTCGAGCGGTCGCGGGCGGCATTTTATGCCGAAATTAAAACTCAATTTTTACTCCCTCGAGCGGTCGCGGGCGGCATTTTATGCCGAAATTAAAACTCAATTTTTACTCCCTCGAGCGGTCGCGGGCGGCATTTTATGCCGAAATTAAAACTCAATTTTTACTCCCTCGAGCGGTCGCGGGCGGCATTTTATGCCGAAATTAAAACTCAATTTTTACTCCCTCGAGCGGTCGCGGGCGGCATTTTATGCCGAAATTAAAACTCAATTTTTACGCGCCTAAGTCAGCTGTTAAGAAAGTGCAAATCGTGCCAAATAAATTATTACGAATTATATTAAATAAAAACTCTAGATATTCTTCCTCACTTTTGTTTAAATCTTTTGAAGTTAAAAATATTAATCAAATTTATCATTTTCAATCTTGCATACATCTTTTTGGCGCTAAAGTTGATCCACGTCCTCTTTTATCTTCGTCTGTTACTCGTAACTACAATAATTCCCGTGTCATTCTTCCTAATATAAATACTGAGTTCTACAGGAGAAATGCTTATGTAACTGCCCTCAGAACTCTATACCAAAAAGAAATAAATATTTTTTCGTTTTCCAGCCTGTCAAATTTTAAAAAACTATTAAATAGCTGTTTATAATTCTGCATTGTTAAGTCCTCGTAATGTTTTCTTGTGTATAAGTTAATTATTTAATTTTCGTATTGTCTTGTTCTTTACATTGTTACTATGATAAATTTTTGTTTTTGTTAATTAACGTTTATGTCTTAGGTTATTGCATCACCTGTGTGCTGCTGTTATAATAGTGATAGATGAACTCCTCCGAAGAGCACAAGTTCCCTTGAACTTATCCTTCGGTGGGCAATAAGTTGTGAAAATGATACCGATTGAATTATATACTTAACTATTTTGCCAATAAAGGAATACAATACAATACAATACAATACTCCCTCGAGCGGTCGCGGGCGGCATTTTATGCCGAAATTAAAACTCAATTTTTACTCCCTCGAGCGGTCGCGGGCGGCATTTTATGCCGAAATTAAAACTCAATTTTTACTCCCTCGAGCGGTCGCGGGCGGCATTTTATGCCGAAATTAAAACTCAATTTTTACTCCCTCGAGCGGTCGCGGGCGGCATTTTATGCCGAAATTAAAACTCAATTTTTACGCGCCTAAGTCAGCTGTTAAGAAAGTGCAAATCGTGCAAAATAAATTATTACGAATTATATTAAATAAAAACTCTAGATATTCTTCCTCACTTTTGTGTGAATCTTTTGAAGTTAAAAATATTAATCAAATTTATCATTTTCAATCTTGCATACATCTTTTTGGCGCTAAAGTTGATCCACGTCATCTTTTATCTTCGTCTGTTACTCGTAACTACAATAATTCCCGTGTCATTCTTCCTAATATAAATACTGAGTTCTACAGGAGAAATGCTTATGTAACTGCCCTCAGAACTCTATACCAAAAAGAAATAAATATTTTTTCGTTTTCCAGCCTGTCAAATTTTAAAAAACTATTAAATAGCTGTTTATAATTCTGCATTGTTAAGTCCTCGTAATGTTTTCTTGTGTATAAGTTAATTATTTAATTTTCGTATTGTCTTGTTCTTTACATTGTTACTATGATAAATTTTTGTTTTTGTTAATTAACGTTTATGTCTTAGGTTATTGCATCACCTGTGTGCTGCTGTTATAATAGTGATAGATGAACTCCTCCGAAGAGCACAAGTTCCCTTGAACTTATTCTTCGGTGGGCAATAAGTTGTGAAAATGATACCGATTGAATTATATACTTAACTATTTTGCTAATAAAGGAATACAATACAATACAATACAATACTCCCTCGAGCGGTCGCGGGCGGCATTTTATGCCGAAATTAAAACTCAATTTTTACTCCCTCGAGCGGTCGCGGGCGGCATTTTATGCCGAAATTAAAACTCAATTTTTACTCCCTCGAGCGGTCGCGGGCGGCATTTTATGCCGAAATTAAAACTCAATTTTTACGCGCCTAAGTCAGCTGTTAAGAAAGTGCAAATCGTGCCAAATAAATTATTACGAATTATATTAAATAAAAACTCTAGATATTCTTCCTCACTTTTGTTTAAATCTTTTGAAGTTAAAAATATTAATCAAATTTATCATTTTCAATCTTGCATACATCTTTTTGGCGCTAAAGTTGATCCACGTCCCCTTTTATCTTCGTCTGTTACTCGTAACTACAATAATTCTCGTGTCATTCTTCCTAATATAAATACTGAGTTCTACAGGAGAAATGCTTATGTAACTGCCCTCAGAACTCTATACCAAAAAGAAATAAATATTTTTTCGTTTTCCAGCCTGTCAAATTTTAAAAAACTATTAAATAGCATTTTATAATTCTGCATTGTTAAGTCCTCGTAATGTTTTCTTGTGTATAAGTTAATTATTTAATTTTCGTATTGTCTTGTTCTTTACATTGTTACTATGATAAATTTTTGTTTTTGTTAATTAACGTTTATGTCTTAGGTTATTGCATCACCTGTGTGCTGCTGTTATAATAGTGATAGATGAACTCCTCCGAAGTGCACAAGTTCCCTTGAACTTATTCTTCGGTGGGCAATAAGTTGTGAAAATGATACCGATTGAATTATATACTTAACTATTTTGCCAATAAAGGAATACAATACAATACTCCCTCGAGCGGTCGCGGGCGGCATTTTATGCCGAAATTAAAACTCAATTTTTACTCCCTCGAGCGGTCGCGGGCGGCATTTTATGCCGAAATTAAAACTCAATTTTTACTCCCTCGAGCGGTCGCGGGCGGCATTTTATGCCGAAATTAAAACTCAATTTTTACTCCCTCGAGCGGTCGCGGGCGGCATTTTATGCCGAAATTAAAACTCAATTTTTACTCCCTCGAGCGGTCGCGGGCGGTATTTTATGCCGAAATTAAAACTCAATTTTTACTCCCTCGAGCGGTCGCGGGCGGCATTTTATGCCGAAATTAAAACTCAATTTTTACTCCCTCGAGCGGTCGCGGGCGGCATTTTATGCCGAAATTAAAACTCAATTTTTACTCCCTCGAGCGGTCGCGGGCGGCATTTTATGCCGAAATTAAAACTCAATTTTTACGCGCCTAAGTCAGCTGTTAAGAAAGTGCAAATCGTGCAAAATAAATTATTACGAATTATATTAAATAAAAACTCTAGATATTCTTCCTCACTTTTGTTTAAATCTTTTGAAGTTAAAAATATTAATCAAATTTATCATTTTCAATCTTGCATACATCTTTTTGGCGCTAAAGTTGATCCACGTCCTCTTTTATCTTCGTCTGTTACTCGTAACTACAATAATTCCCGTGTCATTCTTCCTAATATAAATACTGAGTTCTACAGGAGAAATGCTTATGTAACTGCCCTCAGAACTCTATACCAAAAAGAAATAAATATTGTTTTGTTTTCCAGCCTGTCAAATTTTAAAAAACTATTAAATAGCTGTTTATAATTCTCCATTGTTAAGTCCTCCTAATGTTTTCTGGTGTATAAGTTAATTATTTAATTTTCGTATTGTCTTGTTCTATACATTGTTACTATGATAAATTTTTGTTTTTGTTAATTAACGTTTATGTCTTAGGTTATTGCATCACCTGTGTGCTGCTGTTATAATAGTGATAGATGAACTCCTCCGAAGAGCACAAGTTCCCTTGAACTTATTCTTCGGTGGGCAATAAGTTGTGAAAATGATACCGATTGAATTATATACTTAACTATTTTGCCAATAAAGGAATACAATACAATACAATACAATACACCCTCAAGCGGTCGCGGGCGGCATTTTATGCCGAAATTAAAACTCAATTTTTACTCCCTCGAGCGGTCGCGGGCGGCATTTTATGCCGAAATTAAAACTCAATTTTTACGCGCCTAAGTCAGCTGTTAAGAAAGTGCAAATCGTGCCAAATAAATTATTACGAATTATATTAAATAAAAACTCTAGATATTCTTCCTCACTTTTGTTTAAATCTTTTGAAGTTAAAAATATTAATCAAATTTATCATTTTCAATCTTGCATACATCTTTTTGGCGCTAAAGTTGATCCACGTCCTCTTTTATCTTCGTCTGTTACTCGTAACTACAATAATTCCCGTGTCATTCTTCCTAATATAAATACTGAGTTCTACAGGAGAAATGCTTATGTAACTGCCCTCAGAACTCTATACCAAAAAGAAATAAATATTTTTTCGTTTTCCAGCCTGTCAAATTTTAAAAAACTATTAAATAGCTGTTTATAATTCTGCATTGTTAAGTCCTCGTAATGTTTTCTTGTGTATAAGTTAATTATTTAATTTTCGTATTGTCTTGTTCTTTACATTGTTACTATGATAAATTTTTGTTTTTGTTAATTAACGTTTATGTCTTAGGTTATTGCATCACCTGTGTGCTGCTGTTATAATAGTGATAGATGAACTCCTCCGAAGAGCACAAGTTCCCTTGAACTTATCCTTCGGTGGGCAATAAGTTGTGAAAATGATACCGATTGAATTATATACTTAACTATTTTGCCAATAAAGGAATACAATACAATACAATACAATACTCCCTCGAGCGGTCGCGGGCGGCATTTTATGCCGAAATTAAAACTCAATTTTTACTCCCTCGAGCGGTCGCGGGCGGCATTTTATGCCGAAATTAAAACTCAATTTTTACGCGCCTAAGTCAGCTGTTAAGAAAGTGCAAATCGTGCAAAATAAATTATTACGAATTATATTAAATAAAAACTCTAGATATTCTTCCTCACTTTTGTTTAAATCTTTTGAAGTTAAAAATATTAATCAAATTTATCATTTTCAATCTTGCATACATCTTTTTGGCGCTAAAGTTGATCCACGTCCTCTTTTATCTTCGTCTGTTACTCGTAACTACAATAATTCCCGTGTCATTCTTCCTAATATAAATACTGAGTTCTACAGGAGAAATGCTTATGTAACTGCCCTCAGAACTCTATACCAAAAAGAAATAAATATTTTTTCGTTTTCCAGCCTGTCAAATTTTAAAAAACTATTAAATAGCTGTTTATAATTCTGCATTGTTAAGTCCTCGTAATGTTTTCTTGTGTATAAGTTAATTATTTAATTTTCGTATTGTCTTGTTCTTTACATTGTTACTATGATAAATTTTTGTTTTTGTTAATTAACGTTTATGTCTTAGGTTATTGCATCACCTGTGTGCTGCTGTTATAATAGTGATAGATGAACTCCTCCGAAGAGCACAAGTTCCCTTGAACTTATCCTTCGGTGGGCAATAAGTTGTGAAAATGATACCGATTGAATTATATACTTAACTATTTTGCCAATAAAGGAATACAATACAATACAATACAATACTCCCTCGAGCGGTCGCGGGCGGCATTTTATGCCGAAATTAAAACTCAATTTTTACTCCCTCGAGCGGTCGCGGGCGGCATTTTATGCCGAAATTAAAACTCAATTTTTACTCCCTCGAGCGGTCGCGGGCGGCATTTTATGCCGAAATTAAAACTCAATTTTTACTCCCTCGAGCGGTCGCGGGCGGCATTTTATGCCGAAATTAAAACTCAATTTTTACTCCCTCGAGCGGTCGCGGGCGGCATTTTATGCCGAAATTAAAACTCAATTTTTACTCCCTCGAGCGGTCGCGGGCGGCATTTTATGCCGAAATTAAAACTCAATTTTTACGCGCCTAAGTCAGCTGTTAAGAAAGTGCAAATCGTGCCAAATAAATTATTACGAATTATATTAAATAAAAACTCTAGATATTCTTCCTCACTTTTGTTTAAATCTTTTGAAGTTAAAAATATTAATCAAATTTATCATTTTCAATCTTGCATACATCTTTTTGGCGCTAAAGTTGATCCACGTCCTCTTTTATCTTCGTCTGTTACTCGTAACTACAATAATTCCCGTGTCATTCTTCCTAATATAAATACTGAGTTCTACAGGAGAAATGCTTATGTAACTGCCCTCAGAACTCTATACCAAAAAGAAATAAATATTTTTTCGTTTTCCAGCCTGTCAAATTTTAAAAAACTATTAAATAGCTGTTTATAATTCTGCATTGTTAAGTCCTCGTAATGTTTTCTTGTGTATAAGTTAATTATTTAATTTTCGTATTGTCTTGTTCTTTACATTGTTACTATGATAAATTTTTGTTTTTGTTAATTAACGTTTATGTCTTAGGTTATTGCATCACCTGTGTGCTGCTGTTATAATAGTGATAGATGAACTCCTCCGAAGAGCACAAGTTCCCTTGAACTTATCCTTCGGTGGGCAATAAGTTGTGAAAATGATACCGATTGAATTATATACTTAACTATTTTGCCAATAAAGGAATACAATACAATACAATACAATACTCCCTCGAGCGGTCGCGGGCGGCATTTTATGCCGAAATTAAAACTCAATTTTTACTCCCTCGAGCGGTCGCGGGCGGCATTTTATGCCGAAATTAAAACTCAATTTTTACTCCCTCGAGCGGTCGCGGGCGGCATTTTATGCCGAAATTAAAACTCAATTTTTACTCCCTCGAGCGGTCGCGGGCGGCATTTTATGCCGAAATTAAAACTCAATTTTTACGCGCCTAAGTCAGCTGTTAAGAAAGTGCAAATCGTGCAAAATAAATTATTACGAATTATATTAAATAAAAACTCTAGATATTCTTCCTCACTTTTGTGTGAATCTTTTGAAGTTAAAAATATTAATCAAATTTATCATTTTCAATCTTGCATACATCTTTTTGGCGCTAAAGTTGATCCACGTCATCTTTTATCTTCGTCTGTTACTCGTAACTACAATAATTCCCGTGTCATTCTTCCTAATATAAATACTGAGTTCTACAGGAGAAATGCTTATGTAACTGCCCTCAGAACTCTATACCAAAAAGAAATAAATATTTTTTCGTTTTCCAGCCTGTCAAATTTTAAAAAACTATTAAATAGCTGTTTATAATTCTGCATTGTTAAGTCCTCGTAATGTTTTCTTGTGTATAAGTTAATTATTTAATTTTCGTATTGTCTTGTTCTTTACATTGTTACTATGATAAATTTTTGTTTTTGTTAATTAACGTTTATGTCTTAGGTTATTGCATCACCTGTGTGCTGCTGTTATAATAGTGATAGATGAACTCCTCCGAAGAGCACAAGTTCCCTTGAACTTATTCTTCGGTGGGCAATAAGTTGTGAAAATGATACCGATTGAATTATATACTTAACTATTTTGCTAATAAAGGAATACAATACAATACAATACAATACTCCCTCGAGCGGTCGCGGGCGGCATTTTATGCCGAAATTAAAACTCAATTTTTACTCCCTCGAGCGGTCGCGGGCGGCATTTTATGCCGAAATTAAAACTCAATTTTTACTCCCTCGAGCGGTCGCGGGCGGCATTTTATGCCGAAATTAAAACTCAATTTTTACGCGCCTAAGTCAGCTGTTAAGAAAGTGCAAATCGTGCCAAATAAATTATTACGAATTATATTAAATAAAAACTCTAGATATTCTTCCTCACTTTTGTTTAAATCTTTTGAAGTTAAAAATATTAATCAAATTTATCATTTTCAATCTTGCATACATCTTTTTGGCGCTAAAGTTGATCCACGTCCCCTTTTATCTTCGTCTGTTACTCGTAACTACAATAATTCTCGTGTCATTCTTCCTAATATAAATACTGAGTTCTACAGGAGAAATGCTTATGTAACTGCCCTCAGAACTCTATACCAAAAAGAAATAAATATTTTTTCGTTTTCCAGCCTGTCAAATTTTAAAAAACTATTAAATAGCTGTTTATAATTCTGCATTGTTAAGTCCTCGTAATGTTTTCTTGTGTATAAGTTAATTATTTAATTTTCGTATTGTCTTGTTCTTTACATTGTTACTATGATAAATTTTTGTTTTTGTTAATTAACGTTTATGTCTTAGGTTATTGCATCACCTGTGTGCTGCTGTTATAATAGTGATAGATGAACTCCTCCGAAGTGCACAAGTTCCCTTGAACTTATTCTTCGGTGGGCAATAAGTTGTGAAAATGATACCGATTGAATTATATACTTAACTATTTTGCCAATAAAGGAATACAATACAATACTCCCTCGAGCGGTCGCGGGCGGCATTTTATGCCGAAATTAAAACTCAATTTTTACTCCCTCGAGCGGTCGCGGGCGGCATTTTATGCCGAAATTAAAACTCAATTTTTACTCCCTCGAGCGGTCGCGGGCGGCATTTTATGCCGAAATTAAAACTCAATTTTTACTCCCTCGAGCGGTCGCGGGCGGCATTTTATGCCGAAATTAAAACTCAATTTTTACTCCCTCGAGCGGTCGCGGGCGGTATTTTATGCCGAAATTAAAACTCAATTTTTACTCCCTCGAGCGGTCGCGGGCGGCATTTTATGCCGAAATTAAAACTCAATTTTTACTCCCTCGAGCGGTCGCGGGCGGCATTTTATGCCGAAATTAAAACTCAATTTTTACTCCCTCGAGCGGTCGCGGGCGGCATTTTATGCCGAAATTAAAACTCAATTTTTACGCGCCTAAGTCAGCTGTTAAGAAAGTGCAAATCGTGCAAAATAAATTATTACGAATTATATTAAATAAAAACTCTAGATATTCTTCCTCACTTTTGTTTAAATCTTTTGAAGTTAAAAATATTAATCAAATTTATCATTTTCAATCTTGCATACATCTTTTTGGCGCTAAAGTTGATCCACGTCCTCTTTTATCTTCGTCTGTTACTCGTAACTACAATAATTCCCGTGTCATTCTTCCTAATATAAATACTGAGTTCTACAGGAGAAATGCTTATGTAACTGCCCTCAGAACTCTATACCAAAAAGAAATAAATATTGTTTTGTTTTCCAGCCTGTCAAATTTTAAAAAACTATTAAATAGCTGTTTATAATTCTCCATTGTTAAGTCCTCCTAATGTTTTCTGGTGTATAAGTTAATTATTTAATTTTCGTATTGTCTTGTTCTATACATTGTTACTATGATAAATTTTTGTTTTTGTTAATTAACGTTTATGTCTTAGGTTATTGCATCACCTGTGTGCTGCTGTTATAATAGTGATAGATGAACTCCTCCGAAGAGCACAAGTTCCCTTGAACTTATTCTTCGGTGGGCAATAAGTTGTGAAAATGATACCGATTGAATTATATACTTAACTATTTTGCCAATAAAGGAATTCAATACAATACAATACAATACTCCCTCAAGCGGTCGCGGGCGGCATTTTATGCCGAAATTAAAACTCAATTTTTACTCCCTCGAGCGGTCGCGGGCGGCATTTTATGCCGAAATTAAAACTCAATTTTTACTCCCTCGAGCGGTCGCGGGCGGCATTTTATGCCGAAATTAAAACTCAATTTTTACTCCCTCGAGCGGTCGCGGGCGGCATTTTATGCCGAAATTAAAACTCAATTTTTACTCCCTCGAGCGGTCGCGGGCGGCATTTTATGCCGAAATTAAAACTCAATTTTTACTCCCTCGAGCGGTCGCGGGCGGCATTTTATGCCGAAATTAAAACTCAATTTTTACTCACTCGAGCGGTCGCGGGCGGCATTTTATGCCGAAATTAAAACTCAATTTTTACTCCCTCGAGCGGTCGCGGGCGGCATTTTATGCCGAAATTAAAACTCAATGTTTACTCCCTCGAGCGGTCGCGGGCGGCATTTTATGCCGAAATTAAAACTCAATTTTTACTCCCTCGAGCGGTCGCGGGCGGCATTTTATACCGAAATTAAAACTCAATTTTTACTCCCTCGAGCGGTCGCGGGCGGCATTTTATGCCGAAATTAAAACTCAATTTTTACGCGCCTAAGTCAGCTGTTAAGAAAGTGCAAATCGTGCAAAATAAATTATTACGAATTATATTAAATAAAAACTCTAGATATTCTTCCTCACTTTTGTTTAAATCTTTTGAAGTTAAAAATATTAATCAAATTTATCATTTTCAATCTTGCATACATCTTTTTGGCGCTAAAGTTGATCCACGTCCTCTTTTATCTTCGTCTGTTACTCGTAACTACAATAATTCCCGTGTCATTCTTCCTAATATAAATACTGAGTTCTACAGGAGAAATGCTTATGTAACTGCCCTCAGAACTCTATACCAAAAAGAAATAAATATTGTTTTGTTTTCCAGCCTGTCAAATTTTAAAAAACTATTAAATAGCTGTTTATAATTCTCCATTGTTAAGTCCTCCTAATGTTTCTGGTGTATAAGTTAATTATTTAATTTTCGTATTGTCTTGTTCTATACATTGTTACTATGATAAATTTTTGTTTTTGTTAATTAACGTTTATGTCTTAGGTTATTACATCACCTGTGTGCTGCTGTTATAATAGTGATAGATGAACTCCTCCGAAGAGCACAAGTTCCCTTGAACTTATTCTTCGGTGGGCAATAAGTTGTGAAAATGATACCGATTGAATTATATACTTAACTATTTTGCCAATAAAGGAATACAATACAATACAATACAATACTCCCTCAAGCGGTCGCGGGCGGCATTTTATGCCGAAATTAAAACTCAATTTTTACTCCCTCGAGCGGTAGCGGGCGGCATTTTATGCCGAAATTAAAACTCAATTTTTACTCCCTCGAGCGGTCGCGGGCGGCATTTTATGCCGAAATTAAAACTCAATTTTTACTCCCTCGAGCGGTCGCGGGCGGCATTTTATGCCGAAATTAAAACTCAATTTTTACTCCCTCGAGCGGTCGCGGGCGGCATTTTATGCCGAAATTAAAACTCAATTTTTACTCCCTCGAGCGGTCGCGGGCGGCATTTTATGCCGAAATTAAAACTCAATTTTTACTCCCTCGAGCGGTCGCGGGCGGCATTTTATGCCGAAATTAAAACTCAATTTTTACTCCCTCGAGCGGTCGCGGGCGGCATTTTATGCCGAAATTAAAACTCAATTTTTACTCCCTCGAGCGGTCGCGGGCAGCATTTTATGCCGAAATTAAAACTCAATTTTTACTCCCTCGAGCGGTCGCGGGCGGCATTTTATGCCGAAATTAAAACTCAATTTTTACTCCCTCGAGCGGTCGCGGGCGGCATTTTATGCCGAAATTAAAACTCAATTTTTACTCCCTCGAGCGGTCGCGGGCGGCATTTTATGCCGAAATTAAAACTCAATTTTTACTCCCTCGAGCGGTCGCGGGCGGCATTTCATGCCGAAATTAAGACTCAATTTTGGTTTATTATCTTCGATAATGAACCATTGGAATCGCCCAAAGAAAAAAAAATTTTAACCCCCCCTCAAAATTTGTTGGTTTACGTTTCAAGATACGTAGATTCAGAAAATCGAATAAAAAAACTCTGCAAATTCTTGACACAACGGTTTATTATCTTCCTTGTGCAGATCACCCATCTGTCCAGACTGTATTGCAAATCGGCACCATACCATATTCTCACCGTACTCATACCATACCATACGAATTTCTTTCCTATCATACCAAACTGTATTATACCAAATCATACATACAATAATATACCATACCATACTCATACCATGTCATACAAACCGAGTGTCATCCATTTCTGACCTATATTTAAAATTTCAAGTATCTAGCTCATCATCAAAATTTAATTTGTTTAAACAAATAGGTATTATTTAAACAATTTTACAGACAAGAAACCGAGTGAACATTGCATTGTGATCCAGTTCTGACCTATTTTTAAAATTTCAAGTCAATAGCTCATCATCAAAATTTAATTTGTATTATTACAAAAAGGTATTATTTAAACAATTTTACAGATGAGAAACCGAGTAAATATTGCAATGTGGTCTATCCCCGACTCACGGTTAAAATTTCTAGACTGTAGTTTACCGGGAAGATGAAAAAAGGTAGTTTTATTCTGGGCGTCTGGGGGTTGGGTCACATAACGGCCGTTTTCGACGCGAAAGTTTAGTGTTTTTCCTAGACCTTTGCGCGGTCACTGTGAACGAACGGCTGGTCGCACAAAAATCCAATTGGTCTTAAAAGATTCGTAATTTTTTGGGTCATTCAAAAGTGAACTAAAAATTACACGGTTCCGTTAAATATTTGGAGATATGACATTGTCGAAATTTTAAATTTCGTTTTGAACCCCTTCCCCTTGACCTAGGGTTATGAAAAGTTTCGAGGATCATTGTGGGGCTGGTCCAAACCCAGAAACCAAATTTCGTAATTTTAGCTCAACGCTAACTGGGCAAAGTGGCGCGGACGGCGGACGGCGTACGGGGGACGGCGTACGGCGTACGGCGTACGGTGTACGGCGTACGGCGGACGGACGGATTTTTTTTTATTCTATTTTCTGAATCTACGTGTCTTGAAACGTAAACCAACAAATTTTGAGGGGGGGTTAAAAAATTTTTTTCTTTGGGCGATTCCAATGGTTCATTATCGAAGATAATAAACCAAAAACTCTGCAAATTCTTGACACAACGGTTTATTATCTTCCTTGTGCAGATCACCCTTCTGTCTATACCAGACTGTGTTGCAAATCGGCACCATACCATATTCTCACCGTACTCATACCATACCATACGAATTTCTTTTCTATCTTACCATACTGTACTAAATCATACATACAATAATATACCTTACCATACTCATACCATGACATACAAACCGAGTGAATATTGAAATGTCATCCATTTCTGACCTATATTTAAAATTTCAAGTATCTAGCTCATCATCAAAATTTAATTTGTTTAAACAAATAGGTATTATTTAAACAATTTTACAGACAAGAAACCGAGTGAATATTGCATTGTGATCCAGTTCTGACCTATTTTTAAAATTTCAAGTCAATAGCTCATCATCAAAATTTAATTTGTATTATTACAAAAAGGTATTATTTAAACAATTTTACAGATGAGAAACCGAGTGAATATTGCAATGTGGTCTATCCCCGATTCACGGTTAAAATTTCTAGACTGTAGTTTACCGGGAAGATGTAAAAAGGTAGTTTTATTCTGGGCGTCTGGTGGTTGGGTCACATAACGGCCGTTTTCGACGCGAAAGTTTAGTGTTTTTCCTAAAACTTTGCGCGGTCACTGTGAACGAACGGCTGGTCGCACAAAAATCCAATTGGTCTTAAAAGATTCGTAATTTTTCAGGTCATTCGAAGGTGAACTAAAATTTACACGGTTCAGTTAAATATTTGGAGATAAGACATCGTCAAAATTTTAAATTTCGTTTTGAATCCCTTCCCCTTGACCTAGGGTTATGAAAAGTTTCGAGGATCATTGTGGGGCTGGTCCAAACCCAGAAACCAAATTTTGTAATTTTAGCTCAACGCTAACTGGGCAAAACGGCGTGGACGGCGGACGGCGGACGGCGTACGGCGTACGGGGGACGGCGTACGGCGTACGGCGGACGGACGGATTTTTTTTTATTCGATTTTCTGAATCTACGTATCTTGAAACGTAAACCAACAAATTTTGAGGGGGGGTTAAAAAAATTTTTTCTTTGGGCGATTCCAATGGTTCATTATCGAAGATAATAAACCAAAATCCGTCCGTCCGCCGTACGCCGTCCGCCGTCCGCGCCACTTTGCCCAGTTAGCGTTGAGTTAAAATTACGAAATTTGGTTTCTGGGTTTGGACCAGCCCCACAATGATCCTCGAAACTTTTCATAACCCTAGGTCAAGGGGAAGGGGTTCAAAACGAATTTTGAAATTTTGAAAATTCCATATCTCGAAAAATTTATATAGAACGGTATGTTTTTTATATCATATTTAGATAGAGTTCGTTCCGTAGAATTTTTTAAGACCATCCGCAGCTTTGTACGACCAGCCGTTCGTTCACAATGACGGCTCAAAGATTGTGCCTCACAACACGATCATGACTCAAACTGTTGAAATACAGGTCCATTTTCATACTAACAAGCTCTTTGGAACATCATATGGCTTAAGTGATGTCGAGTTTGTTGTTCTGAGGTGCGTTTCGTGCTACGGAAATGAAGGTAATTTCGAATGTTTGTTGGTAGGTACTTCTTTTATAGAAAAATTATTACCGAGGTAGCATTAAAAACCCCAGAATTATATCGTAATAATTAATCATAATGAATAACAATTATTATTAATAATAATTACCAATTATTAATACCTAACAATAAATTATAATAATTTTCACTAGGTACTTGATAAAATTGGTAATAATTAGTGATAATTGATAATAATAATTATTCTAACATTTAGGATCTAGACATTTAGACCTAGTGATCTAGACAGAAGGGTGATCTGTACAAAGAAGATAATGAACCGTTGTGTCAAGAATTTGCAGAGTTTTTACTTCCTCGAGCGGTCGCGGGCGGCATTTTATGCCGAAATTAAAACTCAATTTTTACTCCCTCGAGCGGTCGCGGGCGGCATTTTATGCCGAAATTAAAACTCAATTTTTACGCGCCTAAGTCAGCTGTTAAGAAAGTGCAAATCGTGCCAAATAAATTATTACGGATTATATTAAATAAAAACTCTAGATATTCTTCCTCACTTTTGTTTAAATCTTTTGAAGTTAAAAATATTAATCAAATTTATCATTTTCAATCTTGCATACATCTTTTTGGCGCTAAAGTTGATCCACGTCATCTTTTATCTTCGTCTGTTACTCGTAACTACAATAATTCCCGTGTCATTCTTCCTAATATAAATACTGAGTTCTACAGGAGAAATGCTTATGTAACTGCCCTCAGAACTCTATACCAAAAAGAAATAAATATTTTTTCGTTTTCCAGCCTGTCAAATTTTAAAAAACTATTAAATAGCTGTTTATAATTCTGCATTGTTAAGTCCTCGTAATGTTTTCTTGTGTATAAGTTAATTATTTAATTTTCGTATTGTCTTGTTCTTTACATTGTTACTATGATAAATTTTTGTTTTTGTTATTTAACGTTTATGTCTTAGGTTATTGCATCACCTGTGTGCTGCTGTTATAATAGTGATAGATGAACTCCTCCGAAGAGCACAAGTTCCCTTGAACTTATTCTTCGGTGGGCAATAAGTTGTGAAAATGATACCGATTGAATTATATACTTAACTATTTTGCCAATAAAGGAATACAAAGGAATCTTTTGAAGTTAAAAATATTAATCAAATTTACTCAATTTTTACTCCCTCGAGCGGTCGCGGGCGGCATTTTATGCCGAAATTAAAACTCAATTTTTACTCCCTCGAGCGGTCGCGGGCGGCATTTTATGCCGAAATTAAAACTCAATTTTTACTCCCTCGAGCGGTCGCGGGCGGCATTTTATGCCGAAATTAAAACTCAATTTTTACTCCCTCGAGCGGTCGCGGGCGGCATTTTATGCCGAAATTAAAACTCAATTTTTACTCCCTCGAGCGGTCGCGGGCAGCATTTTATGCCGAAATTAAAACTCAATTTTTACTCCCTCGAGCGGTCGCGGGCGGCATTTTATGCCGAAATTAAAACTCAATTTTTACTCCCTCGAGCGGTCGCGGGCGGCATTTTATGCCGAAATTAAAACTCAATTTTTACTCCCTCGAGCGGTCGCGGGCGGCATTTTATGCCGAAATTAAAACTCAATTTTTACTCCCTCGAGCGGTCGCGGGCGGCATTTTATGCCGAAATTAAAACTCAATTTTTACTTCCTCGAGCGGTCGCGGGCGGCATTTTATGCCGAAATTAAAACTCAATTTTTACTCCCTCGAGCGGTCGCGGGCGGCATTTTATGCCGAAATTAAAACTCAATTTTTACGCGCCTAAGTCAGCTGTTAAGAAAGTGCAAATCGTGCCAAATAAATTATTACGGATTATATTAAATAAAAACTCTAGATATTCTTCCTCACTTTTGTTTAAATCTTTTGAAGTTAAAAATATTAATCAAATTTATCATTTTCAATCTTGCATACATCTTTTTGGCGCTAAAGTTGATCCACGTCATCTTTTATCTTCGTCTGTTACTCGTAACTACAATAATTCCCGTGTCATTCTTCCTAATATAAATACTGAGTTCTACAGGAGAAATGCTTATGTAACTGCCCTCAGAACTATACCAAAAAGAAATAAATATTTTTTCGTTTTCCAGCCTGTCAAATTTTAAAAAACTATTAAATAGCTGTTTATAATTCTGCATTGTTAAGTCCTCGTAATGTTTTCTTGTGTATAAGTTAATTATTTAATTTTCGTATTGTCTTGTTCTTTACATTGTTACTATGATAAATTTTTGTTTTTGTTAATTAACGTTTATGTCTTAGGTTATTGCATCACCTGTGTGCTGCTGTTATAATAGTGATAGATGAACTCCTCCGAAGAGCACAACCCCCCCCCCCCCCCCCCCCTTGAACTTATTCTTCGGTGGGCAATAAGTTGTGAAAATGATACCGATTGAATTATATACTTAACTATTTTGCCAATAAAGGAATACAATACAATACAATACAATACTCCCTCGAGCGGTCGCGGGCGGCATTTTATGCCGAAATTAAAACTCAATTTTTACTCCCTCGAGCGGTCGCGGGCGGCATTTTATGCCGAAATTAAAACTCAATTTTTACTCCCTCGAGCGGTCGCGGGCGGCATTTTATGCCGAAATTAAAACTCAATTTTTACGCGCCTAAGTCAGCTGTTAAGAAAGTGCAAATCGTGCCAAATAAATTATTACGGATTATATTAAATAAAAACTCTAGATATTCTTCCTCACTTTTGTTTAAATCTTTTGAAGTTAAAAATATTAATCAAATTTATCATTTTCAATCTTGCATACATCTTTTTGGCGCTAAAGTTGATCCACGTCCCCTTTTATCTTCGTCTGTTACTCGTAACTACAATAATTCTCGTGTCATTCTTCCTAATATAAATACTGAGTTCTACAGGAGAAATGCTTATGTAACTGCCCTCAGAACTCTATACCAAAAAGAAATAAATATTTTTTCGTTTTCCAGCCTGTCAAATTTTAAAAAACTATTAAATAGCTGTTTATAATTCTGCATTGTTAAGTCCTCGTAATGTTTTCTTGTGTATAAGTTAATTATTTAATTTTCGTATTGTCTTGTTCTTTACATTGTTACTATGATAAATTTTGGTTTATTATCTTCGATAATGAACCATTGGAATCGCCCAAAGAAAAAAAAATTTTAACCCCCCCTCAAAATTTGTTGGTTTACGTTTCAAGATACGTAGATTCAGAAAATCGAATAAAAAAAAATCCGTCCGTCCGCCGTACGCCGTACGCCGTACGCCGTCCGCCGTCCGCGCCACTTTGCCCAGTTAGCGTTGAGTTAAAATTACGAAATTTGGTTCCTGGGTTTGGACCAGCCCCACAATGATCCTCGAAACTTTTCATAACCCTAGGTCAAGGGGAAGGGGTTCAAAACGAATTTTGAAATTTTGAAAATTCCATATCTCGAAAAATTCATATAGAACGGTATGTTTTTTATTTCATATTTAGATAGAGTTCGTTCCGTAGAATTTTTTAAGACCATCCGCAGCTTTGTACGACCAGCCGTTCGTTCACAATGACGGCTCAAAGATTGTGCCTCACAACACGATCATGACTCAAACTGTTGAAATACAGGTCCATTTTCATACTAACAAGCTCTTTGGAACATCATATGGCTTAAGTGATGTCGAGTTTGTTGTTCTGAGGTGCGTTTCGTGCTACGGAAATGAAGGTAATTTCGAATGTTTGTTGGTAGGTACTTCTTTTATAGAAAAATTATTACCGAGGTAGCATTAAAAACCCCAGAATTATATCGTAATAATTAATCATAATGAATAACAATTATTATTAATAATAATTACCAATTATTAATACCTAACAATAAATTATAATAATTTTCACTAGGTACTTGATAAAATTGGTAATAATTAGTGATAATTGATAATAATAATTATTCTAACATTTAGGATCTAGACATTTAGACCTAGTGATCTAGACAGAAGGGTGATCTGTACAAAGAAGATAATGAACCGTTGTGTCAAGAATTTGCAGAGTTTTGTTTTTGTTAATTAACGTTTATGTCTTAGGTTATTGCATCACCTGTGTGCTGCTGTTATAATAGTGATAGATGAACTCCTCCGAAGAGCACAAGTTCCCTTGAACTTATTCTTCGGTGGGCAATAAGTTGTGAAAATGATACCGATTGAATTATATACTTAACTATTTTGCCAATAAAGGAATACAATACAATACTCCCTCGAGCGGTCGCGGGCGGCATTTTATGCCGAAATTAAAACTCAATTTTTACTCCCTCGAGCGGTCGCGGGCGGCATTTTATGCCGAAATTAAAACTCAATTTTTACTCCCTCGAGCGGTCGCGGGCGGCATTTTATGCCGAAATTAAAACTCAATTTTTACTCCCTCGAGCGGTCGCGGGCGGCATTTTATGCCGAAATTAAAACTCAATTTTTACTCCCTCGAGCGGTCGCGGGCGGCATTTTATGCCGAAATTAAAACTCAATTTTTACTCCCTCGAGCGGTCGCGGGCGGCATTTTATGCCGAAATTAAAACTCAATTTTTACTCCCTCGAGCGGTCGCGGGCGGCATTTTATGCCGAAATTAAAACTCAATTTTTACTCCCTCGAGCGGTCGCGGGCGGCATTTTATGCCGAAATTAAAACTCAATTTTTACTCCCTCGAGCGGTCGCGGGCGGCATTTTATGCCGAAATTAAAACTCAATTTTTACGCGCCTAAGTCAGCTGTTAAGAAAGTGCAAATCGTGCAAAATAAATTATTACGAATTATATTAAATAAAAACTCTAGATATTCTTCCTCACTTTTGTTTAAATCTTTTGAAGTTAAAAATATTAATCAAATTTATTATTTTCAATCTTGCATACATCTTTTTGGCGCTAAAGTTGATCCACGTCCTCTTTTATCTTCGTCTGTTACTCGTAACTACAATAATTCCCGTGTCATTCTTCCTAATATAAATACTGAGTTCTGAGAAATACTGAGAAATGCTTATGTAACTGCCCTCAGAACTCTATACCAAAAAGAAATAAATATTGTTTTGTTTTCCAGCCTGTCAAATTTTAAAAAACTATTAAATAGCTGTTTATAATTCTCCATTGTTAAGTCCTCCTAATGTTTTCTGGTGTATAAGTTAATTATTTAATTTTCGTATTGTCTTGTTCTATACATTGTTACTATGATAAATTTTTGTTTTTGTTAATTAACGTTTATGTCTTAGGTTATTGCATCACCTGTGTGCTGCTGTTATAATAGTGATAGATGAACTCCTCCGAAGAGCACAAGTTCCCTTGAACTTATTCTTCGGTGGGCAATAAGTTGTGAAAATGATACCGATTGAATTATATACTTAACTATTTTGCCAATAAAGGAATACAATACAATACTCCCTCGAGCGGTCGCGGGCGGCATTTTATGCCGAAATTAAAACTCAATTTTTACTCCCTCGAGCGGTCGCGGGCGGCATTTTATGCCGAAATTAAAACTCAATTTTTACTCCCTCGAGCGGTCGCGGGCGGCATTTTATGCCGAAATTAAAACTCAATTTTTACTCCCTCGAGCGGTCGCGGGCGGCATTTTATGCCGAAATTAAAACTCAATTTTTACTCCCTCGAGCGGTCGCGGGCGGCATTTTATGCCGAAATTAAAACTCAATTTTTACTCCCTCGAGCGGTCGCGGGCGGCATTTTATGCCGAAATTAAATCTTGATTTTCAAGATTATTATCATCATTATTATTATTATTAGATAGTGACACGTCCCAAATTTCGAGAGGTTGCTCAATTAATCCATACTAAGGCTGAGTTTGAACTGGACGTCTTTGATGTGCGAAAAGTGTTTCATAACAAAAATTCAAGAAGAGAAATCGCTAAAAAAAAAAAAAAGAAAAAATTGATTTGATTTGGCCATGTTCAAGTAGGAGTTTGGTAGAAATTCAGTTATTGTCAGTGATTCCGAAAAAGCTCTATATGCAATAGAAATAATTAACGTTGTCTGTCAAATCCAATCCATATATCTATGGAATAAGTTCCATTTGGATTCCATAAGGCTTTTACAGACAACGTTAAGTAATTCTTTCTATTAAGATGAACAATACTAGAACTCAATCCAGAACAGCTTGAACAATGCTGACATTTCGTGGTAGGATGTATTAGAATTATTTCAAACATAGTCATTGATACGAGCATTAACATGAGAACTATTTTCTTTGTCAAAAAGTTTGCAATTATGAATTGGATCTTGTATAAACTCACTCTCTTTTTGTACATCAATCCTACTAACAAGTCTGAGGTCGTCAAATACGATCAACTAATATATAATTTTAACATCCTTCCATCCTTCCTTTCACTCATCTAGCGTGCACAGTAACTTGACCCAGGTGAGGTTAGGTTAGTTCATGAACCTCATGCCCCCCCCCCCTCCCACAAAAAAAGATCAAAGTGTGGATTCGCCCTTGCATTTGAACACCCCTGATCGACCACCTATTTACAGGTGGTCTGTATTATTCACCTACCTGTAAAGTAAGTTTCCTCTTCTCATAATGTACGACGTGAAGTAGATACGAGGATAATCATTCATAACATAGACTTGCCAATTCTTACTGCTGGTTCGTTGCAATATATCACACTTCTTACCGAGGTAGGACATATTTCTGTATAATGCAACCATTTCTATCAGGTCAACTCCTTCGTCAACATGATGGAACAGTCTTACGCGCCCTCGTAGGTATTCCGGTGTCGAATCCTCGATGAGGTTTGAGGAAAAGGTGTACGTGTCATATGTTGATGTTTTGAACTCTTTCATAGTTTTGATTTCTCGTTCATAGGACCTTTTCTTCAACAGTTTCAGGAGGGATGATTCGAACGTTGGGCTCAACACACACGCTGATATAATCAAAGAGATGGTGAAGATCCTTTGCCACATGGCCTTCGGTAGTTTGACTGTAGATATGAAAATTCTCCCGATAAATAGCACCGACCCGGTGAAATCCGGTTTGGTTTTTGCCAATAGGTTCAGTATATACCATAAAAGCATAGAAATGACAACAGCACACGCTGTGCAAAGCCAAACTTCCAGTTCAAATGCTCTGAAGACCATCTTCCAATTCGGCACAGGAAGTGGAGATGGCAGGACGATACACAAAGGCTCGAGTTGCATCGACGGAGTGAAAACAATATCGGGCGTCCCGTATTCTTTAACGAAAATGGAATTACATGCTATATCGGCTCTCCAATAATATACATCTCCGAGGATCCCATTGAACGTTCCATTGCTCAACTTGTAACCATATCTGCAAACAAAATCAATGTTCTTAATCACAGCACAACATAACGACTTTTTTCCATTAACAAGAACACCTGCCATGACCCACTTTTCATGGAATGTCTATGTATATAATTTGTTTTAAAATCAAATTGAGTATGTACATCAATTGAAATGACAACATTCAACGTTTTGTTTCCATTTCATGCTATTTGTAGACGATAGGCACCATTATCATGATCCCTCTCCTTTTGTCTGTATTGTCCGTTCGTACACTACGGTTTCAATTGTTGAATTCTAGTTGAATGTCCCAATTTGATAGGAATGCAAATGCATATGAGGTAGTTAAACTAGTTGAAGTTGGCCCGATGCGCTACAAGCATGGAGTCAATGCTAATTTCCAGTGCAAGCAAAGTAGATACAATACCACCGAAACTTCTTGGATGAGTGACCACCGAGACGCATGGTGTTGTGTCCGTCTACGTTCTATGTACCTAGCTGTTGGCCAAACGCCCCTCCATTCAATCGTGTTTTCGTTGCAAATAGAAATAAAAACTAGTATGAATGTTGACTAAATTTACAGACCCTGATGTGATGCGGTGATTCCACTGCTAGAATCACATAAATATTTCATTCAATACCTGAATCAATTTCAGAGGGAGCTTTGAATGAAAAATATTTAATAAGGAGAGTTAGGCGAGTTACGATGATTAGATGATTGGTGACAGCATCAAATATAAAACTGTTTAAAAACCGAGTCATGTCAAATAACTAATTATTGATTACTACCTACCCGGATGACCTTTACGTTGTGCAGAATAGTATCCTACAGTCCAAAGGCTGAACGGTGAAATCGCAAATCTGAAATGACGATTCTCATCAATTTTATAGCTGTACAATATCAACTGACCGCCAATACCCTTATTTTCCCTACTCACTACATAATCAATCTGCATTGAATTGGGCTCCTCTCGGGTCACACCATTCCTTTCCGTCAGAAACTTTTCCCTTTCAAGGCCTGACCTTCGTGATCGGAGCTGATACCGAAACTTCGTTTCAAAGTTTCAAAGTCCCTCTCACCATGGGTTAGCCCACTTTAATTCAAACGAGTTCAATGAAAATTGCTTACTTCGAGATAGCCAACCTTTACACGCAATCGGTTGAGAAGAGGAAAAGGGTGGGCGGGCTAGAGCCTGCTCAACAAATGTAGATAAGCTCAAGATTTATAGACTGTTCCCCTCACCCTGAACCCACGGCTGTGGGAAACCCTCTAACCTTTTGTCCGAAAACTACAAGGCATCGACTTTAAAAGAGATCCTGCAAAACCGTTTGCGAACAATGAATCGGAAATGACCCTTCATATGTATGGGATTGCTACCAAGTCGAGAAAGCTAGCGGGGATTCGTTGCTTGGCAGCATGCTAGCTGAAACCCCTTATGAATATGAATATCCACTAAATAAATAAATATCGCTGGCTTCAGTCTAGTTGCTAAAAACTGGGTTGTTTGCCACCCCCACCCCCCCACCCCCCCAGGTCTACAATTGGAAGTTCAAGAAACTGGACTAATCTCATTTATCCCATTTTATTGGATCAAATCTCTCACGCATGAAGTTTGATTCAAACTTCTCAACCGGTCATGATCAAGAACATGATTGTAGGTACCTGAATTTCGTATGGATACGAACTTTTTTGTAAGAACATGAATAATATTCCCAGTCCCTAATCATAATTTGAACGCTGTTGAATCGCCATCCAAACCACACTAGCTAGGAACGCTGAGGAGTCCAGTTACTCAACAATACCAGGAAATCTTTAGGACGAAAATGGAGCAATAAACGATACATAATATTATTATGTTATGTATATACAGGGTGTATCAGATAAGGTGCGCAGTACTTAACCCACGTATTCTACAACCAATTTCCAACAAAAAGTGCCTCGTAGCAATTTTTTTTTATCTCGCTTAGTTTTTGAGTTATTTCACTTCTAAGGTTTTTTTCGTGTTTTCGACCTTGTCTCAGCAAAACGGCTATAACTCACTTACAGTATTATGTAAAGTAAAAGTTGAGGATACCGTTGGAAAGTGCGTTAAATTTCCTATCTTCGAGCGCCAAACCATTTTTTTTTTTTTTTTTTTTTTTTTTTTTTTTTTTTGCTCACATCAAGTCTGCGAAAAATCACTCTACAAAGCAAACTTCAAGAAATTTTGAAAAAAGAAGGTTTTTAAAACGTTCATTACTCCACTTCAATCTGCATTTGATCAGATGCCTGTAGCTTAAAAAATGCACGAAAAGGTCAGCTTTCAAATGGTATATCAAAAAAAGTTTTACTATTTTATTTGGTCGAAAAAACCTCGTTTGAATGCAAAAAACAGCGAAGCAAGTCGAGGTTTTTGACGCTTGGTAATGGGTTTCAAAGGAAATTTAACGCACTTTCCAACGGTATTCTCAACTTTTACATTACATAATACTGTAAGTGAGTTATAGCCGTTTTGCTGAGACAAGGTCGAAAACACGAAAAAAATCTTAGAAGTGAAATAACTCAAAAACTAAGGGAGATAAAAAAAATTGCTACGGGGCACTTTTCGTTGGAAATTGGTTGTAGAATACGTGGGTGAAGTACTGTGCACCTTATCTGATACACCCAGTGTATGTCTGTGAGTGTACATCTACCATTCAACGGAACTAATTTCCGGGGAAGAATGTCGGCGGAGACATTTTAGATGAAGAGCTCATCAGCTTCATCTATGAAGGGCACAGAGACAGTTCGAAACAGAAAAAAAAGGAGTAGGGACGGATGTTTTCCCGAATATTCCGGAAATACGGTGAGTTGGCAGGAGTGGTTACGGAAAGCGGGTTACGAGGCTGACTTGATGGAGACTAATCGTCCTTATTAAACTTCAGTCAGCGGTGGATCTTCTTGGGAAACCGCGCCTGTATATAAAACAATCCACGGCACACAATAGAGATGGCAATAAAGTCGCTGCGCAGACTGTAATATCGGCCGAGATTCCTACTAGGATACATATCGCTAACATACTTCAACGCACGCCGAGCAACCCTCCCACCACTTCATTGACTATGATTTCATTTAAGGAAGCGGCGGTTCATTTTCTACTGAGGCCATTCAATAACATATTGAGAGCCGTCGAAAAGTTACAAACACCACGAATAATAATTACTGGTAAGTTCCTCATAACGATGCGGATATTTTGATATTCGGAAGCCAATGAACGACCAAGTGAGTTGATGACAGTGATGCAACAATGTATATATATGTTGGAGTTCACAGGATTATCGTATACAATCGTCTAGCGGAGCACCCTGAGCATAGAGGAGGAAGAAGGAAGGGTTTTTTTTTTCTTTATTTATTTTTGGCTTCGGAAAAAACCATTCAGCCGTTACAAATTGATTACAAAATTACAAATGGCAATACATAATTATAAAAAATATCAAAATTCAAACAAAATTCAAAAGGAAACTTCAATTCTCGTTAGAAAGTCATTAATGGCTATATACACTTCCACGTTTTCTTCGGCGACAAGGGTGTCCAAATTAAAGGGCGTCGTGACTTCTCTTGGGAGGGAGGTGAGTAGAATGCTCCTCTCCAGGTGATACCGAGGGCATTCTAGAACGACGTGTGCCATGGTTTCGACTTCTCCCACGCAATGGGGGCAGTCAGGTGGAGTTTGTGGAAAGAGAAGGTGTAGGCGAGAGTTGGTGTTCCCGTGCCCAGTTCTCAACCGTATGATATTACGGTAAAAACTTTTGGGCTTTGCCTCTATAATTGAATGAAACCAAGGACGTCTCCTCAAAACTGGGAATAGGTTTTTATATCTATTTTCTGGATAAGCGGCAAATTGCTTAGTCCATTCTTCGAACATTTTTCGGGATATTCGCCTTCTCAATTCAGCCGGTGGATAGTCAGGAGCTGTTGATGGTGGTGGGCGCGTGATGGCTTGCTTAGGCAAACGGTCAGCAACTTCATTACCTCTTATCCCGCTGTGGCCTTTTATCCAACAAAGTAGTACTTTATTCCTGTTGTTTTTCAAAGTACTAATGTTCCTCAGGATCGCTTCTTCAAATGGGGTGATTCGAGAGGATATCGTGAGTGCCTCCAATTTAGTTAATATGCTCTTGGAATCGCTCAGTACTAAAATGGTTTTGTTCTGTGCTTCTATATTAATAGCGTGCTGTAAGCCATATGCTATGGCTGCAGCTTCCGCTGTATAGATGCTTGCATGATTCCAAAGACGAAACTGGTTTGACTGATCATGGGTCTCATTGTAATATGCACAGCCAACGCCAGCTTCCTGCACTGACCCGTCTGTGAAGATGAAAATACCCTCAGGCCATCGATTACGAAGGGCTTCCAGATGGATTGTGGTTATGTGGACTATGGGGACGCGGGATTTAAAAACTTCATAAGGGAGCTGGAATTGTAAAGGGACCGTTTTACATACAATCCAGGCGAGCTCGTTACATAGGTCAGTGAAGCTATCGCATAGTAGAGGGGATGGTTTCTTGGTCCAATACGGGGCAGTCAGATTTTGAATCGCTAGTGATCGTATTTGGCTGTACATTATGGGGTCTTTACTATAAGTTTTAACCAAAAATCTGTCTGCTAGCATCATGTGGCGCGTGTGAGGAGGTGGTTCGCCAGACTCAGCCATCAAAGCACTCAAGGGTGTTGAGCAGAAGGCCCCAGTGATGGTCCGGAGTGCCTTGTTCTGGGCCCTATCCAGTTTCTGCAAGTGATTCTGCAAGGAAGGGGTTGGAGAAGTCCTTTACTTCAGGAGTCCATTCTCGTGTGTCTGCAGTTAGTCGGTAGGAGCCGACCAGTGTGGACCGTTGACCAGGGAGTTTCGCCGTCCTGTGGTTATTAGCGTTTAGTTATTATTTGAGTGCGTCTCACAGTGATCATAATTATCAATATAGTTCTTTCCGTAATCAGTACGTTTTAATTGTGCATCAAGACCTCAAAGACGGAGAAGTGAAAGACCAGTACTAGAAAACGGAAGTTATTGTTTTCATTCTCCCACATATATAAAAAAAACTCTTGACACAAATTCCTGACACAACGGTTTATTATCTTCTATGTAAAGATCACCCTTATGTCTAGATTACTGAATGATAGATTAATTGTTACTATAAATTATCATTAATTACTAAAAATTATTATGAAACAGTGTAAATGATTAATATTTGTTGTTGTTCATAAATCATTTTCATGCTCCATTATTACCCCTAATAATTATTATTAAATATTATTTATTAACTCGATATTTGAAAACCATGTGCTGTTTGAATCAGCTGAACCAGTTTGAAAATTGATCCGACAGGCCGCCTCACGATTCACTCTCATGTTGACGATTTTTGATCTGCTCCAACTTTGAGCCCTCCTGTGAACGAACGACTGGTCGTACAAAGCAGCGGATGGTCTTAAAAATTCTAAAAAATAAACTCTATGTAAAAGTAAACTAATAACTATACCATTTGATCTGAATTTTTCGAGATATCGAAGCTTCGAGGATCACTGTGAGTAGGTCCGAGCCCGTAAACCAAATTTCGTAATTTTATCCCAACGATAACTAGGCAAAGTGCCGCAGACGGCGTACGGTGGAAGGACGGATTTTTGTTTATTCGATTTTCTGAATCTACGTATCTTGAAACGTAAACCGGAAAATTTTGAGGGGGTTTAAAAAATGTATTTTCTTTGGGCGATTCCAATGGATCGTTATCGAAGAATTAAACCAAAAAGAGAATCTATTTATATCGTACGCATTAAACTTTGAAGTTGATTTTTCCGAGCTGTCCAAAGCCAACCATTTCCAGTTGGCGTCGGCTTCCAGAACCAGAAAACTTCTTACTCTCCTGAGTATCGCCCGTCAATAGGCAGGTAGATACTTGGACAAGTTGAGAAGAGGGCTTCCAACTTTCTCGATTGCTCTGACCAAGTTACACCTCTCTCATTCATTTCTAATGGCTCTAGACATACTACAGTGATATTGAGGCGGAAGGGTTTGCTCGGTCGACATTTACTCAACAGATAGAATCCTCAAATAAATTCGCAATTATGTAAGATTTGAAGGGATAGATAAGGCGAGTGGATTCTCGTACTACCTGGGTCCAGAGTCGAACCTTGAACCATGGCTTCAATGGCAGTGGTCTCCAAATTACGATTTTCGATTATATGCAACAGTTGTTTGAATTATGTTAAGTATGACGCATTTCACGGTTGCGACAACCCCAATCTGGTCGCGTGAACTCATTGTCAGACAGTGTCCAGCAACCCATTGATTTCAGTAATGTCAACTACTATTAAAAGGACCTTGTCCTCAAGGATTCGCCTACATCAGCTCAACGAATTCATCAAATTGATTTTGATTCGTTCCCGCGGTAGAAGGCATGGTTGTTCCAAGTGAAAGATTTCATGTGCTACCAGCTGAAGCGTTTTTTCATAAACGTGGCATTTCGATCTCGTAAGATACCTGCAGAGGACCACACCTCCAGGTTATGTGGGAATCAAACCTCACTAAAACCTCGCCTACCTTTCCCGTGTAGGAGCTCAGCCTGAGACTACGTTCCAGAGATGGAGTCCCAGTACCGATCCCTGGGCAGTCCCAGCTGTTATTTGCTTCAACCGGTCCCCCTGAGCAGTCCCAGAGACTAAGGTCTGGTCGCTGAGGTAACTATTAATGACGTTTAGCAGGTATGGAGGCACGTGGAACGTATTTTGCAGTGACTGCAGCATTTCTAACCAGCTCGCTGAGTTGAAGACATTTTTTACGTCAAGGGGCATCAGCATAGCCCCGTATCTACTACCCTCTTGCGTTTTTCTGGGGGTTGCAACCACATCCATGAGGGCATCCGCTGTCCCTTTCGCCCCTTTCGAAATCCAGATCGCCTGCTTCCTGTATTACTGGCAGTAGGCGGTGGAGAGAAGTTTTTCATAGCCCTTTCCTGCTGTGTCCAGCATGCATAACAGCCTCCACGATGAGGGTGAACTTGGGTTTCCCTTTCCTTTGTCCAACAGCACTAAGCGGGCTTTTTCCCATTGCTTGCTGAAAATCCCTGCAGAAAGGCACGAATTATACATCCTTAATAGCAAATGCAGACATACTTCTGTGGCTATTTTGAGTAGAGAGAGAGAAGAGAGAGAGAGAAAGAGCTTTATTGGATCAGTTACTCAGACAACATGTTACATTATAAAACTTATATGGTACATTAAATTATTATTGTCTACATTATTATTAGCTACGAGAGATAATACCAATTATGGTGTAATAATAGGCATAGGCCCGTTAGAATTACACCAGAGTTGCAAATTAGGATCTCTTTCTTTTCTTATTTACAATGTATTCATTAATTTATTTTATTTTATATTTACATTTTTTTTCTTTATTTAACATATACACTCTTTATTATCGTTCCAGCTTTTTCGTAACCTAATTTAATGAGCCAGGTTAAAATTTCTTTTTAATATGTCGATCTGGTGAATATCTCAGGAAACTTCAGCTTTACAGGTAGAGCTCTGTGGATTACATATAATATATAATTTGGACTGTTGGTCATCACCACTGAGTGCGGTTTAGGATCTACAACATTTCCCTCCATTTTATATCTGGTAGGATAATTATGCAAATTCATATCATTAATTATGTTAGGGTGTTTATAAAAATATAGCAGTAAATTTTTTATAAACAATTGCCGTACTGTAAAGACTTTTGAAAGATCAAATATTTCTTTAGAAGGGAGTCTTCGAGGTTTGGAGAGCCTAATTTTTAATACCGCTTTCTGGAGATTGTTTAGTTTAGTTAAATTTGTAGCATAGGACCCTCCCCAGACCAATATACCATGCTGCAAGGCTGATTGAAACATTCCAATATAAATTAATTTAGTTATTTCTTCTGGGATGGTAAATTTCAAGTTGTAAAATACGTAAATGAATTTCTTCAGACGATTATGCAAGTATTCCACTTGTTTCTTCCAGTTCATTTTATTATCAAATACTATCCCTAGGTACTTATGATGTGTTACTCGTTCCAACGGAAGACATGAACATAGCTCATCCACTGAGTGTTGATGGATGTACAAATTATTCTGGGCTGTAGATTCCAAATCCGGACCAAACTTTAAGTACTTTGTTTTATTTATATTTATGGTTAGCAAGCTGACATTTAACCATTCGGAAATATGATGTAGGCTCCTCTTTGCTTTGTCAAAGACCTCTGACCACGTCGTCCCTTCAACCAAAATCGCCGTGTCGTCAGCGAATAAAAAATACGAGCAGAGATTCGTTACAGCAGGCAATTTGTTTATATAAATCAGAAATAATGTGTACTTCTGAAGTTATACCATCTGGTCCTGGCGCCTACGGTTTCTCAGAGATCCAATAGCTTTTTAATAATAAATGCGTGAATAACGGTTCTGGTACACATGTTTGTCTGAGATCACAGTTCCTGAGAGGGTGGTCCAGGAAAACCCCATTGACAATGGGCTCCAGTTCTTCTTCGTTCAGTAGGCTGGCTCCACCAAGAGCTTGCAGTTTCCCTGTCACTATCTTCTATCCCCGTCCCCAAGGGGCTTCATCCACTTCCCTCACAAGTGTTTTCCAGCAGTCCGCTTTGCTTTTATTTATTGCATGGCGGAGCTTCCTCTTGGCCTCTGTGTATTCGTTCTGTGTTTGATGCTGGTTTTCCCGGTCTCTGGTTCTCTGGGCTCTGCGTCATAGTTGATTACAGAGCCTTCTGAGTTGGGCTATCTCTTCGTTCCACCAATAGACCGGGGGCTTATCCATTCTTGGCCTCCATCTTGGCATTGACGTCTCGCAGGCTTCCGTGATTATTGCCATAGTCTCCCTGACTATCATTCCGGCGTGAGGGATGCCTGCAGCACTGATCTCCGTCCTGCAGGTCCTGTACCATTTTCTCTCTACCTAGTTTGCCTAGGTTCCATCCCTGGGCAGTGGTGGCGCCTCTGCTTGGGGCATGTCTTTGCTACTCTGTGATTTCAAAGGTGATATACTGGTGATCGCTTCCAGTATATTCAGAAACGACTTGACATTTCTGAATCCGTCGGGCCAAGCTCTCTGAAGCCAGAGATATGTCTGGTATGGTTCCAGTTTGTCCTGGGCGATGAAAAGTAGGGGTATTGCCTTCATTCAGCACCTCGAATGTTTAGGAATCAAGGAGTAAGCCTAATTTTTCAACTAAAGGAAAACAAAATGTAACAATATTGAATAGTTGATGATCAGTGGAATTATTGATCTCCATTGACCTCTCATTATGTTGTTCACATTCTAAGCTGCATGTCAACCTGGAAGACCCGCGTAAAGTCGGCTTTTAGAACCTCTTTAGTTACAACGTATAACCAAGAAAAGTGAATCGTGGCGGAAAAAACAGGGAGCCCCCTGAGCGGCTTCAGACTGGAGTGAGTCTTTAGCGAAAGCTCATGTTTGTTACTCGGACGGTTTCTAAATTTTAATCATTTCAACCAATTACCCCAGGGAAATTAGGCCAAAAAATGACGAAACTCGGACATCGATAGTTACTAAACGGGACCTTTTGCAATAGGTATGTCTGGATACCTTTCAGTATGGGGAGAAAAAGTCCTACTCGCGCCCAGGTAGGGTAGCGAAGATATTGTGGAAAATCTGAGAAATGTTTGCAAAATTTTTTTCGTTGGTCAAAAAAGCAGATACGCAGCCCTTGACAGGAAAAGTTATACTTACCTTTATTGGAGATTATAAAGTTCCCTACAATATCAGTCCCTGTAAGCAGTAAGTCGCACTTCTCTGCGAAAACACATTTGTCGGTCTCTTTTAGTCTGAAAGCTGGTTAATTTTAATTTTTCCAGCACGCTAAAAATACGAGTACTGTTGTGAAATCCAAGCATTTTTGGACCATTTTTCGCTATAACTCTGAATATAATTGTCCGATTCATAAGGTAGGTACATCTTAAAGCTGGTTGAATTTGCTATCAGACCCCATATATGAAATTCCGAATAACTCTCGGTAAACACCCACACCGGCACGCTAAATGTGTATATTTTAGCAAAATGTGACGTCCATGACATGTTTAGTGGGCTGGCGAGGGTATTTTCAGGGATTGAATCAAAATGTCATATATGTGTGCTGAAAAATGAATTTGGGCTCGGACAAATAGTTTCGGAGTTATAGTGCGAAAATTTCTCAGGTTTTCCACAATATCTTCGCTAGTCCACCTGAGCACGACTGGGACTTTTTTTCTCCTTATCCTGAAAGGTATCCGAACATATTGCAAAGGGTCCCGTTTATTAATTATAAATGTTCAGGTCAAAAGTCTGTAACTCAAAAAAATTTGAGTCAACATTACTGTCGCGAAATCACTACCTACGTGACATTTATAAAAAAGGACTCTTCTCATTAGCGCTTTACGATAGTGAAATCACACCATGCACGTTCCCCATAGTATAACCATGGTACATAAACGGGTTCATGTCCCATATCAACTTGGGCTGTTGGAATAGCTCGACGAACCCAGTCATCATTCGACATGGCCAAATACAACTTCAAGTCTAGCAGAACTAAATATTAATGAATAACCATCAGCATATATTAGTATTTATATTGCATTATTATAGTGCATTATAAAAATTATAAAGCATTATAATGCATTATAAATACTAATATAATTTAATAATTTAATGTAATCTTCCTGAACCTACCGACAACTGATGTTTCGACCTCTATTTCCACAATGATCCGAAGAAACTGCTATGGTTTGGTGAAATCGAAAATAGATTTGTCAGACTAACGTGTGGGCGCAATAATACTCTTATAAGAATCATGTTTTCGACAGTGGAGGATTAGAGCTTATCTCACCCCCCGTTTCAACTCAATTTTATATTTCGCGAAGAGTTGGAGGAAAGCGTCTGCTTTGGTCGCTTTGCGAGACTGAAAATGTTTCTCACGCTTCAGGAACTTACTTGATCGAGCGATCGGCATGAAATATTTTCAAGCTGGCGTTGATGGAGGTCGTGATGAGTTTGAGCATTTCACCGTCGAACCCAGAAAAGCTTCCGTCACTTTCCATAACGGCACTAAACCTAGAAATACAACATAATTTTTTATTCATGTCTGCAACAAAACTGACAAAACATCAATTCTTCATCATTAAATGATAAATGATAAATTTTATTCAAACTTCTAGCAGCGTCCGTATCAGGGGTGCCATTGTACAAGAACATCACGATTACGTTCTGAATAGTAGGCGTAGTCCTGAAGTTCACAACTATCCATTTGGTCCTCGCTCTTTCATTGGAGGCGCGTAGGTTGGAGAAAAACCCTGCAAACCCTTGACACAGCGGTTTATTTTGTGGGATTACTTTGTGGAGATCACCCTTCTGTGTAGATCACTAAATGGTAGATTAGGTAAATGTTTATGGAGATGATGAATGGATTACAAAAAATTTGTGCCAATGTAATTTATTTATTAATTATTCAGCATCTATATAACTAAATTTAAAGACGATTTTTGTGTTCCTTGGGTATTTTCGAAGAATTTCACTACAGTTATTCGTTTCGCGTGAAATGGGGTCGAACCATGCCGATTTTGAATTTGGTGTCTATGTTATAGTTTATAAGGTCCGCAATAGAAAAGGCAATTTAAGTGAATAACGCATATAATCGAAAAGAGAACGGAAAGACACATGACATAAGTTTTGACATTGTTTTTATGATGGAGGTTCCCGTTCGATCGACTTCAGCTTCACGTTAGTTGGTGGTGGTCGAGTGTCGGACATAGTCAATTCTAATACTCCCCCTCACGAGACTACAGGTGGACATCAACAAGTCCCAAGCGCTCGCGAAATTTAAGGAAGCTAGTACCTGGTAGAGCCTTGGTGAGAATGTCGGCGTCCATTTCCTCTGATGGTTTATGTAGAACATCTACTTCGCCTCGCTGGATGGCTTCTCTGATAAAGTGTTCACGAACTGCAATATGTTTGCTACGAGAACTCACAATGTGATTTTTGCTCAAATTTTCAGCAGCTTGGTTGTCGTTATAAATCGTCACTTTATCGGTAGGCATCATGCATTCTTTAAAAAGAAGCTTGAGATGGATTGATTGCCTCTTTGGACGCATCAGACAAGGCCATATATTCAGCTTCACCAGTTGTTTTAAAAGAGTGGCCTTCCTAGCAGGTCCTGAACTCTGAAAATTATTTGCTAAAGTGTCCCAAACGTCTTTGGACGTTGCACAAGTTTTAATTTGTTTTAGCTCTGGGGGTGAGATAATCAAAATAAGGTCAGATTTTGCGTCAAGATCGGATTTTTCCCATTGATCCTTTTCTGGAGAATTTTCTGGTTTTACCTTCGTTCCTGAGACATATTCCCAAAGGCCAGCGCGTGTGAGGACGGCTTGTGCCTGCATTCGCCAGGTGTCGTAATTATCCTTTCGAAGCGGATCTATCTTGTACGAATTGGAACTCATGTTTCTTGGGGTTGTTGACACTATACACTTATCACTCACTACACTTTATTTCACTTCGCTTTTCTTAGCATTACTGGGCACCAAAACCTGTTATAGTTTATAAGGTCCGCAATAGAAAAGGCAATTTAGGTGAATAACGCATATAATCGAAAAGAGAACGGAAAGACACATGACATAAGTTTTGACATTGTTTTTATGATGGAGGTTCCCGTTCGATCGACTTCAGCTTCACGTTAGTTGGTGGTGGTCGAGTGTTGGACATAGTCAATTCTAATAGTCTATCGGTCTGTTTGTCTGCTTGTTTGTCTGTCCTTCAGTCACGCAAAAACGGCTCAATGGATTGAACCCTTCTCACGTATTTAAATGTTTCCGTGATTGTGGAAGGACAAAGGGGGGTTCACTTCCGGATCCGATGCATATGGGTGGTGGTATATAGGGAAGCCAAAATATAAAAATGTTAAATTCTTCCTTCCGGTGAGACAGATGAATATTATTTTTGGTATTGTCACGGCGGTGGCACAGCAGTGGGTAGGGGGCCGGGGAGAGGCACCCTACTGTGTCAGCAGCCCTCGACATCCGTTCTAATGCCCAACGTCCTTGTATTTTAAAAATACACAAAGTTGATACAATGGAAAATCAGGAATACGATCTTCGGGTTCTAAAAGGATTGCAACCAGCTGATACCCGCAATCCACTTCATGTGATGACATCAATGTCAGCCGATCCTGCGGACGCTGTACTCTCAATTGACACCATATTCAAAATAATAGCATAATAAATACAAGATGATTGTTCAGCACTCCGAATTGTATAAAGCAGAACATCATTCATTTATCACGAATTTGGACACGTAATTTTCTGTGGAACCATCGAAGACATTCATGAGAAAATTGGACGAGAAAAATACGTACCTACTTTTTCATTTTGGACATTTTATATCTTTACTATGGCACATAACTCGAAAAGTGTGACATTGTGACGGTGACGGTGTGACGAAGAAAGCGTTATGAAAAATTTATAATGATTTTCACGTACAACCGATTCGTTGCTACGGAACTTCAACTTCGCCAGTTATCATCGTACAAAAATCGTTCACCACTCGTTGGATAGCTCTCGATTTACCTAACCATATTACGTTAACCACTGCGGAGTGCGTGGCCGACATGCTGCGGTATGAGCGTGATTGTTTCAATAATTGTTTACACACAGGTACGATTTCTACAACAATGCGTACTTCATTGTACAGGTACGTGGTGTGGGTGTGGGAAGGGGCGCAAAGACATAAAATGTCCCTCGTGGTTGCGTACTCGTACGAAAGCTGTACCCACTTTATGGTTGCTTTGAATCACGAATCCAATGGCTATGACTGGCATGTCTGAAGCCCAATCATCTAAGAAGAAGAATTCAAATAAACACCTCGATTCGATATGAAGTCTATTTTGTCTCCTTAATTCACCTCATCCACGGGCCTCTTAGATAATATGACGTCGCAACACAAGCGACCAACTACGTCAAAAGATATGACGTCAAACAGGTGCCGCCAAGAACAACCCCACAGGATATGACGTACGTGGACCGGCAGGGGGTGGATGACGTCAGACAAGTGGCCGGCAAGAACACCTCACTGGATATGACATACGTGGACCGGCAGGGGGTGGATGACGTCAGACAAGTGGCTGGTAAGAACACCTCACAGGATATGACGTACGTGGACCGGCAGGGGGTGGATAACGTCAGACAAGTGGCCGGCCAGAACACCTCACAGGATATGACGTACGTGGACCGGCATGGGGTGGATGACGTCAGACAAGTGGCCGGCAAGAACCCCTCACTGGATATGACGTACGTGGACCGGCGGCAGGGGGGTGGATGACGTCAGACAAGTGGCTGGCACGAACAACTCACAGGATATGATGACGTACGTGGACCGGCAGGGGGTAGATGACGTCAGACAAGTGGCTGGCACGAACAACTCACAGGATATGATGACGTACGTGGACCGGCAGGAATGGATGACGTCAGAGGGGTCAAGGGGAGCCAAATATGTTAAACCTCCATTTCTTCCTTACTAATATTAATAAGTATTGTGTAAATACGGATCGTAATCTTGAACCCCCCAAAAAACACTCCGTGTAAAAATCACCCCGCCTCGCAAATATCATTCTTCAGAGGCCGGAAAAAGTTATGATATCCACTTTCCCCGCCCGCCCTTTTCCTCATTAAGGAGCTAAGTATAATGAAAAGCTTAACCACTTCACAAGCACCGTACCCCTTTCGAAATCTCCCCTTGGCGCTATTGCGAGACGTTTTTATTACTTCCACAAGCAACTAATACTTGATGGTGGTTAACGTTTTATACAAGTATTAGTTGCTAGTGGAAGTAATAAAAACGTCTCGCAATAGCGCCAAGGGGAGATTTCGAAAGGGGTACGGTGCTTGTGAAGTGGTTAAGCTTTTCATTATACTTAGCTCCTTAATGAGGAAAAGGGCGGGCGGGGAAAGTGGATATCATAACTTTTTCCGGCCTCTGAAGAATGATATTTGCGAGGCGGGGTGATTTTTACACGGAGTGTTTTTTGGGGGGATATCACATCTTTTTGTTGTTGAAGTGGGTCATGTTATAAAGAAGGTCTATGCAAAATTTCAAGTCGATTGGTCCTTTTACCCAGGCTGTAGACTCGTCAAAGTTGCCAAAATTAGCCTAAATTTCAGGTTTTTTGTTTCTAAAAGTTTTTTGGGTTGAGATAATGGGTTAAACTTTCAAAAGGCACTGGCTGAAGTTGAAACGAAGCTCTGTGCAAAATTTCAAGTCAATCCGTGAAGGTGGAAAGGCCTAACTGATTAAGGAGAAGAAGAACAGGTAAGGGTGAAAAACCGGGCTTTTGAAGTTATATAACTCGGCTCCCTTTAAAGATATCGACTTGAATCTTTCAAAAGGCACTTGCTACACTTGAAACGAAGCTCCGTGCAAAATTTCAAGTCAATCGGCGAAGGTGGAGAGGCTGTAGCCTTGACCGACTGAAAAAAGTAGAAAAACATGGTACAATTGGTTTTTGAAGTTATATAACCCGGCTCCCTTCAGACCTAGCGACTTGAAACTTTCAGGGCTTTCTCTTATCCACACCAAAAAGATCCAAACCAAATTTCAAGTTGATCGATCAACTAGGAGCCGAGATATGGCCAAAATTAGCCTAAATTACCCTAAATTTTAGTTTTTTGTCCCTAATTTTTTTTTTTTTTTTTGTTGAGATAATGGGTAATTTCGTTCAAATGGCACTGAGACATGCTATAAAGAAGGTATGTAAAAAAATTCAAGTCGATTGGTCCTTTTACCCAGGCTGTAGACTCGTCAAAGTGGACAGAATTTTCCTAAAGTTTCTGGTTGTTTTGTTTCTAAAACTTTTTTGGGTTGAGATAATGGGTTAAATCTTATATAAGGCTCTGTCTCAAGGTTAAATGAAGCTCTGTGCAAAATGTCAAGTCAATCGGTCAACGTGGAGAGGCTCCAGCCTTGCCTTTCTGAACAAGGAGAAGAAGAAGGAGAAGGAGAAGAAGGAGAAGAACAATCTAAGGCCGAAAAACCGGGTTTTTGAAGTTATGTAGCTCGGCTCCCTTTAGACCTATCGATTTGAAACTTTCAGGGCTTTCTAATATACACTCAAAGAAGACCCACACTAATTTTCAAGTTGATTGGTCAAATAGGAGCCGAGATATGGATACCTCGAAAACGCGTTTCGTGACGTCCGGTAAACATACACTCGACAGCGTTCGTTTTCTCAACTTCTTTGCTTGGCGGGGCGGAACGCTACCGCGTTCCTAGATCTACTTGTACTCTCAACAGTTCCATTATATAAAATATCAAATTACCGTCGAGTTAAGTATTTTTTAACAATTCCTATTTCCATCATAAAAAAATGGTTTCTTCATACAAAAGTTGCTCAACTCAACACTTTCCTTCGTTAAATACATTTAAAAATGAATTGTGTCTTCCTTAAACATAACAGTTTTAAAATCTTTGTACAGATCACCCTTCTTTCTAGATCACTAGGTCTAAATGTCTAGATCCTAAATGTTAGATTAATTATTATCATGAATTATCACTAATTATTAATAATTTTTGGTACCTAGTGAAAATTATTATAATTTTTTGTTAGGTATTAATAATTTGTATTTATTATTAATAATAATTATTATTAATTATAATTAATTAATACGATATCCGGCTGTTGGAATCGCCTGGGTTGCTTTGTGCAGAACCTGAATGATAGAGATGATGAATTAATTACAAATAAAATGTACCGATATAATTCTGGGGTTTTTAATACTACGTCGGTAATAATTTTTCTATATAAGAAGTACCTACCAACATTCGAAATCCTACGTACCTACGAAGTACCTACGAAACATTCGAAATTACCTTCATTTCCGTAGCACGAAACGTACCGAAGAACAAAAAACTCGACATCACTAAAACCATATGATGTCCTAGGGTTATGAAAAGTTTCGAGGACCATTGTGGGGTTGGTGGGAACCCATAAAAAAAATTTCGTAATATTAACTCAACGCTAACTGGGCAAAGTGCCGTGGACGGCGTACGGTGGACGGACGGATTTTTTTTTATTCGATTTTCTGAATCTACGTATCTTGAAACGTAAACCAACAAATTTTGAGGGGGGGTTAAAAAATTGTTTTCTTTGGGCGATTCCAATGGTTCATTATCGAAGATAATAAACCAAAAACATACCGTTTCATCTGAATTTTTCGAGTTTTGGAATTTTCAAAATTCGTTTTGAACCTAGGGTTATGAAAAGTTTCGAGGACCATTGTGGGGTTGGTCGGAACCCATAAAAACTTTTTTGGAATTTTAACTCAACGCTAATTGGTCAAAGTGCCGCGGACGGCGTACGGCGGACGGACGGATTCTTTTATTCGATTTTCTGAATCTACGTATCTTGAAACGTGAACCAACAAATTTTGACATGGGGTTAAAAAAAATTCTTTGGGCTATTCCAATGGTTCATTATCGAAGATAATAAACCAAAATGGTGAAACGTGGCACTCTGAAACATAGTGATGCGGGAGTAGAGCACCACTATGGGGAATTTGCGTAAATTGTCAATTATGAATATCATGCTCCTGTACGGCCATAAAATGGCATATATATATATATATATATATAGTGTTGATGGGATTGACTAGTGTGAAGCAGGTTGTATTAAAATGAAGCAGGTTATATATATATATATCAACGATATTCATTTAGAAGAAAAACTTTACTTGAGGAGGGAACTTGAAAACGCCAAGCACAATTTGAATAAAGTCACAAAAATCGAGGGGACCGTATGACGTCACAAACAGGACGAAACCCTCGGTTGGGGCGCTGACATCGCTGGGCTTCCTGACGTCATCCGGTCTTCTCGCTCCCGCCGTCTTTTTCAAACGCGGCTAGCTTCTACAACTTCCCTGAATTTTGGGGAAGACTTTTCTGGTAGCTGACCAGCATCTCCGTTATTCTCCAAGCTTGCGAATTCCCCATTATGACTTCAGCCGAATCTGACTCTATCGTTCATTCTCACAATGCTCTGGACTTTATCTCAATTATCTTCATTCGCCGAAATACTGCCTCAAAGTGAATTGGTCTCGAAGTGACTCCATTGGGAACTGGTACAATTACTCAGCACGTTACCTTAAGCCTAACTAAATTGGAAGTTCAAAGCCTGGAATTCATTAGGGAGGAGTTAAGAGAGGCCAAGTCCTGGTCCGTTAGCCATTATATCATGGGTCCCTTACCAAACCACACCTCTCTTTGTCTCGATTTCCTCCTTATTATTTCCGAGTAGAATGATCCTTCAGTATTAGCCCCCTTTGAACTAGATGGCTGGACATTGATTTGACCAATATACGAGAATGATTATGGTAATGAGCATTTGAAATCTATCATCTTGATCATAATTACATATTTCCGAATCATTGACATACGATAGAGAAGTGTGAGATTGAGAGACAGTCGTATACACGGCAACTCACCCTGCAAATCCATCAAAGCTCTATCTAAGAACACAGTAGCGATCCGCACCGCCAAGCAAGCAAGTTGAGAAGAACGAACGGTACCGAGTGTAAATTAACGGGACTTCACGAAACGCGTTTTCCAATATCCTTATCTCGGTACCTTTTTGACCCATCAACTTGAAACTTGGTGTGGATAACAGAAAGTCCTGAAGACCACAGGGAAAGAAGGGCGAATGTCACTTTTTTCGGAAAATTAGTTAAGGTTTGCAACAAATTCTCCCAAGGTTCTAGTTTCATAATGTGACTTGAAAATGGGGAAAAAGGGAGGATCTGCGAGATATAGCCCGCGGTGTATCTAGGGACGCGCGACCGTCCCGCCCGCCAAGAAAACCGAAGCCCTGAAAACCGAAGCGACTAAGACACTGATTACGCGACGGAACAAGTTGGGGTTTTCACCATCCCGTAGCTCGGTCCCCTGAGTGTCTCGAGAGTTGATTTTTTGTACACCAACTCTCCAGGGGCACGTGAGGACGTAAAACAAATTTCAGCTCTTGGGAACATCAGGTGTCGGGGGTATAACAATTTTAAAACCACTATTTTTCACGTTTTTCGTGTTCTTCTTCTTCTTCTTCTTCTTGTTGTTCATTGACGGGGCTACAGCCCAGCAGACAAATCGGATCGAGCTGAAATTTTGCACACACGTTTGTTATGCTCCAAGGGAGTGCCTTTTGACCATTTTTTCTCCCTCCCCCCATTTCCCCCCAATTAGGGGGGAAATAGTGTTTTTTAGGAATTTCAAATGGTCATAACTCCTACAAAATTGAAGCTTTTTCAGAATTTCTTTTTTAGTTGTGTTCAGCTTTTCAAACTGTTTAATTTGAGATCAAAAAATGCTTCCTAAAGGGAAAAATAAAGGAGTTATGGTGATTTTTCTATTTTCAACAACAACTGCCGCAAATATTGATGAAAATTGGTGCGGTTGGTCTTAAAATGTCCGCTAGGTTGTCTAGAATATGCTCAATAATTTTGAACTAAATCTCAATCGATTTGACTAATCCACAGCCAAAAATAAGTAAATAAATTCCACATCTACTGATTTGGCTAATTTCCGAAAACATCAAAGTTGAACGGTGGTCAGAAAAATTGTCGTAGAGTGGCGCCTATTTAAGGATCGATAGGAAATTTAATGGGCTTTCGAATGAGGGTAGCACACTTTGCCACTTTTCCCAACGGTTCTCGAGTTATTCGCGATTTTTGGTATAAAAACCTGCGTTTTACGTTTTGCAAACTTTCTGTGGCCGCCGGTAGCCTCGTGGACAAGCGCGTCTGTCCGCGATGCGTAAGATCTTGGGTTCAATACCCGCTGGCGTGAAAGGATTTTTCACATACTTAGCCGTTGCGGCGGTCACCTGGTGGAAAGCAATGGCAAACTACCACCAGTATCATTTGCCTAGTACAGCCTCTCAAATAGTGCCGTTTGGAACCGGCGATAAACTGTAGGTCCCGTATAACTTGTGAAGACGTGCATCACAGGATTATATGTGAGAGGTCGCCAACGTCCGAAATTTGGATACGGCACCCCAAGAAGAAGAAACTTTCTCTTTACACTTTCTCTTCGACACCAATAATTACAATTATTGTAATGATTCTCAACAACAAAAATTTGCACAATCCCCAAGAAAAAATGCAACAAATTTTCAAAAAATTTCTAATTCAAATTCATTCAAATTTCTAATTCTTTCTATTTTTTCAAATTTAATAATAATAATAATTGTTTTAAATTTTAATAATTTTTTAAAATTGTTAATTGTTTTAATTAATCGAAAATTTTAAAACTACTATTTAACCAATTCGCAAAAATTTTAAAACTACTTATTTTTCAAACACATTTCAGATAACAAACAATAATTTCCAAAAAATAATTATTCTTGTCACAAAAAGAAGAAACAAAAAGGCAAATTAGTAGGCGTACTAATTTTTTACTAAATTTTGACTAGGATAAAAGTTCATTTAGGAAAACATTTACTAGTTACCTCGTAGGTACTTTTGTTAAATTGAACCGTATTGTATAAGTACCGCTCGAAAACTAGCCATGCAAAAAGATGTGATATCCCCCAAAAACAACTCCGTTGTAAAAACTGGCCCGCCAAAAAACCTCAGCCGCAAAAAGGAATGATATCCATTTTGCCCGCCAGCCACATATATAGGATGCTCAGTGCTTCGCACCTCGCTGTTGAGTGTGCATATAGAAACCTGATCCTCCTACCCCTAACCTCCACCTTCAATGTTTTCCTGTTCCCTGCCTCCTTCCCACAACCCCCTCTCACCCTTAGTCACCCTCGGTTTCACCTAATATGTTTCCTCTGTTACACCAGCAGGGAGCTTTACGCTTCTTTCAATGCTGTTGGCGGGAGCTTTTTGCCAGATGAACAAGCCTGAATTGAAGCATTACTTCATTACAGTTGTACCACCGCTGATTACTCGTGACCACCAGTAATAGTTATGTTAGCTTGTTCATCTGGCAAAAAGCTCCCGCCAACAGCATTGAAAGAAGCGTAAAGCTCCCTGCTGGTGTAACAGAGGAAACATATTAGGTGAAACCGAGGGTGACTAAGGGTGAGAGGGGGTTGTGGGAAGGAGGCAGGGAACAGGAAAACATTGACGGTGGAGGTTAGGGGTAGGAGGATCAGGTTTCTATATGCACACTCAACAGCCAGGTGCGAAGCACTGAGCATCCTATATATGTGGCTGGTCTGAAACTACTGGGAAAGAAGGGGGAAGGTCCGGGCCCCCTGACCAAAAGTCCACATGACCAAAAGACTCTCGTCAATCAAGGTCTCATTCCCCATGTCTTGAGTGTGATCGTGACATGGCTTTGGTGAACCAAAAGATCCAAGCGGAGATTCCTCGGGACTGGATGAGTGAAATAGCTACCTGCTGGAAAACCCCTGAACCATTCATTGTTGTTGAGGTCGACCAGGTTGTGATTTTTTGGCCAACTCCTATTCCATGAAAACTCCCTTTAAAACAAGGCCAATCAAAGAATTTTTATTCACTGCACACCACCCCCGCACAATACAACTTCGAGACACGTACAATGACAACTTCACGTTGCATATTATCGCCCCTCCCCTTCCAAAATTTTTTCGATCGAAGATAATAAACCAAAATGAATAAAATAAAGTAAAATAAACAACTGGCACTTAGTATAATGGGTTCCACGTTGAGCTTTCCAGATGGATTAAATTCATAATTGAATTGCCGATTGGATCTTCATGAAGGGGTACTCTAATTATGATTATTTTAAGAGAAGTATGTATCTGACCAGATGATGTCTGGTCCCAAAATGATCTACGACTGGAAAGATGAGATAGAAGATGGGAAGATTTGGTAAACACCAATTTGGTGACAAAAGTGCTCAAAAACATCAAATTATTAAGTGATTTCGACGAATGCTTCTACAGACACGATACTCTGAGTGTAACTCATAAGACAATCATGATTTTCTTATGAGTTACACTCAGATTATCGTGTCCCTAGACGCATTCGTCGAAATTCACTTAACTAATTAGTACCTATAGTTATTTGTAAATATGTAAGTACCAGTAAGTACCAGTTGTTTATTTTACTTTATTTTATTCATTTGCATTCATTTGCATTTGCATTCATTTGCATTCGCATTCATCCTGCAGGATTTCTCATTAGTTTTTAGCATCATTGTGGCAGACCTAGAATCATGATGGATTGATATCAAGAGACATTTATGGCGCTACGAGGGCTAGTAACGGGGCCAGTAAAAAATGCGTGATTAGTGTCTCATGGAATGCTTCAATCAATCAATTCGGTTTGAAGCGGGATGCCTTCACAGGCGTTGGTAGGAAAAATACGCAGTGATTTGGGGTTTGGTTGTTTGGATGTACAGTTTACGGCCGGCACCGTCGTCGGTTGACATTTCAGGATAAAAAAAAGCCGACAGTCATGCTGCATAGCTATAATAGCGAATTTTCGCAGAAATAACTGATGAAATTTGATGTTTGGAACATCTCATTCAAATATGGGCAATGTCGCGCTTTGCAGGGTCATGTAGTGCAAGTACAACACGATGATTTTCGGTCAAAACGCAAATATATGTATGTTGTATGAGGCGGAAACGAAATGGCGATATGTACAAACAAATGAGATGATTGGATGATATATATACAAGATGGGGTTGCTCGCAACCAATGAAAACGACACGAACGCGTTGTGATCCTCGGAAAGATCGCACAGACGATATTTGAGTACAAAAATATGCGAAAATGAATGGCGGTTGAAACAATATTACAAGACAGAAAAACGGGTTACTTGGTACACGTAGTCAAATGACAGAGAGTACTGGTTTGATATGTGCCTGACACGAATAACGGAGCAAAAGCAAAGGTAAAAGTGGTAGGCAGTAAGAATCGAGTAGATATATATAGTAAAAACTGACTGGGGGAGGTATACAAAACGGGGCCCCTGGTATGCGAAGAAAAAGTGAAAGTTCTGGATTTTTCCCGAAGCCGATTGATGGTAAGCCATTAGAAGGGGTTTTTTGAAAGGCTAGCGACCAGATAATGGCCTGGGTAGGATAATGGCCAAAAATGCTAGGTCCTACCTACCTATTCAGGGTTTACGAGTAAGGGATTACGGGACAACAACAGATTTTGAAAGTGTGTTCTTTCCAAGGGACGGTGATTAGAGTGCCAGTTACTTTGGGAGATCGGAAAATATTAAATGATTATGGAATTAACATGAACTGAGAGGCTGCGGCCGAACAGGCAACTTTACACATATTGGGTAATTATAGGTATTAAGCATGAAGGTATTCGGCTCCTTCTTTCATGCCTGTGATGAATGTGGAAGAATGAGAATATGTCCATATTCATTAATTGGGATTAAGACATTTTTCCCTTTTCTCTTTGTGTGACCTCCGATTACTGATCAATTATTGTGTATAGCTTATACAATAATATTTAGCATTCTACCTCTAACTAAAATTTTCCCATTTCCACCCATTAAGTAAATGGCTAAACTGAAATAAAAAGGTTTTGAATACCAGAATACGGAGATGTTTCATTGGTAAGCAACCGTTTGAGTAGAAGGTCGAAAGCCATATTCCATCATTTGATTCGTATACCCACCTATTCAACGTAGATTAGAGGTCTTTGAAAACTTAGTCATCATTGGAAATATCAGCAACACCTTACCATGGAGAGGGGTGGAGTTTCGTCCAGAGTGGAAAAGTGCTGGTGGAAATGGAAGAAAAAACTAGAAGGAAGAGGAAAAGGAAACGAGCAAACTTTTGACAGTTTCCCCTAAGTCTTGTTGACCCATGATCCGTATTTAAAGAGTTAGGGCATTAACATATTCGGGAACACCAAAGGCATTCATATCTTCTTGCGTTTTAGTCTATTTCTGATCAATATAATATGTATTTATTTAGGAAAAAAAGGTCAATTAGTTCCATACTAATGCAATATTACATTTTGGTTTATTATCTTCGATAATGAACCATTGGAATCGCCCAAAGAAAAAAAAATTTTAACCCCCCCTCAAAATATTTTCGTTTACGTTTCAAGATACGTAGATTCAGAAAATCGAATAAAAAAAAATCCGTCCGTCCGCCGTACGCCGTCCGCCGTCCGCCGTCCGAGGCACTTTGCCCAGTTAGCGTTGAGTTAAAATTACGGAATTTGGTTTCTGGGTTTGGACCAGCCCCACAATGATCCACGAAACTTTTCATAACCCTAGGTCAAGGGGAAGGGGTTCAAAACGAATTTTGAAATTTTGAAAATTCCATATCTCGAAAAATTCCCATCAAACGGTATGTTTTTTATTTCATATTTAGATAGAGTTTGTTCCGTAGAATTTTTTAAGACCATCCGCGGCTTTGTACGACCAGCCGTTCGTTCACAATGACGGCTCAAAGATTGTGCCTCACAACCCGATCGTGAATCAAACTGTTGAAATACAGGTCCTCTTTCATACTAACAAGCTCTTTGGAACATCATATGGCTTAAGTGATGTCGAGTTTGTTGTTCTGAGGTGCGTTTCGTGCTACGGAAATGAAGGTAATTTCGAATGTTTGTTGGTAGGTACTTCTTTTATAGAAAAATTATCACCGACGTAGTATTAAAAACCCCAGAATTATATCGTATTAATTAATCATAATTAATAATAATAATTATTAATAATAAATACGAATTATCAATACCTAACAATAAATTATAATAATTTTCAGTAGGTACTTGATAAAATTGTTAATAATTAGTGATAATTGACAATAATAATTAATCTAACATTTAGGATCTAGACATTTAGACCTAGTGATCTAGACAGAAGGGTGATCTGTACAAAGAAGATAATGAACCGTTGTGTCAAGAATTTGCAGAGTTTTGAAGTTCTTATTCAACTGCCCACTGATATAATTGAACAATAAGGGGTACAAATAAGTAAGTTCAGTGGGCACTTCTCAGATATCATTCGTACGCGAAAGTGCAAGAGACGACTGTTCAAAATTGGGTTTTTGGTGCCTATTTATATGGCCTAAATTCAGATTATATGTCATGTACTTGGGATCAATATTATAAATATTTTATTTAAAATGCATCTTGGCACTAGTATTCAATTGCTGGCCTTGAAAACTCCAACTTCTCTATCCAATTATGCACCCAACCCCTAACAGCTAATATTAAATAATTACAGTTAGGGTAAATTTTACATATCCAGCAATCATTTCATGCGGATGCATTACAAAGTTTGAGGTTCATTTTGGTTTGTGAAGTTGTATAATGAGGTACCAATTCCCTCCTTCATATTCTAATATTTCATCTTACTCCTCATTTTGTGGCCTTCATCAATTACCTTGACCAATTTTCCTTGAAGATTCATTTGAGAAATAAATTGGTTACTTTTCACTTTCCTTGTGTGGGGCATTTATCCTCGGATGTCTGTATCACAAAACGTTGAAAAACATCAAGTTGTTATTATAGTTGTTATTATAGTTGTTATTATCAAGTTGTTATTATCATACCCCAAAAAACCACTCCGTTGTAAAAACTGGCCCGCGAAAAAACCTCCTCAGCCGCAAAAAGGAATGATAGTTGTACCACCACTGATTACTCGTGACCACCAGTAGTACTTATACAATTCTTTTGCGACGTCAGTCAGCCTAAAATGGCTCATTACTTTACTGTAGTACCAACACTAAGTACTCATCACCAACGCTACTACATGTATCATCTAATTGTCAGTAGCCATGCAAAATGCTCCTGCCAACAGCATTGAAAGAAGCGAAAAGCTCCCTGCAGGTGCAACAGAGGAAACAGAGGAGGGTGAAAGTGGGGTTGTGGGAAGAAGACAGGGAACAGGAAAACATTGGTGGTGGTGTTGGTTAGGGGTGAGAGGATCAGGTTTCTTTATGTACACTCAACAGCAAGGTGCGAAGCACCGAGCATCCTATATACGTGGCTGGCGGGCAAAATGGATATCACTCCTTCTTGCGGCTGAGGAGGTTTTTTGGCGGGCCAGTTTTTACAACAGAGTTGTTTTTGGAGGGATTATAATCTACGGACTCAAATTGAAGTTGTTGACGAGGAGATTTGAAAAATTAATGTTATTTGAACACGTGAGTACCTCCTTACCTAGATGGTAGGGAGGGTACTTTACGACCTATTCTCATACCTACCTGATTTACATATAAAATGTGCGTACTATAAATAATAATAATTATTAAATGTTAGATTGATTATAATCTACAATTTAGTGTTCAAGACAGAAGGATAATCTGCACAATGAAGATAATAAACCGTTGTGCCAAGAATGTTTAGAGGTTTTTCTTGTTGTTTAAACAATGTTTAAAACAGCTGTTTGGAACATTTGTTTTAAACATTGCCAACCCTGAATAAGATTCAGTGAAACGGATAATTGAATGAAATATAGGTTCCTCGTTGGCTCCCTCGCCTTATGACCTGCCACCCTTTAGTCAATACTCGCGAGAAATACTCTTAGTTCCGAACTGAAACTTGTCAAATCGATGCGTCCTGGCAACAATTTCACAATAATTCTTCAGAAATTTTTATTTATGAACAATACCGATCTAAACTTGTTATGAATGTCTAGTTACAATTTTCATGCAACTCATACATCACAATTTCAAAAAACTCTGCAGTTCTTGACACAATGGTTTATTGTCTCCTTTGTACAGATCACCCTTCTGTCTAGATTAGTGAATGCTGGATTAATTATTATTATTATGGATTCTCATTAATTAGTAATAATTAGTATCAAGTAGTGTAAATTATTAATATTTATTGTTGGTTATTAATCATTTTTATGCTTCATTAATAATGATTATAGTTAAATATTATTTATTAACTCGATATTTGAAAACCATGTGCTGTTTGAATCAGCTGAGTCAGTTTGAAAATTGACCCGACAGGCTGCCTCACGATTCACTGTCATGTCGACAATTTTCGATCTGCTCCAACTTTGAGCCCTCATTGTGAACGAACGGCTGGTCGTTCAAAGCTGAGGATGGTCTTAAAAAATTTAAAAAAAGAAACTCCATCTAAATCTATACTATATAATAAAATTGTGTCTGTCTGTCTGTTTGTCTGTCTGTTTGTCTCATCATCAATTGAGAACGGCTGAACGTAGAAAGTTGCGGCTGGTACCATTTGACGCAGAATTTATCTGGGAAGGTTTATGAAAAATCTGTTCCTCCGTTGAAACGCTATGAATGAAATACTACTAAGAAACGTGTTATAATCACTTCTATGAGGACGTTTATGCTTATAACTTTTGATGTAAATCCGATTGTAAGTAGTCACTGGGTTCAGCTCGACGAGTACTTTCAAGTGGTACTTCAATCAGGATGTTAGTGGGAGGGGGCGGGGAACAGGTTGTGAGAGGGGGGGGGGGGGTCTACAGGCATTCAAAACTACTCGACCAGTTGGAGTGCAACTTTGGGAATTTGTTGTGTGAACATTGAGGAATGTTTCTAAACAGGTTGATATGTTGATTTAAAAGACGCCACATGTACATATGAAATGTTCAAGATTTCACACGAAATGGTATAGTTTCTGGTTTACATATGACTAGATTTTGATTCAGGGAAAGTTTCAAGACCCCCGCGGACCGGCTGTTCGTTCACAATGAGGGCTCAAATGTAGAAATGAGGAGAAATAATTAACATCGTTATCAATCACCATACCGAGGAACCGCTGATACAAACACACACTGTTTGGTGATACCGAGTGTCCTGTTCTGATATACTTTCTGTCTCTATGGGAAGAAGGTAATTTCCCATATTAATTTCCAATATTGGTAGATACAACTTGTTCTGAATCTACCAAGGTAGAACAGCTTGTTACTGTATATTCATGAAATACTTTAATTGGGCCTTTCAAATAAATGAATATGCAACCAGACAATAAATAATTATTACGAATTAATTTGTTCAAAAAGGTTTAAAACGAAAGTAGAATGTTTTTCGATTTTCTTCCGGTCTTTTCCGTTACCCATGGAAAGTAATAAAATGGTCTTCGATACCTTGGCTAAACTCAGTGCAAAGTACCAAGTCACAGTAGAATGTACGTGTGATATTGTTGGGATTGTTCAGCGTCAATGACTTGTGAGTTTATCAAAGTTTATGATGGCGGCTAGGGAAAGGTTGGGAAACAGTGGGCAGTCTAAAGGCGGATAAGGGAAGAGAACAAAGAGAAAGGCGAACATCGCCGTACCTTTAGCCCTTGCAAGTAGTTAGAACAGGAAGTAAGTTGTGGTAATGAGGTCCCGGGGCTCATAGAGATGTAATTAGCTCTTGGTGGGATCGCCAAACTTTATTACATTATAAAAGGCGTTTGATTAGTGTTACGGGTTTCGAGGAATGTAACTAACCGCCAAGCTACTATTAAAGCCCTCCTCCTATGAAAAGTAATTTAAATTTCAGTGCTTTAGCTCTACACATTCGGCTCACATACGGGTAATGGGCTATCACGCGCTTCTGTACTTCGTAACATTGCCATTGGAAGTCACCTACATTCTACTCTCATTATGGTCATGAGAAAGGGGTACAAAAGCGTTATCGGCAATCTTGGTCCTTCCTCTTGCCAACTACTTCACGCATTGTTTTCGTTTTCAATGAACGTGTACGTTATCTTTATTGAGTTCAGTCGGACTACTGGCACGTAATAAATACTAGATATTCGTAGTATTGAAAAACTTAACCTAAAGGGGCATTATGCAAGCAGTTTGGTTTATTACTTTCGATAGTAAGCCATAAGAATCGACCATGAAAATGATTTACCCCTCCCTTCCTCTTCAAAATTATAGGGTTTACGTTTACATACGTAAATTTAGAAAATTTAGAAACCCTGCAAAGTCTTGGAAAATAGTTTATTATCTTCTGTACAGATCATTGTTCTGTTTTATGCTATAAACATCGGTTATATAACATTTATTTAGGGATTATACCCATTTATATTGGCATTTTGAATATATTTCTCTCCTCCATTCTCCAATTTTCTCATTTCTATGCCTCTATTATTCATTGGGTAATACTCTATTTTCAATTTTCTTTTTTTCTATCCCATGCCAATATCCATGCTTGTAGGAGCATAGTTCTTCACAAGTAATACATCAAATGTAATAGGTACCATTAGGATGGAGGTTGACCATTCCTTGGAGTTTTCCAGTTGATATTCCTGGATTGGAACTCCATACTACATTCAGCCCCCGTTTTGGTTTATTATAATAATTACCTTCAATAATGAACCTTTGGAATCGACCAAAGAAAGACTAATTTTACCCCCCCCCCCCACCAAAACTAGGAGGAACATATTGAGATAAAGTTTATTTTTTAGAATTTTTTAAAACCATCCACAGCTTTGTACGACCAGCCGTTCGTTCACAATGACGGCTCAAAGTTGGGGCAGATCGAAAATCGTCAACATGAGTGTGATTCGCGAGGCAGCCTGTCAGTTCAATATTCATACTGGCCCAGCTGATTTGAACAGCACATGGTTTCAGATGTCGAGTTAATTAATAATAATAATAATTAATTATAATAAGTAAAAAATGATTAATAATAATTATTAATCACTATTATTGTCACTATCAATTATTGTCACTACTTGTACACTGACTACTCCCTGTGGAAAGCTGCCAAATATCTCAAGAGACCTATAGTTCAAGCATCACCTGTTAGGGATGATAGGGGTAAATGGGCTAGTGACAGTAAAAGCAAGGCTGATTTGTTTGCGGAACACCTTACTAGTGTGTTCGCACCCAACTCCAGGTCTCCGGGTGAGCCTACCTTGGAGGAGACACCGCCGCTCGAGCCAGAAGTAAAAATACCGTATGTCACAATAAAAGAAGTACAAAAAACTATTAAAAAGGAGATAAATCCTAAGAAAGCTCCTGGCTTTGATCTTATCACAGGAAAGATTCTGCACCAGTTACCTCGAAAAGCTATTGCCAAAATCACCCAAATCATTAACGCTGCCATCAAACATCGGTATGTACCCCAGCTATGGGAGATGGCGGAGATCATCATGATACAAAAACCTGGTAAGCCAGCTGATCAAGTAACATCTTACAGGCCCATCTCACTGTTGCCTGTGCTATCCAAAGTTTTCGAAAAATTAATCAGTAAGAAACTCCTCGTCATAATTGAAGAACGGAAGCTAATTCCCAAGCATCAATTCGGATTTCGACGTCAGCACTCGACCATAGATCAAGTCCATCGAATCGTCAATATCATTGAAGAAGCGCTGGAGCAAAAGAAAGTCTGTTCGGCTATCTTTCTTGACGTAGCTCAGGCTTTTGATAAAGTGTGGCACGAAGGCCTAAAACATAAACTCAAAAAGATGCTTCCCATCCATTACGTGGATCTACTGGATTCCTACTTGTCAAAGAGGTATTACCGCATCAAACAAGATGAAGCGTATTCAGATCCAAAAATAGTTAACGCTGGTGTCCCACAAGGCAGTGTGTTAGGCCCCCTCCTATACATACTGTACACGAGCGACCTACCGGACCTAGAATGCAACACAACAGCAACTTTTGCAGACGACACTGCGGTTCTCTCGGTTGGGGAGAATAACAATGAATCTATCAGCAAACTGAACAGATCAATCTCCAAAATCACTCGCTGGACCGCTAAGTGGAGAATCAAACTGAACGAGACAAAGTCGGTGCACATTGATTTCACCAACCGTAAGATCAACTACATCCCGGCTTTTCTCAACAATGTGGTGATTCCCTACTCGAATCACGCCAAATACCTGGGCATGACGCTAGACGCCAAGCTCCGGTGGAAAGAACACGTCAAAAAGAAAAAGACAGAACTTGTCTTAAAATTCAGGAAAATGTACTGGCTCATCGGCCGGCGATCAAAAATGTCACTTCAAAATAAACTGCTTCTGTACACTCAAGTACTTAGGCCTTCGTGGGTCTACGGAGCACAACTGTGGGGCTGTACGGCTCTATCAAACAGGCAGATGATACAACGCTTTCAAAATACCATACTACGATGCATAACCAATGCGCCGTGGTATATCCGCAACGACGCTCTACATCGCGACCTTGAGATGGAAAGCATTGACCAAGTGATAAAGCAGCGCGCTAACGCTCATCTTGAGAGACTTAAAAACCATGTCAATGAAGAAGTTGTCCAGCTTCTCGAAGTACATGAGTTGACGCGGCGCCTCAAGCGCACTAAACCACATGAGCTTGTGTAGGGAGTGAGTGTGTGCAATAAATCATAAAGACAAAGGACTAAGTTATGTATCGTTAGCCCTAAATGCCAAGTATTGTAATATAATTAGGTCAGACGAATATTGTTAATGAGATCTATATCTTGGAGCAATAATAAAATATATATTAGAAAAAAAATACTACTTGATAAAATTATTATTAATTAAAGATAATTCGTAATAATATTAATTTATCTATGATTTAGAGATCTAGACAGAAGGGTGGTCTGCATGAAGAAGTTAACCGTTGTGTTAAGAATTTGCAGAGTTTTTTCTATCAACAACAACCTGGCATACCAGGTGTGGTTTGAAGGTGAGAGTGTAATGGTTTGCTAAGTTGTTTCCATCACGTGTTTTTGATTCCACCACTTTGGGCATAGCTGGCTCTGTGAACGCAGAACAGATATCCCTCTGGATGGGCGTAATTGCTTTACCTCACCGGGTTACAGGGGCAACTCAGCGAACCATTCATCACAATGTGAAACTTTGAAATCGTTTGGTTAGAAAGATATTACGTTTATAAATTTCAAAATTTATTCTTAACCTTCAGTCCGGAGGGACGTCGATTAGACCGTGCCTCCAACTTTGGTAGGATGGGGGATGGTGATAAGTGATACATCATTTTACAGATGTTTTCAGATATTTCATTCTGTTCTCAAACTAGAGCACTTTGAAGGTGAAGAAACGTGGTTGTAACTTGAGATGTTCTTCACGGTTTATCTGCTCTAATCTGATAACGGAATGATATATCGCAATTTTGACTTGACCATTCTGTTCAGCGTTGAAAATCGATAATCTGAGGTGTTACTCGGCAAAAAAGGAGACAAAATTATTTCTTCGAAAATTCGCTGTATTGATGTTTTTGAAGCACCAAAACTCCAACTCGTGTTAACTCGTGGTAACATTTCGGCGGAATTCTGACGCATGGTTAGGCACGGACAGCTAACGTTTGGAATGACAGATATTCCATAAGGCATGCATAGGAACTTTGTTGAAACCAGAGGATGGATTCGAAATTCCCATATCTGGAAATGGAACATGGAGACTTGAATCATTCAAGAAAACGTTTGAGCTGAATGAGAGAAGAGTTGTTGAAATGGTAACGGGAAAAATTTGAGATGATATCGACTCCAAATCATGAATAACATAGAAGGAACAGTAACCCAGGGAGGTTTTGAAAGTATGTGATATCGTCTTGTTCGGTCGTCGTCCCTTTTTAAGACGCTCGACCAACTTCCTCGCCTATTCGAATAGAGGCTGCTGGTGGCAATGAGATCGGGTGGTGAGTGGGTCCCGATTTGGTGTGGAAGTTGAGGGGAAAATGTCGGTTAGTAGAAGGGTTTAAGTGACGGTGGGGTGGGAAAGCTTTCCTCATTCCGCCGGCCCCTCTCCGAAATTCAAAAGGGGAAAATCCATCCACTTTCATTTGCTCTGATCTTAATAATATTGCGAGGGAGCCTTCAACCTCCTTGAATGGAATAATCAATTAAAGCATCACTTCGATGAAACGGAAATTGGCTTCATGGAATATTATGAATGATTCATGAAGGTAGTAAGGAAACGAAATCGAGCTTCAATAATATCATAATATAGGTGAACGGATCATTTTCTGGAATTTCCTTGTAATTGATGAATGGGTAGCAGTGGAGAGTTTTAATTGGCTCATTACACTAATTCTAATAAAACAGTTTTGATAGAGCTCCATTGTTTTTGATTACTAATTTTAGGGCCTATATCGTCAGGCCCTAAAATTAGTATTCCGAAACAATGAAGCTCTATCAAAACTGTTTTATTAGAATTAGTGTGTAATTTTGTGTAACTCGATACTCACCTTGGAGAAAAAGGAAAAAATTATTTTATTGATCTATGATAACAAATAAATCATGAAAAAGTGACGAGAACTTTCCGCCATACACGTAAGACCAATTTTTGAAGCCGACTGTCAATTTCCGTAACCTAAACCCCCCTACCTTCCCCTTCGGCTTGCGGATGTGCAGATGTTGTTGGTTGAGGTTCAAGGACTCAGGGAGCAGGAAACATTTCTATCCTTACAAGTTCAGGAATGGTAGAAATGGGAAGGTAATGTGTACACATCGCCAAGATAAGGTTTAAAACTCTCCACTGCTACCCATTCATCAATTACGAGGAAATTCCAAAAAATGATCCTTTAACTGCATGGTATTGAGAGATTTATGTAGAAACTGATCAATAATGAGGAAAGTGTAACGAGTAAGTGAAAATCTTATCTGTTCATCACATTGCATGAATAGCCTCAAACTTATGAAAAGGCCCCAGTGATGCACCAGAAACTTATCAGTAAATGTCATCTTCGACAATGAACCATTGGAATCGATCAAGCTAAAACAAATTTTAACCCCCCCCCCCCCCCTCAAAATTTGAGGGCTCACGTTTCAAGATGCGTAGATTCAGAAAATCGAATAGAAAAATGGTTTTTCCTTGGTCAATTCCAATGGTTCATTAAACTAAATTCCGTCCGTCCGCCGTATGCCATCCGCGACACTTTGCCATGTTGGCATTGTCCCAAAATTACGAAATTCGGGTTACGAGTTTCGTACCAGCCCTAGCATGAGCTTTGAAACGTTTCATAACTATAGGTAATTGGGAGAGGATTGAAAATGAATTTTGAAGTTTTGAAAACGTCATATCTCGAAAAGTTGAATGAAACGGTGTAGTATAGTGGACAATTAAATAGAGTTTAGTTCAGAGAATTTTTCAAGACCGTCAGAAAGAGTGTATACCCCCAAAAACTACTCCGTGTAAAAATCACCCCGCCTCGCAAATATCATTCTACAGAGGCCGGAAAAAGTTATGATATCCACTTTCCCCGCCCGCCCTTTTCCTCATTAAGGAGCTAAGTATAATGAAAAGCTTAACCACTTCACAAGCACCGTACCCCATTCGAAATCTCCCTTTGACGCTATTGCGAGACGTTTTTATTACTTCCACAAGCAACTTATACTTGATGGTGGTGGTTAGGGGAAGGAGGATCAGGTTTGTAGGTAGTGAAAGTAATAACAATACTACAAATACAAACATTTTATACAAGTATTAGTTGCTTGTGGAAGTAATAAAAACGTCTCGCAATAGCACCAAGGGGAGATTTCGAAAGGGGTACGGTGCTTGTGAAGTGGTTAAGCTTTTCATTATACTTAGCTCCTTAATGAGGAAAAGGGCGGACGGGGAAAGTGGATATCATAACTTTTTCCGGCCTCTGTAGAATGATATTTGCGAGGCGGGGTGATTTTTACACGGAGTGTTTTTTGGGGGGATATCACATCTTTTTGTTGTTGAAGTGGGTCGTGTTATAAAGAAGGTCTATGCAAAATTGCAAGTCGATTGGTCCTTTTACCCAGGCTGTAGACTCGTCAAAGTTGCCAAAATTAGCCTAAATTTCAGTTTTTTGTTTCTAAAAGTTTTTTGGGTTGAGATAATGGGTTAAACTTTCAAAAGGCACTGGCTGATGTTGAAACGAACCTCTGTGCAAAATTTCAAGTCAATCCGTGAAGGCGGAAAGGCCTAACTGATTAAGGAGAAGAAGAACAGGTAAGGGTGAAAAACCGGGTTTTTGAAGTTATATGTATAACTCGGCTCCCTTTAAAGATATCGACTTGAATCTTTCAAAAGGCACTTGCTACACTTGAAACGAAGCTCCGTGCAAAATTTCAAGTCAATCGGCGAAGGTGGAGAGGCTGTAGCCTTGACCGACTGAAAAAAGTAGAAAAACATGGTAATTGGTTTTTGAAGTTATATATTTCAGGGCTTTCTATTATCCACACCAAAAAGATCCAAACCAAATTTCAAGTTGATCGGTCAACTAGGAGCCGAGATATGGCCAAAATTAGCCTAAATTACCCTAAATTTTAGTTTTTTGTCCCTAATTTTTTTTTTTTTTTTTTTTTTTTTTTTTTTGGTTGGGATAATGGGTTATTTCGTTCAAATGGCACTGAGCCATGCTATAAAGAAGGTGTGTAAAAAAATTCAAGTCGATTGGTCCTTTTATCCAGGCTGTAGACTCGTCAAAGTGGACAGAATCTTCCTAAAGTTTCTGTTTTTTTTTGTTTCTAAAACTTTTTTGGGTTGAGATAATGGGTTAAATCTGATATAAGGCTCTGTCTCAAGGTTAAATGAAGCTCTGTGCAAAATTTCAAGTCAATCGGTGAACGTGGAGAGGGTCCAGCCTTGCCTGTCTGAACAAGGAGAAGGAGAAGGAGAAGAACAATCTAAGGCCGAAAAACCGGGTTTTTGAAGTTATGTAGCTCGGCTCCCTTCAGACCTATCGATTTGAAACTTTCAGGGTTTTCTAATATCCACTCAAAGAAGACCCACACTAATTTTCAAGTTGATCGGTCAAATAGGAGCCGAGATATGGATACCTCGAAAACGCGTTTCGTGGCGTCCGGTAAACATACACTCGGCACCGTTCGTTTTCTCAACTTCTTTGCTTGGCGGGGCGGAACGCTACCGCGTTCCTAGATACCCAACTGACGGAAAGTCGGATCAACGTTTTTCCTGCGGAACAGTTGATTCAATTAACATTGTTTAGTAACATTGAGTTGCTTGTTCTGATATACTTTTCGTGTCTACGGAATGAAGGATATTTCGTTAGTTTCATCAAATTATGTAAACCCTAAGTCAACAGAAAGGGGTGCAAAACAGGGTTCGAAACGGCGGAACTTCAAACCTACTCTCGCCTAGATATTTTCATTGAGTTTCAACGAATATTAGTTCTAAAATACTGATTCTGGAACCGTATCATCTTTTTTTAGGACTGATCAAAGTTTTCTCCTCACGTGAGTGATTCCTGTGTGCTTGTGTGAATCGATGCTTCCTTTGCTTGAATTGTGCTATCGATGCGTCCTTTCTCAATTACAATGCCAAATCAATGGGCTACCGTGATCAGGGAGCGGCGCTTCATTTCTTCTATGATTAAATTGGTCTGAGTTAGGAGCAATTTACGGAATGATTATTGAAATTCCATAGCTGACGAGGCATCCTAAGGAAGACGGGTTTCTCTCGCCTACCCACTACACTCCTGCGATCCAACGGTTTACATCGAGGAATTATTAGTTCAAAACCTTGCTTGTAATTTCGATCATTACTATTTTCGTCAAATAATAATATTAATAATGTATCAGCATCGGTCAATTCTGTTAATTATTTCTGATGTCCAAAACATTTTGTAAACTCCCTACCCACAAAATTGCAGGTAGGTTTACGTATTGAGATACATGAACTCCAAACATCAAATTCGAAAAACGCTGCTTATATCTCAACAAAGGTTCATTCTTTTCTGTTATTTCCATTTGAATTCCATAACTAGACGAATAACATATTATGTAGAGTCAGAAAAAAAAATAAAAATAAAAATCCGTCATGGGCCAGGAAGAGACTTCGGCTCGTTCCACTATAGGTGAAGGACTGAGGGTGTGTGGGATGAGAGGGGTAGGAAACTACTTGTCTATCTCACTTGAGGAAAAGAATTTGAGGGATAAAATATATATTATCACGGTTGAGATTATGGATAGAGCAAGCAGTGGGTGGGATATATGTTGAATAAGGGGGGATTTGTGGTTTAAGTATATTCCATACAGATATTTTAGACCATTAAAATATTGAAAATCATACAAGCGGTTGGGGTAGAAGGCGAGGAGGTATCATTTCGAGTCCTATCGTAATAAAATCCATCTTGATGGCTGAGTGACATAAGAAATAACTCAGAAATGGGGAAATGGAAAAAATTTGATAGTGAAAGAATGTGTTGATAGCAAGTTCTGTTGACGAGATAATACGCCAGGACCCTCACATTTCCCGTATTATCAATGTATAGTATTCTAATTACATCCGGTGCACCGCAAGGGTTTTGAAACTAGATATGTATCCATATTTCACTAAAAGAAATATTTCAAATACGTGCAACGAATTTTGAAGCTATTTCAGTAACCTATTATCGTCGAAACGATCCTAGATAATCCCAAGAATATAATCTCACGCACTTTTACAGACACTCACCAGTTCTTGAGAGAATATGGATGGGAAATCCAAATACCTATTCCAAAAGTACTGATCATTTAGATGTCGGAGAGAATGACGGATGACGACAAAAAACATAGCGTGAACGTTTGTTCAAACTGCGGTACCACAGGGAGAAATAGATCTAGGGACGCGGGAGCGTCCCGCCCGCCAAGAAAACCGAAGCCCTGAAAACCGAAGCGACTGAGACACTGATTACGCGACGGAACAAGTTGGGGTTTTCACCCTACCATAGCTCGGCCCCTTGAGTGTCTCGAGAGTTGATTTTTTGTACACCAACTCTCCAGGGGCACGTGAGGACGTAAAACAAATTTCAGCTCTTGGGAACATCAGGTGTCGGGGGTATAACAATTTTAAAACCACTATTTTTCACGTTTTTCGTGTTCTTCTTCTTCTTCTTCTTCTTCTTCTTCTTCTTCTTCTTGTTGTTGTTCATTGACGGGGCTACAGCCCAGCAGACAAATCGGATCGAGCTGAAATTTTGCACACACGTTTGTTATGCTCCAAGGGAGTGCCTTTTAACCATTTTTTCTCCCTCCCCCCATTTCCCCCCCAATTAGGGGAGGAATAGTGTTTTTTAGGAATTTCAAATGGTCATAACTCCTTCAAAATTGAAGCTTTTTCAGATTTTCTTTTTTAGTTGTGTTCAGCTTTTCAAACTGTTTAATTTGAGATCAAAAAATCTAAGGGGGAAAATAAAGGAGTTATGGTGATTTTTCTATTTTCAACAACAACTGCCGCACATATTGATGAAAATTGGTGCGGTTGGTCTTAAAATGTCCGCTAGGTTGTCTAGAATATGCTCAATAATTTTGAACTAAATCTCAATCGATTTGACTAATCCACAGCCAAAAATACGTGAATAAATTCCACATCTACTGATTTGGCTAATTTCCGAAAACATCAAAGTTGACAGGTGGTCAGAAAAATTGTCGTAGAGTGGCGCCTGTTTAAGGATCGATAGGAAATTTTATGGGCTTTCGAATGAGGGTAGCGCACTTTGGCACTTTTCCCAACGGTTCTCGAGTTATTCGCGATTTTTGGTATAAAAACGTGCGTTTTACCAGTTGCAAACTTTCTCTTTCCTCTTTCTCTTCGACACCAATAATTACAATTATTGTAATGATTCTCAACAACAAAAATTTGCACAATCCCCAAGAAAAAATGCAACCAATTTTCAAAAAATTTCTAATTCAAATTTATTCAAATTTCTAATTCTTTCTATTTTTTTAAATTTAATAATAAGAATAATTGTATTAAATTTTAATAATTGTTTTTAAATTGTTGATTGTTTTAATTAATCGAAAATTTTAAAACTAATATTTAACCAATTCGCAAAAATTTTAAAACTACTTATTTTTTAAACACATTTCAGATAACAAACAATCATTTCCAAAAAATAATTATTCTTGTCACAAAAACAAGAAACAAAAAGGCAAATTAGTAGGCGTACTAATTTTTTACTAAATTTTGACTAGGATAAAACTTCATTTAGGAAAACATTTACTAGTTACCTCGTAGGTACTTTTGTATTGTATAAGTTGTTGAACCGAATTGTATAAGTACCACTCGAAAACTAGCCATGCAAAAAGATGTGATATCCCCCCAAAAACAACTCCGCTGTAAAAACTGGCCCGCCAAAAAACCTCAGCCGCAAAAAGGAATGATATCCATTTTGCCCGCCAGCCACATATATAGGATGCTCAGTGCTTCGCAACTCGCTGTTGAGTGTGCATATAGAAACCTGATCCTCCTACCCCTAACCTCCACCGTCAATGTTTTCCTGTTCCCTGTCTCCTTCCCACAACCCCCTCTCACCCTTAGTCACCCTCGGTTTCACCTAATATGTTTCCTCTGTTACACCAGCAGGGAGCTTTACGCTTCTTTCAATGCTGTTGGCGGGAGCTTTTTGCCAGATGAACAAGCTAACATAAGTATTACTGGTGGTCACGAGTAAGCAGCGGTGGTACAACTGTAATGAAGTAATGCTTCAATTCAGGCTTGTTCATCTGGCAAAAAGCTCCCGCCAACAGCATTGAAAGAAGCGTAAAGCTCCCTGCTGGTGTAACAGAGGAAACATATTAGGTTAAACCGAGGGTGACTAAGGGTGAGAGGGGGTTGTGGGAAGGAGACAGGGAACAGGAAAACATTGACGGTGGAGGTTAGGGGTAGGAGGATCAGGTTTCTATATGCATACACAACAGCGAGGTGCGAAGCACTGAGCATCCTATATATGTGGCTGGCGGGCAAAATGGATATCATTCCTTTTTGCGGCTGAGGTTTTTTGGCGGGCCAGTTTTTACAGCGGAGTTGTTTTTGGGGGGATGGAATATCTACCGAAGTTGGGCGCATACCGCACAGATCATGTTTTGTGAACGAAGCAACTACTAAAGCACCGGTTAAAGTGAAAGTCTTATTGGAACTTTCGAAGTTTCAACCTCATGGCAGAAAATGACAACGGCCTAGTTTGAAAACAACTAGAGTTATACACGTTACAAGGACGTCATGTTACTGCATACACAGAAGCACTTTCAGTGTGATATTCATTGACTTCATATTTCACCATCGACTGGACAACACTCGTGACCTCTCTCAAATATCTACGTTACCTACGTGTAAGCAAAAATCATTACCTTTTTGGGAATAAGGCTGCGATGTATTCGGCTCCATGTAAGTTCATTCTGTTCCGTTCCAAAAATCTAGGTAATCTCGAATAATTCGAAGATACCCAAACGCTGGTATGCATCCTATCTGATTGATGTCGTTGTGGTTCATGATATGGAAGTTTCAAATTAATATTGCGGGAGGTGGTTTTAGTGTATGCTATCACATTTCTGAAACGGTGATTCAATAATCCAATCATTACAGCTGGAATTTCAGATAAAGCGGGGGCGAAAAGAACGATGCATTTGGTTACACCATTTTCGAAATCATCACTCTTTTGTTTCCATTCATGGGAGCTGAGGAACAATATACAATTGGGAGACGAAATGGTATTGAGTGTTTCGACACTTTCAATGACGTTCACATCACGAACGTCCAATATCTGTAGCATGATGTCAGAGGTGCAATTGCTACTGTGTACTACATAAGTCTGAGACCAAGGGTTAAACTCGCGGACGAGTATATTGAAGACAAGGAGAGGAACGGTCACGTTGAGAGGCATCAGGAAACAATGAAAGAGCCTTGCACATCCATTGACGTCGGGAAAAGGAAGAAAATAACGAACGATTCGGCTGACCAGGCATCGTTAGACAATCTACCCATCACTGCTTCGGGGACCAATCATCAGATTGACAACCTGATAGAGTCGCGGACAGAGGAAAGCGTTGCTTCCAATAATATCTCGTAAGGACTGCAACAATGACGAGAAACATCCTTAACGAGAACGAGAAACTATTGATTTATCCTGATAAAACGTGTTCATTTTCACAAATATCATCTTGAAAACCCTGCAAATTCTTGACCCAACGTTTTATTATCTTCTTTGTGCAGATCTCCCTCCTGTCTAGATCACTAAATGCTACATAAATGACTAGATAAATGCCCTTCTGAATGCCCTTCTGTCTAGATCGCTAAATGCCTACCTACGCCGGTAAACCTATTAAATAATTATTAATTACTGGAATCTTTATTATTTATTATTGATTTTTATTATTAATTAATAATATTTTTTAATAGTTTTCAATGGACAATAATAATTTTCAATAATTGATAAATACATTATTGCCGACATAGGTGGGTGGAATAAAAAAACCGATGTGTTCCATACTCTGAGAAAACGGGTTGACATGAAGACAATGTTTACATCAGGCTGTGACGTGTCAGTTTATGGTGAATATATCATGAGTCGTCAACCAGTTTTACTGACTAATAATCCAATTTTCGAAATGAATTCGGAAAGGCCTGCTAACATTCTCTATAGAGAATATTCTCTATAGATTCCTATGGATAGATCTATAGATTCCAAAACTTGTTGGGGCATCTGAATTCATCCCTTGATTTTCTAGAGTCGGAGCCCAGAGAATAAAATTGTAGTTATCGTTGAAAAGTTATCGTTGTCAGACCCACAAGGTAACCAAAATGTAGTTGTTTCATATGAATTCCATAAAAATCTTACCGACATTTCCCTCTGCTCATTAGCAAATCAATGTTTCCCGGAACTAACTTCATTTTTCCGTTAAAATAAGTGAATAAGTCAATGACCAGGAGATAGGTAACCGTCACTCATTGCCTTTTGAGATTACGAGTAACGATCTAGTGAACACACACACATGTTTACTCACATGTAAATTGAGGTAGGTCCTATGTGCTACAGAAAAACTCAATTAACCGCTATGGGTAAAACTATTTATTTGCTATCAATGAAGTGTAGCAGGATAATAATATTATATTATAAATATATACAGAGCCAATCAATAGATTTCCAAAAACTGTTAGCACAAAATGTATTCTAGAATGCTAATAGTGAGTGAACACGTTTTCAGTAGAGTTGGAAACAAACCTGCCCCCTTTCGGTCCACTTTTAGAGGGGATAAACGATATCAATATTTGAATGATATAATTTCATTCCAATAAACAGAATATTTCACTAGCTTTTGCTTGCGTTCGATTACTAAATGTACAATTGTTCTCAATGATTACCTCAAAAGCTCATGCAACAGAATCGTCCATTTTTTCATAATTTCATTACGTATTACACAAACATCCAGTTTTAGAATTGAATACATATATAATCCTCATATAAAACAAGGTTGAAGTGATTCTTTATAAGGTAAATTTCTACATTTAATTCCATACATTATTAATACTTTTGAGTTATTGATTGTGGTTTCTCGAAAGACTGATGACGACCCTATCCCATAGCAAATCGAATAAAATCGAGGTGAGTACTTATTGTAATTTTTCTTACGTCGTCAGCTCATAACATTGAATTTTATCACAGAAATTTGTATTCAGTGGGATCTGATAAATCAGAGATTCCTCCATTGTTCCTTCAGGGTGGTGACAACTCGGTGGACGGGGCTTTGCTGAAGATCCTGTTGGAAATTTCTTTGATTGCTTGTCCCAAACTTCCTTGGATGGCTGGTTGAACCTCTTCCCAGATGATTTCCCAGTTTTCGTTCAGGAACACGTTCATATTATCGCCTATAACAAATAGTAAAGTACATTGTGACTCATGGGTTGTACACCGTACAACGATGGTTACTTGTTCTCGCGTAAAAACAAGTGTATAACGAATAACAGGTGATAAGTTTCGCTCATCGCATTAAGTTGGCAATTGGGAACATATTGCTAAGTAATGGTTGAGTTACAGGGGGCATCCAATAGATGAGTTGTGAATAAATTATAGTTTTCACGTGAGCTTTGTTTAAAGAGAAGGTGATGTTGAGGAAAACTGATCTGATGTAGACGGGAAAGTATGATCTCCTTGCTTTAATTCTGCTTTCGAAAATGTATGCAGATCATCCAGAGGCTAACGCCTTAACCTGTTGACATTCCATCGGACAAGACTTGTTGTCGTTGATTAGGCTTTTTAGGGAAGTTTACATTTGCGCAGATTATAATGTCATTAAGTTTTTGGTTAGATTCACGACGAGTTATCTAAAAAACCACTCCGGAGTTATCTAAAAATACAGCCCACACCTAAAATTCCTTCTCATGAGTGTTTTGGAAGATTCATAGACCTATGGATGGCTACAAAAAGGAAAGGTAATTTTGATATCGGAAGATAGCATTTTTATTACAAGTGATCACAATGCTTCCGCATCTCCCGTGGAACCATTGGGACACATGAAGCCAGATGAGCTGGAAGAGAATAGCAGGGTAAGTTTCCCTTCTCCCTATAAAGCTTTGCACGAGTGCCTTCGTTTCGGCTATTGGTTCTGTCCGGTCCCAACTACTCAATAGGCGAAAGTTTTACTAGAGTTAAGAGTACGTTTTGAACTTCGAAATCAGACTGGGTTGTACGTTAAATGATCGAAGGTGATTCTATACAGTAATATTCATGAACTAGCAGCACCTTACAAGAACATCGCGTATCGTGGGATATTGCTGTCATCAGACCTTCTGTACTCCCTATTTACATACAAGCTTCAATATAAAGATGCTCTGCGAAACCCATCTTCTGAGAATCACCCCTGGATCCCAAATGTATTAGGTAAACGCTAATAAAACGCTGGTAATAGTCATTGTTGTACCTAAAAATTTGGTTTGGATCGGATGGAGGGGGGGGGAGGGGGAGGTGCCTTGATAGGGCGGAGTGCTCGACTTCAGAAATCAACTTGTCTCATCTCTATCTCACATCTCCGAATTGCATTCACCTCGCGTTCTTCGACAACTATCAATAAAAAATCTCGGACTTAACATATCAACATAGGTTCGACCCATACCTACTTCAGCGTGATATCCCGAGCATCGTCGCCCGGAGATCCTGGTGCGAACCAGGAGAACCATCGAACTTCTTTTTCTCTCTCAAGTTACCGAAAAGTCGTTTTATCGTCGTTTTATGCTGAAACTGTTGGACGAAATTAATCTGTTAATATATTTAGAAACGTTGGACGGAATTAATGTTTGAACCCGTAACCTTTGTTGACAAATTTCGTTAATAAATTGCCAAATATAATTTCCATATTTTACTAACTGCGTTTTCAACCTGCTTGTACAATGCACGAAGAAAGCTAGCTGATCCCTCATCGACGGGGTTGCGGAATAAAAATCTCCCCTAATCAACTGATTAGTACCATACAGATTAGTTGGACATATAGATCAAGTGGACGGGGTTGCGGAATAAAAACATCCCCTAATCAACTGATTAGTACCATATAGATTAGTTGGACATATAGATCAAGTAGACGGGGTTGCGGAATAAAAACATCCTCCAATCAACTGATTAGTACCATAATATGGTATTATATTATAGATTATATAATATATTATATTATATTATAGATTGTATCTATATTATAGATTAGTTGGACATATAGCTCAAGTGGACGGGGTTGCGGAATAAAAACATCCCCTAATCAACTGATTAGTACCATATAGATTAGTTGGACATATAGATCAAGTGGACGAAATTAATGTTTGAACCCGTAAGCTTTGTTGACAAATTTCGTTAATAAATTGCTAAATATCATTTCCATATTTTACTAACTTCGTTTTCCGTGCACAGGGGAGATGTTCTCGGGGAGAGGCGGAATCTTAAGGATACTCCAAACTGCCCGCAGGTAGTCGGGGGAGGAATCTTAAGGTTTCATTAAGCTGCTCTGATCCTTTAATTGCCCCACTGGGCGGAATCTTAAGCCTCCCTATTTATTATTGGTTATTAATAATTTTTATGCTTCATTCTTAATAATTATTATGAAATATTATTTATTAACTCGATATTTGAAAACCATGTGCTGTTTGAATCTGCTGGGCCAGTTTGAAAATGGACCCGACAGGCTGCCTATCGATTCACTCTCATGTTGACGATTTTCGATCTGCTCCAACTTTGAGCCGTCATTGTGAACGAACGGCTGGTTGTACAGAGCTGTGGATGGTCTTAAAAATTCTAAAAAATAAAATCTATCCGAATATGAAATAAAAAATACACCGTTTTATGCGAATTTTTCGAGTTTTTGAAATTTTCAAAATTTCAAAATTCGTTCTGAACCCTTTCCCCTTGACCTAGGGTTATGAAAAGTATCAAGGATCATTGTGGGGTCGGTCGGTCGGAATTTCGTAATTTTAGCTCAACGCTAACTGGGCACAGTACGGCGGACGGACGTTTTTTTTTTAATTCGATTTTCTGAATCTATCTTTAATCGTAAACCAACAAATTTTGAGGGGGGGGGGGGGTCAAAAAATGGTTTTCTTTGGGCCATTCCAATGGTTCATTATCGAAGATAATAAACCAAAAGCAGGTAGCGTGAAATCGAATTATGATCGACTGTATAATAGGCAGACTATTGTCCTTTTATTCTATACGATAAATGGCGTACCCGTTGTGTACGCAATCAATTGTGTATAAGATCCGGAGCGGAGGTAGACAGAACAAACTTATTTTTTGGTCCACTGATAGCTGTTCCAATTGGGGTCATTGGGCATCATCAGAAACCCCCAGCATCTACTTATTATTGAGAAATTATTGGATTCAAATCTTACTACTTCGTGGCGGTAAAGTGGTGTCTTTCCATGAGAGACTTTGTGGTTATAGCTTATTTCGTTGTATTAGGGGGCGTTTTGAATATTAATAGACCGTAGGACATCAAATGTACTACTACTGTCTACTAATAAACTCAGAATGCTCCATTCCGAAAATTGCGGATTATACCTACTGAATACGAGTACAAGTGAGGAGTATTATTATTGAGTATTATACCAAATATCTGACACTTATTAGGGGAACGCTCAAACACACACTTCAGTGCTATATGAGATGTCTGATTTGAGAATGACAATGGATCACGGGAGAGTTGAGAAACACGGCTTTGATAATACCCCCGAGTAGTGGACAGTATAGTCTGACTGTATTTTTTTTACCAATTGACTGAAACGCTGGAATGTAAAGGATGTTTGATAAATCAATAATTATATCTAACAACCATCGAACGATGAGACGTAGCCCTACATCAGGGCTCATCAAAAAGACTTCCTTTGTTATAAAAGTTCTTCAAACGCACGAAGTTTGCATTCGTAAGTAATTTTGGCTGCTCCAGAGTTTCAACAGCGGCATATGTACTACTGAAATGAAAAGCGAGAATCCTTCTCGCGATGTACTCGTATTCAGATGTCGCGCTTCAGTTGTAGACTGCTAAGCAACAAACTCAATTCAAAGCCACTTGAAAATACTTTGATATTTAAATGTAAAAGTCTTCTCTTCAAGTATGAGTCTTCACACCATTCCTCCTCTGCTCGACGTAGAATTGCATTTATAGTGGAGAGGCCTCTAGATGAAAGAAAGTAATGATTTTTATAAACTCACCGAGCCTTTTATCGCCGTTGAAAAGGTTTTCAAATTTGAAGTGAACCTTTTCTCCAATGATTTTGAGCAACATCTTGTCACAGTTGAAGTACTTGATTTTTCCTTTAGTGTTTTCTGAAAGCTGGAGCTGAGCAGTGATGTGGGGTTTAACTGTAACATAGTATGAATTTATTGAACGTGGACTAATAATCTAAGTAATATAATTCATAAAGGCTAGGTACCCAATTATAGTTCAACTCTTCCTGAGGTAAGAATTCCTTCAAAAATCATTTCATGTTTGCTGCATCGAGCACTACTTACCAATGGTGATGTTCGATTTTCCTTCTCCGACGATCGGAAGAACGAGAACTTTTCCATTTATTTTGTAGTCTCCAACTACCATCAGTTTTGGCACTGTAGCATCAATGTCGAGGTTTGTCTTGTTCCAGCTATTGAAAAATCACATTTGAATTACGGCCATGAATGGAAATCCACCTTAATTATGATTATGTTGATTATTTGGATTATGAAATCCACCTTAATCATTGTTAGTTCACATATCAACCTTCATAGATATTTAGTTGGCGGGACTTTTCCCTAGCCATCCCCTCTACTCACTCACGAACTGTTAACCGCCCAAGTCTTACTTTCTTATCCGCTGAATATTATCGGTAAAACCGTAGAAAAACCATGATGAGTAGATTCGCCCCTGATTTTGATAATATTGTGACCAATTAAAAACTCTGAAATACCATGTAAGCAGCCGACAATACCTGATGCACGTACAATATTTTACAGTGCCATGATTTACCATTAAATGGTAAATCACATTTGAAACATAAATTTTAGGTATCATATTCAAGAGCGAGATGATTTTTTTTTGTGATAATAATTAAAAATGTAATTGTTTACATGAACTACGGTATTTTGGTTGAATGTTCTAAACGTGAGATAACCAAGGTCAACTGCTTAAAGCGGGTTGTTTATATTATACAACTGTTATACAACTGGTATCTACAGAATCACAAATTTAAAACCTCGATTTGTTTATCTTGATTTGTTTGAGTCCAAATACATCAAGATCTGAGAACTCCAGTTTGATGTTGACAGGCCCGTTTGATTGGTCTACAAGCAGTTCGTCGAACCTCAAAGGATCCGCTGGGAATACGCCGTACTTCTTAACTCCACCTGTCGATCAAGCGGTATTTGACTTAAAACGGGTGAAATACGTCCCAATGAGTTATTCACATGTTGTTAGAGACAAGTTTGAAACGCAATAGAGCCTATGAAATACAAAAAATCAGTGTTCATAATATGAAATTGATATTATACAACTACTATTAATGATGATATTATTATCGTTCTCTCATCACTCCTCCTTTTGAAAGACACGAAATCATACGACTTCTTTCTTTCTCTGTATTTCGCAAATCTCACTGAGCTTCGTGTACTTACAAATTATTCTCTGAGTTGAAAATTTTATATATTATTAATTATTAATAATATTAAGATATATGTAAGATATTATCTCACACAGATAAAATCTGTGTGAGATATTACGTTGAATTAGTATCAACGAGACTGTATGGCTCGAATAAGCCTCGAAACAATGTCATAGTTTTGCATACTTTTGAAAGAACTAGGTAGACTATCAGGGTTCAACTATCTATTCTAACAATTCCAATCTGAAACAAACTTGAATAACAGGGAGATGAAGCGCGATACAACTACGAGTATACCAAAACCACACAAGGCATGTATGACGTTTACACACGTGCATTTTACAGAAACAGGAGACCAGGACGTGAATGCTAATTCTGAATTTTCAGAATTTCCGACGTGAATTTCCATTAGACAAATCCATTCTGATACACTGTGGAATGGAAGGGGGGGGGGGTTTATTTAAGATAATTATATTACCATAATTTGAGGTATTACCGTAAGTTGGTTTTCATTGGTCCACTTACTTTTCACAACTGATGTTATAGCTTCCTGAGCAGCCTGAGTTAGACATTGTTCTATTTTGGGGTCACTGCGCTTACATGTTTTCCATCCATTGACTAAAACACAGAAAGCAGGTATGTAAACATCACAACATTTTTCAAAAAAATTACAGAAAAAACTTAAAACGTACATGTGACCATGAATACTGATTATATATCAATAATTATTGAACGTCACCATAAATACTGATTATACAGGGTGTCTAGTGTAACTATGTAACAAAATCAGGAAATCGATTTTACAGGTCATTTGCAACAAAAAATGCCTCGTAGAGTTTTTAACGAATTTTTGAAGAAAATGTAGCTATTGTTCTCGGTCCAAAATTTTTGAAACTCGAATTTTCGGAACATGTTCATATCAAAATCCGTTCTTCATGGACATCATGTTCTTTGATGGAGACGTTTTACATAAAACCAATTATATCTTCTTAAATTCGTTCTTAGAGGCAGGCTGCATGATTGGGGATTTTTTCTTACTCGAATAAAAATCCGACTTTTTTCACTTGCAAGATTTTTGTTGTCTACTCGACCTTGCCTCTGTAAAACAGATCTAACTCCCTCAAATTATCATGTAAAATAAAATCTGAGGATGCCGCTGGAAAGAGCTATAAATTTGCTATCTCATTGATACAAAATCAGATTTTTTTAGTCTGGCCTAACTGGTAAAAAAATGGCGAAATTAAAAAATTTAAAAACTTCATTTTTATTTGTCATTTATCTTTTCACTAATATTTTTTTTTTATCTTCACGGCCCGAAATTTCCCAACTTTTCCAAGTCGAAAAATCAGGGAGGGAGGCTCCTCTTCCCCATCCCCCCCCCCCCCATTGGCTACGGCCCTGAGCAAAGGTAAAGTGAACACTCACACAACCGTAAACAATTGGTTGCTTAAATATAAATAATGAGACTTAGAGGCACCAAACGAAAAATAAAAATTTCAAACGAAAATCTCATCTGGAAGCATTAGCTAATGACGGCCATGGAAGTGAATTCACGTCTTCGTGCCGGGAAATAGGTGTTAAACAGTATAAACAGTTTTGAATGATTAACACTTTTATTATCTCAATCAACATGTTTGACTCGTCAGAACCGTAGGAATATGTGAGCTATGTTGAATGCATATTCCACTAACGTCCATCTCGACGTCCTTCATTTATGATGTAATTTACAGCAAAAAAAAAATCGCTATCCCTCAAATTTGTATTTATACCAACTCCAATACACGGAATATACGAACAAACTCGAAAAAGTTTTGGACAAAAAATTCAGGGTTATCTGGGATAAGTAGGAAGAGCAAGTTGAGGAAGAATTCATATGGGAGTTCACCATTGGACCGGCACTCTTCTACTAACAAGATCTGTTCACCTTGATTTTTTGTTGAATACCCGTAGCTTTTGGAATAAGTTCACTTTTTCAATTCTCCTGGTGCATCTCGACACTGTTAGATAGTCCATGATAGAAGAAGTAATGTTATTTAAAAATGTTTTTACTGTTGTAGGAGAGTTGGCAAAACTAACGTTTTCTCAGAAACTCGTGGCATTTTCGTATGGAAGTAACACATTCGCAAAGTCGGGAAGTAGGGCATCACCTTCTACGTTTCGTAGATATTCCATGCTGAATTGAATTCAGAGTTGCCGTGAAAGTGAAAACTGAGTTTCTTACCCCTGGTGATGCAAAGACTAAGACAGATTTAGAACTTCAAAATTGACTGTTTTGTAATAACACAAATGTAATGTAAGGGCTTTTGACTTCAAACGTCAAACTTTTCTTTCACTCCATAGTTCAGTTCCTAGAACTCAATTAAACAAGAAGTTTCCATATATTTAATGATTGATTTTCATGTCAATGGTTGGTATCTAACTTATTTGTATCCTTATGATTCCTTGCACACTTCTTTTTTACCGAATGTCAGAACGCTATTGATATTAGAGAGAAAGACTTTGTCGTCCTTAATATTTATTCAAGCCGTGACCGCGTCATGGACGTGTTAATTGGACTTTGGATTCCACAGAATGCGGAGGTCCCTTGTTAACCCTGACTCCACTGTCTACAGAAATATGGGCCAAAGCCAATAAAAAGATGCGGCTTTCTAGGTCGTTCAACTGCCTTTCCAAGCAAGTCTCCCGAGTTCGATGAATGTCTACCGAAATATGTAAATATTTCTGGTTCTCTACGATAAACACTAGCCTAATGGGATTTTATAAAGTTGCAGCAATAGGAACAAAATAAAACATTTATTTTTTTATATTCAAGTGAGTGTCTCTCTGCTTTGATACTACTAAATGTAACAATTGTCAATTCCACATATACATACCCAGGTAAATTAGTGCTCTAAAAATCGCTCCAAAAATTGTTTGAGAGCTCCAAATCGTTCTCGGGAGCCTTGAATATCGGGCATATGAGGTAGATTACTTAACAGCGAATATCGATCAAAGTTAATTGACAACCTATACCTAAAGAAACCTGGAATGGACAATCAGCAAACCGTGATCTACAGTCCTAACAACAGCGAGCTATCCGAAGATCAGGTGTTCAAGTGTTCAGATGTTGATAAATTCGACCTTGCCTTGTTGGATAAGTGAACAGGTTGTGCCACAGCCGCTGAACACCTGAATCTGAACATCTATAATATTTGGTCAGTCATCAAAACCATTAAACTGAGATGATTACATTTACTTTTGCTTGAACGAATGTTAGAAAGTGAAAATTTTGGAGTTCAGACGAAGTTTCCTGTGCCTTAGCTGAAATTTGGTGATACGACCAATTCATATCTCAGCGATGGCGTGAGCAAACTTCAAATTTCATAGAACATCTTATTCAAAATTTGAAATTTGGTCCCATGGCGTGTTTAAATCGGAGCATTTATTTTCAACTTACAAGCGTTAGTAGTTGAGAGTTGTCAACTTTTTAGCGAAGTGGGTAAAAATCGCCCACCTTTGACGCTGAACGGCTGGAGCGATTTCGATTTTTGAAGCGCTATTTGGTGTGGGATTGAAAGCTCTTGAAAAAAACTATGCAAATTCTTGACACAACGGTTTATTATCTTATTTATGCAGATCACACTTCTGTCTAGATCACTAAATGATAGATTAATTATTATTACGAATTATCATTCATTGTTGATAATTATTGATAATTATTATTACTTACTAATGATGTTTATTTATTATAATTAATTATTATTATTATGAATAATAAACTCGACGTCTGGAACCATGAAATGTTCTAATCAGCTGGGCCGGCATGAATATTGAACCGATTGGCGGCCTCACGATTCACCAATATGTTGACGATTTTTGATCTGCTCCAATTTTGAGCCGTAATTGTGAACGAACGGCTGGTCGTACAAAGCTGTGGATGGTCTTAAACAATTCTAAAAAATAAACTCTATCTAAATATGAACTGAAAACTATACCGTTCAATTCAAATTTTTCGAGTTTTGAAAGTTTCAATATTTCAAAATTCTTTTTGAACCCCTTCCCCTTGACCTAAGATTATGAAAAGTTTCGAGGATCATTGTGGGGTTGGTCCGAACCTTTAAAAATAATAAACCAAAAAAATCGTAATTTTAACTTAACGCTAACATCTTCGATAATGAGCCATTGGAATCGACCGAAAAAAAAAAGATTTTTAACCCCCCCCCCCCCTCTCAACATTTTTTGGTTTAGGTTTGAAGATACGTATATTCAGAAAATCGAATTGAAAAAAAAAAATCCGTCCGTCCGTGGCAATTTGCCCAGTAGGCGTTGAGCTAAAATTACGAAATTTTTTTTACGGGTTCGGACCAACCCCACAATGATCCTCAAAACGTTACATAACCCTTGGTTAAGGGGAATGGGTTCAAAACGAACTTTAAAATTTCGGCAAACGAACAATTTAACGGAACGGTGTAGTTTTTACTTCACTTTTGAATTACCTGTAAAATTACAAATTTTGTAAGACAAATTGGTTTTTTTTACGACCAGCCGTTCGTTGACAGTGAGCGCGCAAAGATTTAGGATAAACACTAAACTTCTCGTCTAAAACGGCCGTTAGGTGGGTCAACATCAATTACGACCCCCCAGTTGGCCAACATAAAACTACCTTTTTTTTTATCTTCCCGGTGAGCTGGAAATTTTAACCGTGAGTCGGGGATTGACCACATTGCAATATTCACTCGGTTTCTCATCTGTAAAATGGTTTAAATAATACCTATTTGTATTAATACAAATTAAAATTTAATTGAATTTAATTAATTTTATTTTATTTAATATAGGTCAGAACCGGATGACAATGCAATATTCACTCGGTTTCTTGTCCGTAAAATTGTTTAAATAATACCTATTTGTTTAAACAAAATTAATTTGGACGTTGAGCTGGAGTTTCATCTATGTTATTATATTAGGGTGATCTGCTCAAAAGAAGATAATAAGCCGTTATGTCAAGAATTTGCAGAGTTTTTGGTTTATTATCTTCCACCATGGAAACTTACTCATAATGTATGTTTTCTTTCCTTCATTTACGAAAAAGATTTTATGCACTCACTATTGTGTGCATAAAATTTCGTTACCACAACAATTATGCGAACGAAATGGGAGAAGAAATTTATCAAAACCACTTGTGCTTTTTCAACGCTCCAAAGGAAGTGCTGTCACCTGAAACCACTCTCGATCTTATTCCCGTCTCTACCTCAACTGTATAGCAAATTTAGTCAATTCCCGTTGGCCAGGTTACCAAATTTTCATGGACATTCGACGTCAGCTTCCTGTTTATCGAAATTCGTTTTGAAGGCTGTGTTCTCGATCTTCGTCGAATTACACTTCAAAAATTTCTCCGGTGAGTGTAACTGATGCGTAAGTGTGCGCTGATGCACGTCTCTGGGCTCGTTTCCCTTCAAATTTCAATCAGAAGCCTCAACCTTTCGTTTATATCTGTATCAGAGATTTTCGTCGAAGTTTGCTACAATAGATACGGATAACCTAACTTCGTGAATTTCGGGGATATCGCTGTCAACGTCAGCCCTCGCAGTGGATTTCCATCCTATCCCCACCTTTTACAGTTATCGTACCGGTAGGCTCCATTTTTCATTTTACCCTGCAACCTTCTTTTACTTTTACTACTTTCAAACCTGGTGGGGGAAAAACGTACGTTTCCGCTCTTTAGTTACAGGTAGCTATGAGATTCGAAGCTTGGTAGAAGAACACGCTCGACTCGTGAACGTGGTGGACTACTTATCTCAGCCAACCTCCCGAAATTTTTCCAAAATTCACCCCTCCCTTCCTTTCGAATCTCAAAGACATACCTGTGGTTTGTCATGGTAGTAGGTACCTGGAAGTAATGATAAGATGGTAACTATTAATTATTCTTGGATTTCGTATGTATTTTTTCATTTTGCTTTGATCGTATCTGTGATAACCCTGGGAAGTTGCCGATATTTCATTTTGACCTAGAGAAACGAAGCTACTGATTTTTTATTTCGAGTCTAATTATTCATTTCTCTTCCCCACCCCTTTGGAGTTACGTATAAATAAGTTGTTAATATGTTTGAGACTACGACTTTCAGACGAGTTTTTTCCCACAACAACTGCCGACTTCCGTTCTGACAGGTTTGAGACTACGAGTTTATTCTCAAATGTTCAAACCAGTCCTCCGCCTTTTTCCACCTTTGCTCTCCCATACCATTGTTCCGGTCTAATTTTGAGATTCCGAAGATCTTGGATTTCAAGTTAGGCTGCCCCTGGTCTACATTCTCCAAGTTTCGTTCAACAAAAAGATGGGTATAATATTCAAATCGGGCTATTTTGTATCTCCCCTTTTCACTCTATATTCCTCCCCCGCTCCTATCTCTCTCCTCCGTCCAATTCTTGAAGTCACTGTTGTCACAGATTTCAATATGAACCACTCTTGATACATCCACCAAGTTTCAACTCATTCGAATGATTCGTGTGGCGTGCAAACATACATATAGACAGGCGGGGGGAAAAATAACCTCTATCGAAGAAAACTAGTTACGACCTTCACCCATACCAGCCACCTGATCGATGTGGACCCCCTGCTCAAGATTCACGAGTGTATTTCACACTTAATTCGACTTTGGAGGGGTCTCACCGTGAATTCGGACGTGACTCCGGCAGCCAGTTTCTAAAAGAGTCGACTCGCCTTCCAGCATTCACTCCAAAAAATATCATGGTATTAGGATTGTAGATTTATGCACCCTTATATATCACACTGCGATAGAGAATTATATCAGATCAGTGATTAGATAATTATATCGGTAAGTATGAAGGTATGCAATTATGTGTAGAGTTGCTATGAATAAAGGATAGGTATGCTATGAATGTGAGAGTGAATAAACGAAATCGATGTACTCGTACATTTTTGCGGATGATATTTTTTTCAGTTTGTGTTTTCAGCCAAAGGTCTGGTTTAGTGATCTGAAAAATGTTAAACTTCAATGTTTCTTCAATGCTCCTTCAATAATAACACACCCCTATGCCTTGAGATCAAGGTTACTCGCTGCGGTCAGTTCCCTCATGGACCCTGTAACAGCCTTAGATCCAGCTCAGACACGCTTCTGACCCTCCGCAGAAACGCTTGAGCTTGACGGATTTATGAGGGGAAGGGGAAGGGGAAAAAGCGAAACCAATGGCGAGGAGAGTCGGGCGGAAAATGTTTGTCATTTTCCCTGTCATGAAGGCGACCGCGGGATTTAATTAACGCCGTCGCCAAATCCGGTTGATGTTGCGTAGAACCGCTGATACCGATATAGTAGAACCTGACGTCTGTATCCGGATGGAACTCGTTCCCCAGCGCAAATTGATCATGACGCCACTCCCTTGAGGAAGAACCTTCACCACGCATAAGATTGAGGAGCGTTTTTTGTTGTCAGGGGTGATGACGCCTTAGCTGGTATTTTTCAAGGGCATTATTGCGCATGTACAGACAACAAATCGAGCCATATTCACAAACAGTTCTCATCGTTCATCTTTTTGAGCAAAACCCTGCTCGATGTTTGCAGACCTCTAGAGCACATGATTATCAAAGCTGACTTCTTTGTTGAAGTTAGTAACACATCATATTCATTACTTCCAATGTAACAGTAACTGCACCTTCCAATAGAGATCATCTCAACAATGCTGCCGGAGCCCCCATCATATACTAGAATTTATAGTAAAAATGTACTTATCCCCCCAAAATTTCATTTGCAAGCCAATGAGGAATATCTATTTTTGTAATAGTCTTGAAAATAAATAGCGAAAAAAATCCGCAGACATGCAGCATGGCTACAAGAGCGAATTAATAGTGAGTGCAGTATACGTCACCACCTAGTAGCTGATACATGAATGCAATATCAACAATATCGAAAAGAACGCTTTGATCGAAAAACCACGTTAATCAAATTTCTTGATAAACTTGTCGTCGAATGGTGACATTGATAATCAACACTCGTCCCTTCGATATTACGAACCTCCGTTGCAATTTCAAGAAATTAAGTAAAGGATGAATGAAGGATGAAAAAAAAATTGTTCTCACAGACGGAACGTTTGCATGGTGCTCATAAGTACCAACTTTCGCATAACACCACGAGTACACACCCGTTGTTCCAAAAACATGGAATCAGTGGAGCCAAGCACGACAGAAATATTGAATCTGATCGGCACATACAATAATTGTATTATTCCCAAAGTACCAAGGAAACCCAAACCAGAGTCACAACTTTCAATATATAGTATATGTAGGATGTTCGAGGATTTAATTAGAAAATTTAGATTGCGTAGGTACACGTTTTATAACTTCTTCATTAATTAATTTATAGTCTCCATGAACAAGTGGGAGGTTACAACCAAGCGATCTTAGCGCTTCATCTTTGATTCATGGAACTGACAGTTAGTTCCTGTTACAGTATAAAAAGTTTAGTGAAGGACACAAAGTATTCGTCAGAGGTGAGAGTTTGAATAAATTCGATATAGGAAAGAGAATGAAACAGGAACAAGAAGAACGCCTGGAAGGCACAAAAAGCTCAAGGTTGCGGGGCCTCTGGCCCCAAACTTCTTTCCCGTGGTGATAGTAACCAAGTAACAACTCAATATAAACATTACATCTGACCGTAAATCAAACCAGGAACGTCGTATACCGGCATGAGGCCGTTGACAAAAAACGTACTGTCCTACAGCATGACATTGTGAGTAAATTTTCGAAATAACCCACAAACTAGAGGGTCGATGAAATGATACCGAACCACCACTTTGGAATGTATACATGCCAAAAATTGGACAACGATACCTAATCCATAAATTGATACTGACACCAGCAATTAACTACTTGACGTAAGTTTGACTCAAAGTTCAACAACGCACGAAGAAAGGCACCCATACATGTTTTTAGTAGCGCCATAACCGACTCGATGTGTGTCTTCATGTTCGAAAATCGTTTTAGCATTCAAAAATCCACGAGCGATACCAGACATGTGTTTTTTTTTTTTGTTTTTTTTTTCAGACATCACTTCGGTGGCGGTTTCAGCCTTGTAAATTAGGAGGTGCACGTAGATCAAGAGGTCTATCGCAAAGGGGACGGGAGAGGTGTTTTTCGCATCCAAATACAAATTTCAACAACATGCAGATTTTCTTGTAAGCTTTCCCATCTTCAAATTACTAATGTGATTAAAAATATTGCGAGGGTGAAGTGGCAACAAGGCCTACCTCAAGTGGGGCTGAGCAACATGGCTTACCTGAGATAGGGCTGGTCAACATGGTCATGTTGACCAGCCCTATCTCAGGTAGGCCTTGTTGTTGTCACTTCACCCTCGATATACTCGTACAATAGACCTGAAAAATGTTCTCTAATCAGTTCTCTATGGTCGAGATCACTTATGCCATTTTCAACCCAAGGAAGTGGAGGCAAAGGGTGATAATTTTTATGGTCGTTTTCGTGGTCACGACTTTCTAGACTAGCCCATAAAATGCGTCCGATGGAGAACTAGAAGATCATGTCGTTATCTTGAAAATCGCAAAAATGGACTTGGGAAGTTCTTACCAAAGACGTCAATACTTTTTTCCAAGTTTTCAAGATGCCTGAAGAAACGATGAAAACGACATGACTGTGAGAGTTGTGATTGTATAAGCTTTCTGTCTGCAAAAGCGTGTGATTTGAACTGACTCGACGTGACTGGTTGATAATAAATGAAGTGTTGAAAAGACTCGGAGTTTTCTCAGAATTGTTTTTTTTTTTTCTAATTCCTTTTTACACCGTTGAACGAAGGGTCGAAATCCTCTATTTCCTCTCTGAAATGAAAGACTGTGCCGTTGTCTTGAGAAATTTCTAATTCATACCCAACTACTATTCTGCCTATAAAAGAAACTTCTCTGAAATTCTTCACTTAAGAAGGTAATTTTGCTCGTTTAAACTTAAATAGTTATTCTAATTTTAGAGGCTAACGAGGCATTACTTAGTATTTAACACGACTAAATGCAATCGGTATTTCATAATTAATTACGGTATTTCATAATAATTAATTCATAGTTAAGTTCTGGGATCTGATCATGTTCTTGTTTTGGTATTTTAACGTTCGTCTTCCTTGCTCCGGCAATTACGAATTGTCATGAGCCCTAAACAAAGTTTTTTCAACAGCACGTCATCGTCAGATATCAAACCTTGAAATGTAAACGAATATTCAGTTGTATGGCCAAACCTGTTTATACACGGGGCTATCCATACGGGGCTATCCAGCTTTGAGTACCTACTGTGTTTAACATAATATTCACATGTTGTAATATTCAGTTGTGTAAGCCTACATATTCGGCTATGGCCCCTCACTACTGATTTCTTACTGGATAGAGTAGTATCCAACAAGAATGTTGGAAGTTTCGGTTGAGTGGAGTTGTTGTCTTTGTTATAGTCATAGATCATACAAAGCAAATATGAAATTATAAGCAGTTTGGTTCAAAATTTCTTAAGTGGAGCAATTAAAACACCTAAAACTTGTTGAAAAAATAGGAGACTACTTTCTTACGACAGCAGGGGGATGAGGGAAAATACAACTTCTGTACCAATAGAAAACGATCGAGTTTAGTGATTTTATTCATGGTTTATGTAATAATGATAACCACAATCTTAATTAGAATGGTTAAACCCGTAAGAACCATGATTAGCCCTCCGTGCCGCTTTCTAGTCAAAATTATATACTACTCTCTAGTTAACCAAAGTTCCGGTAAATCGCGCTTAGGTTTCTTTCAAGCCACTATTATAATAATATTATAGCATATTATGTCTATGTACTTCTGCCTACTTCCATTATGCTCTTATTAGTTGTCAATGATCTCATGAAGAGAGAAGGTGCACGCTCTCGGTACTTCGTACCACCCGCCATTGATAGTCAATGTATAAAGTCGGCATGGGGTACCGTCCGTTCATGAACCTGTGATAAATGTTTCCGTTTGCCCATCTGCCAAAATGGCTAGTGGTCACCGAGTTATGAGTAACAGATCGCGAGTGTTTTGCAAGCTGCGCAAGAAGATGAGGCCAATTCTACTTATGACCATGATCCCGTTTGCGACTTCAGAGATGAGAGTGAGGGGGAAGCCGAAGTCTCAATACCCAATGATCAGTCTGAAAGAATACTAAGTATTCTATACTAAGTATGGAAACAATTTTTTCCGTTATGTAGACAGGCTGTTGTCCCCAAAAATGTTCAGCTGAAGTCTTGATCAGGTTGGGGATAATGTTGAAGATGGAAATTTTATTAAAGTTTGTAATTAGAAAATGAAATATAACTTCAACATAATTAATTCAATATAATACAAGTTTTAATACAAAATACACTATTCTTCAAGTATTAAGTAGTAAGTACAGTTTGTAATTAGAAAATGAAATAAAATTTCAACACAAGTAATTCAATAAATTAATACTTAATACTTGAAGAATACTGAATTTGTATTAATACTTGTATTTTATTGAATTACTTGTGTTGAAATTTTATTTCATTTTCTAATTACAAACTGTACTTACTACTTAATACTTGAAGAATAGTGTATTTTGTATTAAAACTTGTATTTTATTGAATTAATTATGTTGAAGTTATATTTCATTTTCTAATTACAAACTTTAATAAAATTTCCATCTTCAACATTATCCCCAACCTGATCAAGACTTCAGCTGACCATTTTTGGGGACAACAGCCTGTCTACATAACGGAAAAAATTGTTTCCACAATTTCTATAGAGCCTGTTTTTAATGCTAAATTAGGAGGTATACTCAAAACTACGAATAGACATCCTACATTACAGAAAAGTTGTTAATTCCAGGTACCGCCCGCCGGCAATCAACTTCGCAGTAGACCCGCCAGTGCCCTTGGGTTAAAACTATTTTGCAGTTTTTGATCAAACATGCAGCCTCCGATCCTTGGTGCCAATAGCACTCGTATATAGCAGAAGATTTTGAGAGAATGCAAAAGACTTTAGAAGATCAGCTTTGTGAGCAAGACTTAGAACCTCCGTGGTTAGCGATTCCAATGGAAATAAACCGAACAGACACCAAGCGGCTATAGGCGGAACCGTTTCTAACAACCCACAGTGTGCCTCGTAGAAATCAGTCTAAGTCGGCTCATGCAGCCAGAAGCGATCCGAATTAGCTCAGCGGAGGGTGCGTTAGCGACAAGGCTTTGTCAGGGGTACCCTCCACCCATCCCTACAAAGAAAGGAAAGCAGAAGGGTTCTGGTGGTGTATTCACAGAATATCATCATGGTATTGTTTCTTTGAACCGTTGGTTGCATTCGAGGTTATGTTCTCTTCAACTGTGTATAGATTCAACGTATATGTGTAAGTAGAAAAATATAGATTCTACGGATACACGAGTTTAGTATACTTATAGATTCTACATTACATGTTGATATCCGGAATCAATCTAATAGAAGCATCGTATTTGAGTTATTAAAGCTTTATAATAACATTTCATTATCATTAAAAAAGAAAACAGTTGAACACTCTAGTTCCTATCGAGTGTCAGGACCACTGTGACTTCCAAATCGGGTATTACATTTGTTTGGTTTACGATAACAATTTGATTGTCTCATTCTTTTTAGTTGTAGTTCATCCCTAACTACACTGGAATATACCCACAATAGGCTCATTCATCCAGAGAATTCAGCATTAAATCCAAATATACTACCTACCAATTAGATTTTGAAATTTGAATCACGGAGCATATACTATATATAGCATATATCATATACTATGTATAGCATGTATTAATGAGTGAGTTTTTACAGAACGGTCCTACATTTGCAGATTAATCTACCAACGTGATTTCGATGCAGTTCATATTCATATAATATATGAATATAAATATATGAATAATATTATTTAGAGAAAAACTTCCAATTATAATCTATCCAGAACGATCCAAAACGCAGAACGAACATGATTATTGTGCTATTTTAGTAGACTCAATAGGATGGCCATCATAAACCCCAACTACAATCAAAGTTTGAATGAGACCATGCAGAAGATTTCTATTGCATTTCTCTGGTGGGAGAAGAAAGCATATCGTAGGAGTCGTGCATTCATGTATCCCAGCCTGAATCACCCGTCCCAACACTACGCCCCAACCGCTTCTCCATTTTCCTCTAGGTATTGGCTATTCCTTCAACGAAGAGGTAAATCAAGAAATTATCTCAAGGAAAGGCGTAACGGACCCAACTGCTTCAGCAATCCCGAGGTAAAACCAGGCACCGATCCAGGCTTAGCATAATTAAACTAACAGTAGCCCTCCATTGCTATTGGCTCTCCTCTCTGTTGAGCTTGGGATCGATCTGAATAAAGAATGCGGGCACGGTTGGGTGTTCTCCAAATACTGGTTGATCGTGACGGACATAAATTGCGAGGAAAAACTAATCAATTCGCGAGAAAATTGTGTACTACGGGCATTATTCAACAGAGAAATTATAAATACGAAGATATATGAACGTAGATCAGTATTCATCTATCGGCCAATTTCTGTGACATTTTCTAACTGCGTTTCCTCACTGCCGATTGTCTCTTGAATGTCATGCAAACTCCGTACATACCACCAAAAATTATATTTCCAAACGAAATGAGAAGTTACTCATGCGCAAATTAAAAGTACTACAAACAACATCAGAACGTGAAGATAATTCGGACAGATCTACTTAAGGTCCAACGTATAGCCATAATACTAAATTTAACAATGCCCTCCTGTTGAAAATGAACCGAAATATCGGAGAAGATACGGATTAAAAGACAAAATCCTTAGTCAAGTTGAATGGCATAAAGTCCCTCCAACTTCCTGCTCGTATGTTGCCACAGAGAATGAAAAATCGGCATCTCACTAGTAATCGTATAACCGGTTCCACTAACCACGTTAACGCTACTAATTTGTGTCTGAAGCGCATAGACGTATATAGTTAGTGTTAAATACATCTTTCTTGAGTCTAATATTTGACATGAGTTAAGCCTAGACTAATTGGGTTGAAACAGGTGGGACCTTCTCACCGTTCACCTTCAGCCAACCTTTCCCATCGTGAAAATATGCGCTCACTTATGGCGGGTAATCTATCAAAGGGATAACCATCTCCTAAAGTTTGTACCTCACCATAACAGGGTATAATATCATGTTTGAGGGAATCGATGGTGGAAGGGAAGGAGGCAATTTGTATGTCATTTTTCATCTACTTTCCTCCCTTCTTCGAAATCCTGAGTTCTACACCTTTAGGAATACCAACCGTATTTTTGAGCCCCTAAAAGTTCAATAGAAATCTCTCAAAAAAACTGAAGGTAGGTATTTCCATACTATCAGGGGAAAAGCGATAAGGCCTCAAAGTTTAATGTTTTCCTGCAAATTACAGAAAAATCGAAAGCCGCCGAATCAATAGCTAATGAAATCCGGGCTGCAGCGTTGACCGCGGCTTGGGGTGTTATGCAATGAATCGAAAATTCCTACAGGAACACTTATTTCTTTCACTGTCCCCCCCCCCTCGAACTTTTAAAATGACAGGTGCAATGGGAGGACTATGTTAATTTACAGTGATTATGCAGTTGGATGTATAATAATTATTAGTCCTCTTTGACAAGCGTTGTTGAAGTCATTATATAGAATTTCAGATCCAAAAAATCGTCCAATTACATGTTGGCGCATGCGCATCTGACTTCAACAACGCTTGTCAAAGAGGATCACTTATAGACCACTTATATTATACTCGTATAGAACATCATGTGGAAGCTACCCTATCAGAAACTCTCCGGAAAGCTTGCACTAACAGCTCCACACGCTCGAATCCACTGAAAATACAAATGTTCAACATTATCAATGAGAAAACAGCGTTGAGGATATCACGGAAACGTAATAGATGCATGGGAGGGAACTAGTACATACGAAAAATACGTGGGAACCACTGAGACGCCTTAAATCTCTGTCAATATCTCAGCCCGCCCGCTAGGCAAACCAAGAAGCTGTCCTTCTACGCTATGGAAGATGTAGGAAAATAAACCACACTGAAATTATTCACATTTGAGAAAATGGAACGAGGGCAAGCGGTTGTATGCTGGTAGACAGGCCCAACTTGGGCGCGCCGTCGTTGTGCTTGAAAGCTGGAAGGTGTATTTTTGTCCCCACATCACGTCCCAACTTTATTTACATTACCAAGTGCTCTCCTTGAATACGTTACACTATCTCAATGTGTCGAGCAGAAACGCCCTTTGAGCTCTCGAAATATGTTGCTGTCTTATCAACACTTTATCAGCCATCAAATCGTTCCAACCCTCAGTCTTGGCGCGTGAAGTTGAGAGAGTACCTAGTAGTGGCTATGTACACGCGAAGGATACTTACTGCGTGCTTGTGGGATTCAATTCTAATCAATAAAGTTCATTTGAATACTGAGTAAATCACGCAAAAATATTGAAGTCTTATTGAAAAATGAAATCAAAACGTACCAAAATCTCTATCACATCTTATTTATAGACATAAAACCCCTTAAGACGAATTGAGATCATCAAAATTTATTGTTACACAATCGTATTTCTTCCAGATATATTTTGGATTTATCCTACGGTTTTATATGAGTACCTACCCCTGGTTTTTGACTATTATGATTTCAGACGATTATCTACGACTTCCAACCATAGAGTAAAGAGTCTTTTTGTCACAAATGGGCTTTCAAAAACAGTTTATATAATTCTGACAGATAATGGACGAACTGTCATTAGTAACTTCAAGAGTGATAGGAAGATACCTATCTACCAACCTAATTCTCAGCGGAGTTTCCGAAAGGAAGCCCGCACGTGAGGGATCTAAGGGCCGTAAATTTTGAAGAATTAGAAACCGATAAATGTGTATTGGCATGAACGGTAGGCGCTTAAGAAGAACAGGAAGGCGGAGGGTTCAGACCTGGCTGAGATGAAAGAAAGGTTGCCCCCCGACCACCCCATCTCATTCACAACCTCTATACCGAATCCTCGGAAAGAGCACCTTCCAAAGAAATTTATCGACTAGAATTGAAGCGCTGACGCGGGACTTGGCTCTTAGCTAAGGATTGATGGAGATGGAGGCATGATGGAAATATTTCTCCCGTTAAAGAGGGTATTCCTCCCACCACTACTGGATTGAGAGGAGGAGACCCAGGAACCCGCCTTCTCACCCCAGTTACTTTTTGGGGCTCAGTTAATAATTTTTAATTAGGAGCAGAAACAAATTACCTACCTTTTTAAACAAGCACTTAATCCATCCTCCCCGGGCATGAACGAAATTCGAACATTTTTTGTCTTTTTTCTACTTCCAGACGAAAAAGAATAATTAATGGATACAAACAAAATGTAAAGAACTTTATGGTAAGTGGAAGTGCATTTTCAAGTCCCCGCTTCTACCATCCAACTTGTTGACTTCTTGCTTTTCATCCTCCATTGGCTGAATTAATTTGATAATAATTTCAAGTCTGATACTAAACGAGTCACATGACTATTCCTAATTCGGTTAAATTAAAAGTGTTCACTTACCTAAGTCACGAAACAAGCTTGCTTTAGAACGAATTACAAGATAAATGTGTTAATTTGTGATAAATTAAAATATATGGTAATTCCAAATCCATATTGTAGTATGACAGTATCATCTTCAACACTTTCGAGATGTTATGTTTAATTGTTTGCTAACATTGTCAACTTTGACGAGCCTACAGCCTGGTTAACAGGACCACTCGACATTAAATTTGGTACAGACCTTCTTTATAACATTATCCAGTGCCACTTGAAGGATTTAACCCACTTTCTCAACCCAACAAAATTTTAGGAACAAAATAAACTTTTGGCCACTTTGACGGGTCCACACCGATCAACTTGTTTGGTTTAGATCTTCTTGGTGTAGAAAAACTGAACGTTTCAAGTCGCTAGGTATAAAGGGAGCCGAGTTATACTCTTCAAAACTTCAAACTTCAAAAACCCGATTTTTCATCTTATTCAGTTAGGCAAGGCTACAGCCTCTTCTTTATTCTCATTTAATCAATTTATTTCATCAATTTATTATTTTATTTATAAATCATTTACTTATAAATTTATTATTAAATAATTAATTTATAAGTTTATCAATTTGTTTAAATCATTCTTGCATATTGTCTCTACAGGTTTTCAACTTCAACAACAAAAAGACGTGGTATCCCCCAAAAAACACTCCGTGCATAGATCACTCGGCCTTGGCAGTATCATTCTACAGCGGCAGGAAAAAGTTATGATATCCACTTTCCCCACCCGCCCTTTTCCTTCATACTAAAGAGATGTCCTAACCGCTTCTTATGTACCGTACCCGTTTTGAAATCTCCCCTTGGCGCCATGGTAAGACTTTTACATTACTACACATGCAATACATATATGTGTAGCAATAAAAACGTCTCTCCATGGCGCCAAGGCGAGAATTCGAAACAAGTACGGTGCTTGTGAAGTGGTTAAGGACATCTCTTTAGTTGGAAGGAAAAGGGCGGGCTGGGAAAGTGGATATCATAACTTTTTCCTGCCGCTGTACAATGATACTGCCAAGGCCGGGTGGTCTATGCACGGAGTGTTTTTTGGGGGATATAAATCGTCAATCCCAATTCGATAGAGCGTATTGGTACCGTGATTTTTTCAACCAACGTATCCTTTGGGCAACGCCGAGAACCTGGACGATTCTGCCAACCGCCCGGAACCTACGAGTATCTTACGTAGGTATCTCTCGCGACGCTTTCGGAAGCTGCGGTCGGCAGTGATAAGTTTAGATTGTACGTGAATCGCACTTTTGCGCATTTCAAGGTAAGAGTTGTGTAAAATAAAATAAATTTTACAAGGAATACGTTCGTTGAAAAAATCACGGTACCGATACGCTCTATCGAATTGGGATTGGAACAACTGGTACACTTGAGATGAGCTAGAGTTTCATCATTTCGTGAATTAGATTAGGAAGATGAGTTTAAAGAAGATAATAAACCGTTGTGTCAAGAAATTTCAGAATATTTTCAACCTACGTGGGTTAAGATCGGCATTGAGCCTCTTAGGAACGCTAGGGGATAATAACAGGATTGGAATCCACCCTGATCACCTTACAGAGGCCTAAAACAAATTCCTTTCGTATTCATCCTACGGCGCCATCCCGATTGATTGAATGAGCCCTGAAAGTAATTTATTTTCTAATCAACCTACTTCGATGGTAGTGCAATTATGTTTCCTCTATTCACCCGAAATTCTGAACGTTTAGTTGAATGACAAAATATGTTCCTGTTATATTTGAAATTATCAACGTTTTGCGGCGCATGTTTTACGTAACATGTTTTGTAAATTCGATGCAGTAAAGTCCTTTAACGAAGCAGACAAATATACAGACATTAGCTTAATTTACAGTGGTGACTCAAAACATAGATATGTTTGTGTCAATGATATAAATCGTAGCGTGTGCGCCGAGCTGTGTAGTAGCAGGTATTACTGACTACGTGTGTACATGTTGGTGTGGTAATATGATTAGAAAGCCCTCTACGTTTCGACATTGTCACGCTTTAGAAAAGTTGGAAATGGTCCCGAGAGGAGGAAGCCCGAGGAGTCGATGATGAGATGTCACGAACATTTCCACATGTTTACTTTTTTCTGCAGAACACAAATGCCCTCTTCTCCGGAAAGAGACAGTGATGAATACGTTATATTGCTACCTCTTTGCTGATAGACGCGTGTTTTCGGGCCGTGATGAAATTATTATACATCGAAACATTCAAGATATGTTTGAATATATTAGGATATTAGAGATGTTGATGTTTATATGTTTAAATACAATGCGAAATTGCATTTCATGTGCTTACACAGACCACAAACAGTTTTTTAAATGAATAGTAGTGCTAAGGCACTCTCTGGAGATAAAGCTATCTTCATGAAATTGGTCTGATCCTCATTAGAGTTCAGCTGATGATGTCCGAAGTAAAGGTTCGTCTGAATTGCCACTTAATTGGCGGACAATTTGTGAATTGTAAGATTTAAAATATTCAGTCATACCCGTCACGGATAGGTTCAAGGAAGATGAGCTGCAGTTGTATGAGTTGGGGATAGAAAAAATTATTATAAACAACTAAATCGTTTCAGTTACGTTTCAGGTACTATACTATTAGATACCAACAGTTCCAACCATTGAGGAAGTTGGTTCAAGTGTCTAGATCATTTCCCCAATACCGTTAGAATTTTAGTGCGATCAGATCAGTATTTAAAGTGTTAAAGCGGCTTACAGGATTTTATGTCTGTTCATGATCTTTGGATAAATAGTAGTTTTGTTGGTATCGATAGACCAACAGACAAGTCAAACCAATGCAAGGAAGGAAGAAAATGTGGAACGCAAGAGGAAATTTTGATTTTGATGACAATATTTTTTCTCCTGGTCGAATGCAAAGCTTTGGTAGTGCGTGAGAAAAAAAGGAATACCACGACCGTGGATGTGCGTCTGACAGAATGTATGCGTGATGTAGGGATGGAGCGTTCCAGAAATAACCTTTCGCCGTTTTACCCATTCAACCATAACTGTATTGAAACAGAGCGAAAGACAAGCCTGATGGACACAACACTTATTATGTCGCCTTCTACCTACTTCGATTGATAACTTGAAGTACGAACGCTTCTTTAATACCTTTAGTATTGTTCATTGGAATCAACCGAGAAAAAATAGTTTCCAATCCTCCCACAAAATTGACAAGTTAACGGTTTAAGATAATAATACTATAGTAGAAAACGAATAGTAAATTAAAAAACGAATATTTCCAAGGTAGGTTGGTACGTAGGTATAGGTATCCATACTTAGTTTCCGGTTCGGTTCAAACACCGTGTTTTTGATGCGGTTGGCACTGATTGCTGAGGTACTATGGAAAGGTGCTCGTCAATTGGGCAAACAGTTTATTGCGATCCAACTTGAAACCATTAAATGTAGGCGACAATCTTTAATATTTCAAGCTACTATTACCTCCTTAATGCAAACGGTTCAAGCGTTCATTCAAAAATCGTGCAGCGTTGAGCAGTTAACAGGAATTATAAAAAGAAGAAGAAAAAAAGAGTTGAATCTTGAAAGATTGACTTTCATAAAATCAAGTTCAATTTGGAAGATTATTTGAATTTGCAAAATATATTATATTTAACTCGAAAAATGTGCTCTTGCATTAGTCTCAATCATAATGCAACAACAACAATACCCCTTCTTGTCACCACAATATAACTGTTGAACAACGCTAATAAACAAAATTACAAATGAATTGAATTGAATTGAATAACTTTATTTATATACAACATCGGGCTAGGTAGCCCGCTCTTCCTGTCATACAGAAGATTCCAGGTTTTACATCTTGATTCGTCAAGCTTCGCTCTTTCAACTAATTGATAACCTAATTAAAATTAAAGTAAAATAAAGGTAACAACTCCTTGGAAAAAGAAGAAAAATATCAAGAACTAGAATAACTTATTAGGTACTTATTCATTCTCCAATAACATTTTGACATAATTATTTTTAAATTGATTCTCCGTTTTCTATTCAAGAAAATGAAGGTGACAATAACAACGATGATGAACATAATAACAATTGAAGGTGACATCTTGGATTTTACACCACTAACTTCATCATCTGTGTTGCTTTCCCAATTAATTAATCAATTTTTTCTGTCTCCACAGCTGTGTTCAATCCTCCACATTCGTCCTCTCCATGATTGCACCGATGTAAATAAACATTTCAATCTTTAAATAAACATTTCCAGTCACGAGCTCAAACATTCATCCTTATTATTTATTCATCCCGTAGAGTGGATGAATCCCGTTAGTAAACGGTGGCTGAATTTAATATTTTCGACTGTTCCTAGGTGGAAATTGGCCGAGTGCAGCGCTAAAATAACCTACCACGTGAAATCTAGACTTGATGCAGGGACCACCTATCAGGTGATTGGAAACAATCAGTTCTTGGGTTGGGCTTTGGAGTAGGTAAAACCCCAATTTCCCAAACGGGTGGAATGAACAAATAATGTTTGGAAATATTCCCTAGTGTCTTACGCAGGCACTGTTTCTGTCCTCTGAATGAAATAAATGCGAACGTTTTTCGTAGTATATACTTACCCAGACTTGTAATTCGTGGATACCCATGGAAAAATAGACTAGGAAGCAAAATGTATGGCTTGGCAACTGAGATTCCTCTCGCATTGCTCATGTTGAGCTTCTAATAACGAGTTTGGTTATTATGATCATGAGGCTAATTCCGTGACCCTTTGGCAAAGAGTTTCGATTTCACTGAAACGGAAAGTTGTAGAAAATTGGTCGTCCGAAACAATTAGTGCATACAGAAGTTTTAGCGCTTGGCATGGTAAGGGACGTGACAATGTACGACGTACGAGCGTGAGCCGGAGTGTCGCCAGAGAGAAATTTTCACGATTCAAACCACCTCTCCCAAATTGATCCGAGAAATCAAAGACTAATACTCACTGCAGTAACTAACACTGCAGTATCATCGACTAAATGACCATTGGCATGGATACACGTAGGAAAGTAAGATTTGATTTTGAATTTTTGATTGGAATTGTACATTTTTGTACAGCACTGGTGGGGTTTCCCCTGTCCTCTTCTTATACACCTTTTTACGAAGCTGGCCAGTTTGGCCAGGTGGAGAAAAATGTTGAATGGTTGACCTACATTAATTTTTTAAAAACTCATCTAGTACTTTTGTCTGCGCATGTGAAAACTTGAAATTCAAGAATGTACGGTCGTAATTATGCCAACTCGTATAATTGCGCATTACTCGAGCAATTGCGATGAAACATTCTGGGTTCACATGTGATGGGCCCATGTCATTAATGAATGATGCAAGCAGTTAAACAAACAAGTTGCAAATTGGTTGGCACTATTTTGTCTGGTGTGTCCATCAAGGTCCTTTGGCCACTTTTCAGCGTCTATTGAATATGATCGTGCTATTACGCCCCTTTACTTTAGTTCCCCTTTATTAAGGGATTGAACCCATACCCAAACCACTATGACCCTCATTTACGTCGATATACTTAGTATCAAAGGTTAGCCCTCTAATGGAAACCTTGAAACGCCAAGGTTCTAAAATAATTGGCGTACTTCCGTAGAGGTTCATTCGTCCAATTGATAGCTAATCAACGGTTGAGAAACAGTAATCCGAGGTAGAGGGTAATGCATAGAAAATGAATGCCCCAATTGCTCTCTTCAACCCTCATCGTGAGAGACTATTGTTTAGAATAAGTCAACTCGTGTTGTTTGTCGGTGTCAAGTGTTGTGATTAAGGAATTAATCGTTGATCGGTGACTACTGGACCTCCAAAAATAGTTCCCCTCCCCTCCCCCCCATCACATCAACCCCGCAGCTCGTACGTGTCCTCCCTTCCTACTTCGTTCCGACTCCTCGCCACGTTAAGACTTCGCCACGTTGATGACGCCACGCTTGAAGCGCCTTCGATTTTTTGGGTTACAGCATCCCTAACCTTCTACTTTACTCATCGAATCCATCCGTAAGTAATAGCATCATGCTTACGATTCGCACGACGGAGTCGCTGGCATTCAGGTGATGCACGTTCACTAATTGAATTTAAATTTACAGTGGCGGACGTCTAAGGAAAATCTTCCCTTTCTGGCCGCATCCGTCCTAGACACGAACGAATGCTGTCGCATTTCCGTCATCGGATTCTACAGAAAGGTCTCACCGTCTACAACCCAGGATTTCGATCGTACAACCCCGAAGGAGTCACACATCTATTCTCCCGGTCAGATCTATCCTATAAGCAACCAACTCTATACACGTGTACATATTTTCATTTCTATTTTACCGAGGAGAGCAAATATAATTTTATCTATTCAATTGTTTAGTTCATTTTCTATCAGCCAGTGCCACTTTTATTTCTATTATTTCACTATTCAACAACTATTACTCGTCGTATTAAGAGGGACTCAGCGATTAATGACCTTCTTTGAACTGTGTGTTCTGGGAGAACGAATATGTATTCTCATATCGATCCTTCATGAAAGCTGAGATTTCACGGATTGTCGATGAATGTCGATGTGTTGCACACAGAAGATCTTCACACACATCTTCATCTTCAAAGTGCTCCAATTTAAGAGCGGAATAAGATATAGTAATTATGACTTGACCATCTTATTTAGCGTGTAAAAACCTTTAAAATGAGGTGTCACTTGACAGACCGTTTCATTTTTGGAATTTATGGGTGGGACCCCCCCCCCACCCACCACACCCCTAACTCCCAAAAACCCCGTCAGCTTTTAGACATTTCAACGCTGAACACGATGGTGAAGTCAGAATTGCTATATCGCATTCCGTCATCAGACTAACCATGAAGAATATATCACGGATCAACGTTTCTTCATCTTCAATGTACTCAAGTTTGAGGACGAAATAAGCTATCCCCCCCCCCCTGAACTCCCCTCCCTCCTTAGAGTGGCCCGATTCTGCCCATCTACGAACTTAGCTTTCCGATTGCAAAGACAGATTTTTTGTGCAAATTTGAACTTTTTATCTAAATTCTATCGAGAGTATGGAATGCCCTTCAGCATCATCGTGAGAATTATCGTCAGAATGCTCCGAAACGGATTTTGGTATGAAACGTTTTCAAAAATTCGAGTTTTAAAATTTTTGGACCGAGAACAATAGCTACATTTTCTTCAAAAATTCGCTAAAACCATTGAGTATGTTGCATAGTGCGATTGGCAGTTAAACTGTAAACATTATCAATTCATATAATTCTTATGTTGCTTATTTTGAGGAACGTGTTTCAGTTCCTTCAAGAACGCAATCCCAGAAGAATGTTGAATCCCAGAAGAATGCTGTGACTTCAAACTTTAGTGATAGTTTATCAAATATCACTACAGTTTGAAGTCACAGCATTCTTCTGGGATTCAACCACACAATGAGAAATATCTTATTCGTGGTAAGTACTTATATTATTAATATTATATTATAATAGTAATAATATGAGTATATGTACTTACCACACTTTCCTATCATGGTTGCTCCAACCAAGTTATTTTCATTCATACACCATGAAGCTCATCTACCTGATCGATTTGTTTAGTGCAAAGCTAATATTCGTAGTTATTATTGTATCGTTCAAACATATTTTCTTCCCTTACATCATGATGATTCCTTCGGTTTCATTTTCGAACCGAAGGGATTTTTTAGGCCTTTTGAGGAAGGATGTATGCCCATTTCTTTCAGTTTTGATCTACAACTGCAGTCTCGCGTTTCAAAACTGACTTTCTATCTTTTTATCGTCAAGAAAAATGGAGCACTCTCCATAATTTGGATTTCCTTTCAATTGGCCTCGTTAACGCGGCGCTCAGTAAAAAATATTTCTCTTCATCTCTTGAGATCCCTACCTACTAATTATGAGTTAAAGGGTGAGTGAGGTGTATGTAAGAACCTGAACAGAACAGCAAAGATCTGAATTATTGTAACGTTGGGCTAGTAAAAATTTCAAAAACAACCACCTAGGCTTATTGTGAGATCGTATGATAGATGTACTTTTGATGCAATTATTGCAATAATTATTGTTGCATAATACGGGTGAATAGTTAATTCTGTTAACAATGAGAGTAGTGAGTAGTACCTAATATAGGTTTGTTGGTAACCTGTACGTTATTTGTTGTTGTGCGGAATCAAAAATGTGAGTCACCTAAGAATAATTTAATAGTGGATTTTTTTTGTCAGACTAGAAGTTGAAAATGGAAACCTCTTCATTGAACAATATATCACCCCATAATATATTATTATCTTTCTTTCAATTTTAGTATTATCTTCTTGCCCATCCAATGTTGGTATTTGATGAATTCTTTGTTGGAAATGAATTTTGATATATTTTCTTTGATAATGAACTATTGGAATCGCCGAAGCAAATTAATTACCCCCCCCCCCCCAAGGATTTGATCAAGATACGTAGATTCCGAAAATCGAATAAAAAAACTGCAAATTCTTGACACAAAGGCTTATTATCTTCTTTTTACATATACCCTTCTGTCTAGATCACTACATGATATGATAGATAGTAGATAGATTAGTAATTATCATTATTTATTATTATTAAGTTGTGTAATTATTATTAATTATTTGCTGGTTACTTATTAATAATTTTTATTAATATTTATTTATAATTATTATTTATTAACTCGATATCTGAAGACCATGTGCTGTTCGAATAAGCTGGGCCAGTATGAACATAGAACCGGCAGGCTGCCTCATGATTCACCCTCATGATGGCGAATTTGGTCTGCTCCAAAATTTGAGCCCTCATTGTGAACGAACGGCTGGTCGTACATAGTCGCGGATGGTCTTAGAAAATTCTAAAAATAAACTTTTTCAATGTCAGATCATGTCACCCCTTGGTTATATTGTATTTTGGATTTCAATTTCAGCCACAATAATATAATATATTATGTGCTAGTTTCTTTCTATGCGCCTTTATTTAGTGATTCTATTCATAGAAACAGTTGTACCAGAGGGTTGCATTTTATTTCCTTGCCTGACCAGTTGTAGGAGGTATTCAACGCCCCCTACTCATTAAGCACAGCAAAGCAATTTGATTTTTATTCGGTTGGAATCGACGTTGAAATGTCGAATGTGGAACGCGCAAGAGGTTTCAGGCTTGAGTAAGTCCTCTCACTGCCCTCTCTCTCAAGACAGGAAGCCCATCAAAGGATTTTTACAACCTCCCTGAGAAGCTTTGCTCCATGTACCGTTTCAGGTAGCGTGCTGTCAGAGTTCCACTTCGCTCGCCCCATGTGTGGGATCACAACGTTTCTATTCACTACAAAGTTGATACAGGGGGAAAGCAGTGGACCTCTTATTCGATGTCACAGAATTCAAGTTGGACATACATTCCCAAATTTTATCTTATTGAGATTATCTATGTTGTCGTGATATCCGAACAAACATACAGCTATGGCAGGAAAAAATCGTTCATTCATAATTTATATCAATAAATGAGGACCATTGCGGAGCTAGTTACCGCCTCTTACCTTTCGAGCTGACCTGAGGTTATCTATTTAACGATATTTTAGCGCACTCCTCCAAGTATAGTAATGGGATTCACAATGATATCGTATAAGGATCAGTGATCTATACACAAGGGTGTTTTTCATTGTCCACCGATATAATAATTAAATATATGTTTTCCTTCAAACTGACAGAACACAGATTTCAAAAGTTTTCAAATTCAGCGTCGCTGTGGGTCATAATTCATAAGCATATAAATTATTCTATATACACCATAACGTATCACAGGTCAGTATTCGTGCAGTTAGTATGTGTGTATATGAAGTAGTACCTCATATTACATGGTACAGATGGTCTTGTTGGTTTGAGCGTGGTCGGTCACTCGGTTAGGGTGACGGAATAGGGTCGAAATTAATTAAGAGTGAAGAGGGTTGTATATAATTAGGGTTTGATAGAGACAGGATCTTCCCTCCGTCCTTCAACACAAGTTGTTCAATGCGGAACCCCCTTCGTTCGGTCGTCAATCTACTAACCATACATGAAGCTCGTAACGGAACCATTAGAATTAGTTCCGAAGCAATGCCAAACGGCTAGTTCAGATAATATGTTTTGAAACGTTGAAAACCTGGGCAAGACGGGTCCCATCTAAAAGCGCTTTATATTTGGATGGAATCGTAGAAATAGGAATCGTAGAAATCTAGCATCTGTTATACAGGCCGCTGTGATAACGAACCGTCACGATTTGAATTTCAAATGTTAAGTTCAGCAAGGTCAACCTGCCAAACCGGAAGATTATCCGTTGCCTTGTAGGAGCTCTTTTGGTTTATTCTCTTCAACAATGAATCATTGGAATCGAGCGAGAAAAGACAAAACACAAAGTTCAACTCCTCCTCAAAATTTGAGGGTCAACGTTTCAAGATAGCTTCAGAAAATCGAATTTAAAAAATATCCGCCCGCCATTTGCGTCACTTTGCTAAGCAAAATGACTAGACAGAATGAACCATTGGAATGATCATAAGACATTGATCGAAATGTCGGGACGCAAAATACTACTCTACACTTAAAAGAAATATTGAGATTATGAGCTTATAAGAATTGCCGCATTATTGTGATGATTAAATATCAACATTAGTGGGAGAGGATTGTTTGCTCGGTAATTAGGTCTTGTTACGTGGTCGGTTGTTTATATCCTCTTATATCTCTTATATGTATATCCGAAATTATCGCGAAGGAAAGCTATGGGTGCATACGACGTACTCAACGAGACTTGACTTGAAAATTTTTAACACTATCTATCGAATTAGTTACCTCCACGGTTAAATTGTTAATGTATTTCATCGTTAGTTAGTGTGGTTAATTTGAGTACACTTTAGAGGCTCATAATATGAGCATTTATATTATAATATGATTATATAACTATTATATTACAATATGGTCATATAATATATAATAGGTGTAATATTATTACCCCTACCTATTCAGAATCCATCGGTAGGCTAATTTATCATGTGATTATTGTCATTTGTATTATTCACCCCGGCAGTTCAGCACAGACATCGGCCCTGTAGATTCCGGTCGTTCTTGCGTTATCGCCATCGGTAATCCGATTATCCGGTCGGTCGTAGCTACCCTAATTGGGCTCCGCATCTCTCCCTCCCCTCACACCGATCTTCTCCCCTCTTATCTGTATGAAGGAAAATGATAATTTTCATGCATATCTTCAGTGTCTCGTCGTCTGGGGTGAAAAATCGTTCGGAACTGAATCCTGATCGTATACGATCCAATGTGAAAATTAAAATGAACTCTCCAGAAGCGTAAAACCGGGCAAATCCAACGTAATTAGGAAATGTTGATCGTAATCGTTAATAATCCTCTTACAATTATAGAAGATTGCAACGATGTGGAAATTCACAACCGGCTAAAAAAGGCAGAGGACGGTTGTAGTACCGTACGCAAAATCCTACTCTAAGCAGAGAAGAAAGGTTTCAATCGGCTTACTCGTCTCATGAGTAGGTAGCTATAAAATAGCTACGCAAAATTTCAGCTCGATCCGATTTGTCTGCTGGGCTGTAGCCCCGTCAATGAACAAGAAGAAGAAGAACACGAAAAACGTGAAAAATAGCGGTTTTAAAACTGTTATACCCCCGACACCTGATGTTCCCGAGAGCTGAAATTTGGTTTACGTCCTCATGTGCCCCTGGACAGTTGGAGTACAAAAAATCAACTCTGGAGACACTCAGGGGGCTGAGCTACGGGAGGGTGAAAACCCCAACTTGTTCCGTCGCGTAATCAGTAATTTTCGTTTTGTTTCAAAGGGGTGCCTGGAAAAACAACCAACCATATCACTGCTAACCGCATCGCTCCTTTATTACCAAACATTGTCTCTGGATGTTCTTCACTCTAGCGTTTCGTACTCCCACTATAGACCTAATCAGTTGGTATGTGCGTGTATCCAGTTAATTAGGGGTATTAAAAGTTTAGATTTCCTTAGTCTTTTGCTTACGCACACTCTCTGGGCCGATTCACCACGTCAATTTCGCAAGTTTTCGCTTTTTGAAAGAACAACGTTGTTTTCGATCAAAAATAAGTAGGTTTAGTCTTACAGAATAACTTAGGATTACGGCAACAGTGACAAGGTGATAACCTCGGTTTTTTTAATTTTACTATTTCTGAACTCTATTACAATTATTATCAACCTGTTGGGACGTTAAATCACTGGGAAATTGATTTGCCGAATTTTTATTTATTGTTTTATCCAGAGGTAAAACTTGTCTAATTTTGTAAATTTAAAAAAAAAAAACACCAATATGCTTTATTATTTCATACCTATTACTGAAAAAAATTATTATTCATAATTTGACTCATCAAATGTCTTTGAGATTGTGGAAAATTTTATGCTATCTACCATGCTGATCATATCCAAACCGAATTGGTCCCACGTTGGTCCCACTTTGTACTCATCAAACCCGTTCACAAAATGTTGATTGTGAATCAAAGAGATTTCGAAAGAACGGTAGATTTCCCATCAATGGGAAATTTAACGTTCTTTCCAACAGTATAATTACATTTGAATTTATTCGACTGATTGAGGAAATTGTGCCCATTTAAATCACGAGCTCGAAACCACAAAAAAATCTTAAAAGTAGAAAAAGTGGCATGTAGATAGTAGGTAGATAGATAGTTCCATTCATCCAGCATGGCTATAGTAAAATGTGATGTTTGGAACATCTCATTCCAATATGGGCATATTCCAATATTGGGTAATTATTGGTATTAAGTATGAAGCTATTCGGTTCCCAACAAGTTTCACCAGGTTTCCTCATAAAATACTGAATGACGACATGGACAGTTATCAATTGCTATTTATCAATTCTAGATTCTGCGTTCGGCTGTAACTCTTATGAAAGTTTTGTCAACGAAGTGATATTAGAAAGAGGGGGAAATCGATACTTATTGAATCAATCATTAGATTATTCTCTGATCATTATTATCCTGTACTATGATTATTCTCTCCGTAGAAAATAACAGTCGGTGACGGGAAAAAGCTGCTAAGAAAAGCCAAGTAAAAGTATGAGCGCCGTTTTCACAGATTGAATCGAAGAAGTTACGCCAGCGTGAAATTAAGTCAGTTCTGGAAGCCTCTTTCTCATTCAAAATTAAAGGTTATTATTCCACATAATTTAGTATTACTCTCAGACAAGGGAACTGCCCGACTTGCAAACCCTTGCCGTCTCAACTTTAATGATGGGAATTCGACTTCTTCAATGACGGGTAATTGGATGGGAGAATTTAAAGTGTGTTTTGGTCGAATTCAATTACCGGTATTCAAAAGATCTTAACCATAGAATGGAACAATAAGGAAAGGAATTAAAAAAAGAGATGAAGTATAGTGTTAGAGGGAATAATGTAATCGAATGGTTAATATATGATTAGGTGCTTAGAATAAGGAATTATTGGGTTTAAATCATAGTAACGTCCTCTACAACTATGTATAATAATACGGATTTAATGTAACGACACCCTATCATAGTTACCCGAATCAGTGACGGTTTAACTGCAGCAGTAAGCGAGACAAACATTAGGGGCTGTTTTAGGGTGATTCACCAGTACCTATCTATCCGACAAAAATATTCACGGGGCTTTCTAGATACTTCAATGCGGACGAGTCGAGGTTTAGTTTGTGCCCTGATACGGGAAAAGGTTTTGCACAAAAGGCTCTACAAATGTGTATTCAGTAGGCACTAGTTCATCCAAAGAAAGTCTCACAGTTTTATACTGTTTTAATCCTTCAGGTAAAGCTTGTAATCCATTCATAGATTATCTTTATAAAAGGATCCCGGATAGAGTCACGCTCTCCGTCCCAAGGAGCTGGCGGTTTGACAAAATCGACAATGGATGGATGAAAACAAGCGGTTCGTGAATGGCGTAACGAACATGAGGAGCAGCTTGTTAACAAGCAAAATGTTGCTTCGGTACTGTTGAAGGCTATATAGCAATTTTTGAAAAACCTGAAATTTCGGTCAATGGATTCAATGCATCAGGGTTGTTCCCATTCACTCCTGATAATATATGTAACCAAATACTTGTGTGAGGATACGTCTCCAAATACCTCCTCTTCAAGCGATGAACCCGAGTCTTCTTCATGCCAACTCTACCCCCGATGGGGATCATCTCCATCAAAATATACGACCATTCTTGACAAATATGCCTCGGCTGAGTCGGGAAGGGAAAAGGAACGTTGAAAGACTGAGCTATGCTGTTACGTCTAATGAATACCAACGATCGTCTAGATAGATAGATAGATAGATAGATAAACATGTATATTTGAGAACAAGTAGTTCAACAGCGTGTGTTACAAATACATAATATTATGACTATGGGCTAAGCCCGTCTGTCAAAAGAACATAGATCCTACAAAAATTTACCTACAACCCCCAGACCCCAGGGACCCCCAGACCTGGGCATTATCCAGACCTGGGCATTATCAACAATCGTCTAGAAGAAAGATAAGAGAAGGAAATTCGAGAAAAAGAGGAAGGAGAGCGGAAGAAGGGAAAAATACAAAAACGTGAAGAGATTTTGTCTGAAAAAATTTAAAACGTTTTGCAAATCTCTGTGATAGATGCAACACATATATAAGTATCTACGTAAATACAAATTACAGTGCAGTAGTCGCAAGCAGAATTTCCATCTTCACTGTGTCCGTCAGTTACACAAGGACCAAAATTTTACCATTTTTACGTGTGTACCCACTGCTATAAAGAGGAAGGGAGTGACGAAGACAATTATATTTTGAACAATTCGTCTGATAGTGACTCAAGTGAAAACATGATGTCAATGGAAGACAGTTTCAATGACAGTTCTTCCACAATGAAAATTTAGAGTAGAATCAGACGCTGGGAAGCTGATTATGTGAAAACTTGTGTGTTGAAATTTTAATTTAAATTTTAAAAAACATTTTAGTTCAACTTAGGAGTCTAGGGACGCGGGAGCGTCCCACCAGCCAAGAAAACCGAAGCCCAGAAACGAAGCGACTGAACAAGTTGGGTTTTAACACCCCTGTAGCCCGGCCATTCACTAATTTCCGAAAACATCAAAGTGGAACGGTGGTCAGAAAAATTATCGTAGAGATGCGCCTGTTTAGGGATCAATAGGAAATTTAATGGGCTTTCGAATGAGTGTGACAGACTTTGTCACCTTTCCCAACGGTTCACGATTTATTCGCGGTTTTTGGTCAAAAATCGTAGGTTATACATTCTACAAAAGTTCTCTAATTCTCTTCCACATAAATTATAATGATTCTCAACAACAAAAATTTGCATAATTCCATAATAATTTCCATAATTGAAAAAATTCAAAAATTAAAAAAAAAGTTTTTATTCAAATTTGTTTTAATTAAAAAATTTTTTTTTTAATTCAAAACATTTTTGAATTTTTTGATGTTTTGAATTTTTGAACCATAATATGTTGTTTTTGGGGGGATATCACATCTTTTTGCATTGGTAAAGTGATACTTTCTTAATAATATTAAGAATACTGTACAACTGCAAAAAGATGTGATATCCCCCCAAAAACAACTCCGTTGCAAAAATTGGCCGCCAAAAAACCCCTTCAGCCGCAAAAAGGAATGATATCCATTTTGCCCGCCAGCTTCGCACCTCGCTGTTGAGTCTGTATATAGAAACCTGGTCCTCCTCCCCTAACCGCCAACACCTATGTTTTCCTGTTCCCTGTCTTCTTCCCACAACCCCCCTTTCACCCTCCTCTGTTTCCTCGGTTGCACCTGTAGGGAGCTTTTCGCTTCTTTCAATGCTGTTGGCGGGAGCTTCTTGCAAGGCTTCTGAGAATTAGATGATACATGTAGTAGTGGTGATGATGAATACTTAGTGGTGGTACAACTGTAATGTTATGAGCCTTTTCAGACTGGCTGACATCACGAATGCAAGGCGTCTAAGAATTATATCTAGGAACGCGGTAGCGTTCCGCCCCGCCAAGCAAAGAAGTTGAGAAAACGAAAGGTGCCGAGTGCATGTTTACCGGACGTCACGAAACGCGTTTTCGAGGTATCCATATCTCGGCTCCTATTTGACCGATCAACTTGAAATTTGGTGTGGGTCTTCTTTGAGTGAATATTAGAAAGCCCTGAAAGTTTCAAATCGATAGGTCTAAAGGGAGCCGAGCTACATAACGTCAAAAACCCGGTTTTTCGGCCTTAGATTGTTCTTCTCCTTCTTCTTCTCCTTGTTCAGACAGGCAAGGCTGGAGCCTCTCCACGTTCACCGATTGACTTGAAATTTTGCACAGAGCTTCATTTAACCTTGAGACAGAGCCTTATATAAGATTTAACCCATTATCTCAACCCAAAAAAGTTTTAGAAACAAAAAAACAGAAACCTTAGGAAAATTCTGTCCACTTTGACGAGTCTACAGCCTGGGTAAAAGGACCAATCGACTTGAATTTTTTTACACACCTTCTTTATAGCATGGCTCAGAGCCATTTGAACGAAATAAGCAATTATCTCAACCCAAAAAAAAATTAGGGACAAAAAAACTGAAATTTAGGGTAATTTAGGCTAATTATGGCCATATCTCGGCTCCTAGTAGACCGATCAACTTGAAATTTGCTATGGATCTTTTTGGTGTGGATAATAGAAAGCCCTGAAAGTTTCAAGTCGCTAGGTCTAAAGGGAGCCGAGTTATATAACTTCAAAAACCAATTACCATGTTTTTCTACTTTTTTCAGTCGGTCAAGGCTACAGCCTCTCCACCTTCGCCGATTGACTTGAAATTTTGCACGGAGCTTCGTTTCAAGTGTAGCAAGTGCCTTTTGAAAGATTCAAGTCGATATCTTTAAAGGGAGCCGAGTTATATAACTTCAAACACCCGGTTTTTCACCCTTACCTGTTCTTCTTCTCCTTAATCAGTTAGGCATTTCCACCTTCACGGATTGACTTGAAATTTTGCACAGAGCTTCGTTTCAACATCAGACAGTGCCTTTTGAAAGGTTTAACCCATTATCTCAACCCAAAAACTTTTAGAAACAAAAAACTGAAATTTAGGATAATTTTGGCAACTTTGACGAGTCTACAGCCTGGGTAACCGGACCAATCGACTTGAAATTTTGCATAGACCTTCTTTATAAAAGGACCCACTTCAACAACAAAAAGATGTGATATCCCCCAAAAAAACACTCCGTGTAAAAATCACCCCGCCTCGCAAATATCATTCTTCAGAGGCCGGAAAAAGTTATGATATCCACTTTCTCCGCCCGCCCTTTTTCTCATTAAGGAGCTAAGTTTAATGAAAAGCTTAACCACTTCACAAGCACCGTACCCCTTTCGAAATCTCCCCTTGGCGCTATTGCGAGACGTTTTTATTACTTCCACAAGCAGCTAATACTTGATGGTGGTTAACGTTTTATACAAGTCTTAGTTGCTTGTGGAAGTAATAAAAACATCTCGCAATAGCGCCAAGGGGAGATTTCGAAAGGGGTACGGTGCTTGTGAAGTGGTTAAGCTTTTCATTATACTTAGCTCCTTAATGAGGAAAAGGGCGGGCGGGGAAAGTGGATATCATAACTTTTTCCGGCCTCTGAAGAATGATATTTGCGAGGCGGGGTGATTTTTACACGGAGTGTTTTTTGGGGGGTAAGTATTACTGGTGGTCACGAGTAATCAGTGGTGGTACAACTACAGTGAAGGTATGCTCCAATTCAGGCTTGTTCATCTGGCAAAAAGCTCCCGCCAACAGCATTGAAAGAAGCGAAAAGCTCCCTGCAGGTGCAACAGAGAAAACAGGAGGGTGAACAAGTCAAGGCGCGTTCTCGATTGAGGTCATTTCCTCCTAAACTTGAAATACCCGAGAACCTGTTCAGGTGTCCCATTGCATACCGCCGTTATTTTACGATCACTCACTGCATTCTCATTAACGAATACTACCAAACCATCTAGGTTAGTGAGTAATATTAATTTTTGCGACGATATGTGGCTCATTATCGAAGGTAAATTTAAACCAATGCCATGGTTAATGGAACTTTTTGTCAGAAGAAATAGTCTTCGGAATAATTGAACCTCTTCACACCTGTTTTAGATTCTATTTCCAAAGCATAATATATTATGCTTTGTTGTTTTCCCGGAATTCAAGGACTTCACTTAAATTCACATGAAAAGTTTCCTGAAATGGGCATCCAAGCGGGATGAGAGTAATCAGAATCCCAGCAGAATCAGCACAATTATTATTATTCACCACGTAAGTGCATTGCAAGATATTCGCATCTTGAATATTTAATAACATGAAGTCAACTCTGTAGTCATTCATCAGTTCTTCAACCAGTTATCATGATAAAATTTGTCATTCAGAGGAAGTTTTAATGATAAAATCGTACCAGTTGATCAAAGACGATAGACTGTTGGAGGCAACCTAAACACCTATCATACTTTAAATATCATACTTTATATACAATCCTAGTTATTGAGGGTACAAAAACGGTCTTACTCTTCATTGATCAGAGAATAACTGTCTGATTGGAGGATACATATATTCAAGTTAAGAAGTGGACTATATATTTCTGGAGTTAGGCGAAGAAACTAACAATATATTCCATTAAAATGTTGAGAGACTGAGACAGAACCCGGGAAACAAGCTGCATTTTCGCCCTTCGTAACAATACCATTCTATACTTCATGATTCGACTCACATCACTCACACTCTGCACTTGGTTAATCAATTAGTCTAACAGGATTTAAAATTTAATTCATCTTCGGGTTGTCCAAATATTCAACTGTGGGATAGATGATTATTTTGTAGCTCTACGTAAAACGGGTTTGCCTTCCGTCTTAGCTTTCTCGGGACATATAAGTTTCAAATTTAGTCCTGTTTCTCTCATCAGCAGGCACAAGATACTTTTATAAGGATAATGATGAACTGAACCTAGCAGTCACAATGATTATGATGTTTTGTAGTTGAGCGGAGTAGCTGGGTTGGAATGCGGGTTCGATGAACATTTCGAGTTTTATATCGTCTTACTAACACTACAAAACTGTCCTGGTTTTTGATCAAATGAGCCCAGATGTTCGAGTAAAATATCAGAAAATGGGAATCTTAATGACAAAAATTGGCTTGCGAGTTGTTTCCTCTCTGGGGGGTCAAATGCACTATCGAGACAAGACTTTCAAGTATAAAGTCTGCCGAGATTTCTCTCAGTGAGCTGATGGGGGGGGGGGGGGGTTATCCCCGAGAAGAGCGATGTGGCATCATCCACACTAGCGCAAACGGTTTCCCTCTGCTCTCCGCGAGTGCTCTCCACATTTCAAATTTTTTGAGAAAAAATTCTCGGTTCAAAATATCTAAAACTTGAATTCCCTAAAAATGTATATACCAAATTGTGTGTGTGTGTCACCGTGTTCCAGAGATAACTATCGATAGAATTGAGAAAAAAAGTTCAAATTTGCAAACACAAAAAAAAAGGTGTAACTCGGCAAAAGAGAAGACAAAATTTCTTTCAAAAACCAGTAAAATGGAAACATTCCACATAAAGCCAGTTATTACTTTGAAAATTCGCCACGTTTCTTCATCTTCAAAGAACTCCAGTTTGAGAACGGAATAAGATATCGCTATCAAAGATGAACACGATGGTGAAGCCAGAATTGCAATATCTCATGCTGTTATCAAAGTAGAGCAGACTAACCATGAAGAACATCTCAAGCGTCAATCACGTTTCTTCATCTTCAAAGTTCTCCAGTTTGAGAACGGAAAAAGATATCGCAATTCCGATTTCACCATCGTGTTGAGCGTACAAAGACCTTTAGACTGTTCGATTTTGGGAATTTTTCGGTAATATCCCCCCCCCCCTAAAACTCCCCAAAGAGTGCCCTGATTCTGCCAATCTTTTTCAATTGCTAGGACGGATTTTTTGTGCAAGTTCTATCGAGAGTTATCGTCTAGAATGACACATAGATAAACATAATGTGTTATATCTAATCTTATACTATTATAACATTATTATACTATTATACATAATATTATTATAACTTATTATGTACATATACCATATAAACATAATAGGTATATAATATATATAGGTACCTAATTATATTATGATTTTATATACATATAATTACATATATTCTGCACTAAAATGTATTTTTCCCTTAAATGCCCTTTTCAAAGAAGAAAATGCATAGCACCACATGAATCGGCGTTCGAAAAAAATAAAATTTCATGTTTCACACATGGGGTCTACGGTGGACAACATTTTCGCGCAGTGTGAGGGTGGTGCGTTTTTGATTAATATTGCGCGAATCAATATACTATTAATGCTGCTGCTACTACTATTTTTCGGGTTGACGACCCTCTGAAATCACTCTCGAGACTGACCTCGCACTCGCATGGTTACCGTTTTCCTGTAATGTTTGAAGCTGGCCGGCCTACGTTAACATCTCTGCCCCAAATCTATAAAACATCTAAAGAATGTCTAAACACTTTCCTACCAGGTATACTTTGAGGCGATTAACCTATTGGTTCAATACAGGGTTTTCCTCATTTCCTCCGAAAAAATTAATGGAAAGCCTTAGAATTACGACAAGAATTCAGTAACTGACTCTCCTGCATGAAATCTGATAGTTCAGACGTACAATTCCAGCCGGGTTAAAGGTTTTCCAAAGTGAAATGTTCATGTCCAGTTCAGAAAATTTCATTAATGGTCCGCAAAACTATGGTTCGAATATCGCTTCCAACCAATTTCCCGAACGAGGGAACAAACTTCTATGATCATTTTGATTGAATTCAGTGAGACACAAGAGAAGAAAACAATAAAATCCCCAGTCATGCAGCATGACTATAAGAGCGAATTTCCGAAGAAATAATTGGTTTTATGTAAAACGTCTTCATTAAAGAACATGATATCCATGAAGAACATCTCAAGTAACAACCACGTTTCTTCATCTTCAATGTGCTCCAGTTTGAGAACGGAATGAGATATCGCAGATTTCACCACTGTGTTCAGCATAAAAATACCTTTAAAATGAGGTGTCACTTGTCAAAATTTTCCACCTTTGGAATTTATGAGGATTTTTTCCCCCCTAAAATTCCCCAAACCCCCCCTTAGAGTGGTCTGATTTTGCCCATCTACAAACTTAGCCTGTCGATTGCCAAGACAGATTTTTTGTGCAAATTTGAACTTTTTATCTCCTTTTTAATCCTATCGAGAGTTGGCAGTGGATTCAGGATGGTCTCAAACGGATTTTGGTATGAAAATTTTTCGAAAATTCGAGTTTTAAAAATTTTGGACTGAGAACAATAGCTACATTTTCTTCGAAAATTCGCTAAAAATGTCATTATTTTCTGCATGAGGTTCTGAGAAGAGTCTGATATTCCCTCTACACTTTCACATAATCGATTTGTTGCCGATTAATGTTCAGTTGTTTAATTCACTTTGGGAGTTTGTAGTTTGACTTGAACAAATTTTAATTAAATTTTCATTTCTACAGAAAAATGTACTAAGGTTGTGGAGTCTGGGAATTGTATAACTACCATTTTTACTGAACTCGATACGAGTTGGCTCACAATCCATGTATGTACCCACCGTGGAAGATAAATTTATTGGACGGAAACGGATGTCACCACTAGCTCAAGCGTGAAAGCTTACCAACAAAATAAATAGCCCAACGAAAGAAATAGCACAACGATAGAAATAGCCCAACAATCACAAAATTTTGAATGCAGAAAACACCCGGTCCATCGAAGGTATTTATCCATTTATCGCATCCCGATCGGACCGCTTGTAGCCTCCCTGTATAGGTACGCAAATTATACAAAGATAAAGCCATTATTAATTTGTTAAAGTATAATAAATACGGCTCAAGTTATCTGGACTGTTTGTTGTTTAACTAAGAATGTTCTCATATAAGTTTCATCTCAAGCCAATCGTTCGCGGCTCCTGAGCATCTTTGACCATGTATTCTTCCTGAACTTTCAAAGTATACCCAAATTTACGTAGATAGTTAGAAACTGGTATACATATAGGCCAGGCTATTTTCAAGGCAATTCTCTTCATAATTCTTGGCCTCTACTCGGGTGCTAGTGCGGAATCTTTCGTTTTCACTTTGACCCGTTTTACCGGGTTTTGGTGACAGCTTGTGAATTGGATAACGGGATTTATTATATTGAATATTATGTGGAGATTTGTTTCCTAGATATTGGTCAAATTGATTCTCATTATACAACGGAGCAAACTATATTCTGGATGCTATATCTGTAAATGGCTAAAAAAAAACCGAAATATCTGAGGAGGAAACTGTTGAATGACTCACATGAGCCGCCGGCAGAGAGGACAGGCGAGAACCCAAGGCTGATTCCCAGGAGTAGAAGAGGTATAAGGCTCAACGTCATTGCTGTAGGTCTGTCTTGGAACTGCAGAAGTTGTGAAGCTCAGATAGTCAAATACAAGGTTCTTTATACCAGTCCCCCTCCATCGAATCCCTATCCTCATCCTCGTTCCCAGTCCTAATGGTGATTCAAGAACTTATTTTCATAGCCAAAACTCGGTTGGCACTCGACAGCCGGGAGATCAAGCGAAAATTATGTTAAGAGCCCGCTGAGTAAATGCCAATAATTATATTGATGGATCTCCTCTTCAATCGCCTGTCTCCTCAAGTAGCTCATCCAAACGCTAATGACTATAACGGTTGGGGAGAATTCAATGACCACGAGAGTAGGCCTGACTTTGAGTCTCTTCACTATCGTCCAAATGTTAATTTGAGAATATTTAAAAGATTGTCTAACGAACGAAACTAACGTACATTTCATCAAAACTGACGATATTGCTTGGAATATGGGGTCTCACCAAGAATGAAATATAATCGTGAAACATAATCACGACCGAAGTACCTCCCGAAATTTCCTCTAATCTAATGGATCAACGAGATGAAGAAATGTGTTCCTCCAAACCTCTCTTAATAGGTATGAATAAAATTATCTGTGCAAAATTGAATGATCAATTATGATCATTCACGAAAGTACTGTTGTTATATGAGGAAAAATCCTTTTATTATCGCTCCCGCACTGGGTATTAAATACAGAAGAAAATTTGTTAATTATTGTTGTCTTCGTGCAGAATAAAAGTTGTTATTTATTGTTGTCTTCGTGCAAGAACTGAAAACAAAATGTTGTTTATGAGGATAGAATGGAATAGGGCCTTATTATCGTCCCTTATGAATTTCATAAAACCCTATTGTCACTATCGTCTGCGCACTGCGGAGAGCGTCCGATCCGCCCGGACACTCTATAATAGAGAGAGGGAACTTCTAAACACCTTTGAAAATATCATAAACTCGGTTGAATAGACATATGATATTTTCAAACGTGTTTAGAAGTTCCCTCTCGAATACCGTTAGCAATAGTGGATCCAACTCCAAATCGTATTAAACACCAAATTCTAGTCCAATTTTACATTTTTAGGTAGGTTTTCGATGGGAAGCCATTAGTTTGGATTTCTAGTGGTATTTATTTTGGTTGACCGAAACTGTTCCGAATAGCGAATAACCAGGTCCGTTCCATGATAATTAATGACTTGAAAATCAAGTTGAGTGATTTACTTCACTTTGGCACTATGGATTGCTCCATTGTTACTCATATTTTGCACGCTCGAAATGGTGGCATTTCCATTGGATAACTCTTAGGTTTCCAACATGAATAAACATGCAATTCTGATTTTTATGAAATTGAAACTGTATTCAAAGACTGATCATTACAATGCCTAAAATCAAAGTTATCATTAAAATTGTGCAAAATGTTTTTCAAAGTTTCTTCTCAGCTTTGAGTTTGATGATTGGGGTCTTGAAAAGTAGCCGCTTGATGTAAAGTTATGTTGGCACAAAAATAGCCAAATATTTGAACTCTGCAAAGTACATTCTACTTTCTCGAGTTACTGATACTCAAGTACTGTTAGCCTGAAACATGGTTGTTTCATCACCTTATCATGGCTCTTGATAATTTTAGTTTTAGTTAGATGAGTTTTTAGGCAGGTGGGTAGGTATCAAAGTTATCTTGTTGAGGCCATGTGATTTATTTTCCATCGCCCTTTCGCAACCCAGGCTTGGGACCGGCTAAGGGGGGCTTAAAAATAGATTTTGGAAGACAGCGGTCGTCATTTTGTACAACTGCTGTGAAAAATTCATCTTATTTTTTTCTCTATTACTTCTTTTTTCATCTCTCTTATTCCTCCAAAGTTTTCGATGGCAGAGAAGGAATTTTTTGTTGTTTTAGTTTAGAAGAAAAATTATCGAGGACTAGGATTTATTTTTAAATTAGCCGGCACATGGCCTAACTATATACTTTAAATACCTACCCACCTGCCTGAAACCACCTCTAACTAAAAGTAAACTGATCCAGAGCCAGGATAAGGTGATTTTTCTCAAAAACGACCATGTTTCAGGCTGTAATCCCGGTTTACTTAAGACTAATAAAAAACTGATATCACCACGTAATTCAGTGTTGAAAAATAATTAAATTTCATGTGCCAGACTGGGGGTTTTCCGTCTTATCGAAATTACGAACAAACGCGGTTAGTCCAACTTTGGGTGCTTCTGGACGCTCCTAGCTGCACCCAAACAAAAAGGTTGTACAAGTAAAAAGTTCATGAACTTTGACGTAGAACCCAAATCTGCAATAAAAATGGGGGTTCTCATTTGAAAAAACAAAGTTGACATGCGTAACCTGCATTTGCGCACATACGCGGTGCACAAAAATGTGATAGTTGCATTTTTTGTAAAAAATTAAGGGGAAGTTACTTCGAAGTGTTTTTTGATATCTCTCTTTATATCGAAATAGAAAGGGGGGTACATTCGTTAAGAACCACCCTTAAGTTCATGACAAATGCAGTTTTGTCACTTAGCCCCTCACCCCCTTGACTGGTTGGAGGAGTCACTTTGTCCACAGGGAGCCAAATGTACTACTACTGGATTGAGTGTAGGCTTGGATGTCACCAACACTTTTGGGGAAAGGGTGTGATGAAGTGGTGGTGCGCAGTGGCCACACGTGATGTAGTGTACCCGTTTTCAAAGGGAAGGGAACCTAACTGGTCAGCCGGGTCGTGCAGTCTACGCATTGTGGGTCCCGCGGTTTACTCGGCCTGTAAATTGTGGCCCTCCCTCTTCCGGAATTGAAATATTGAACCTTAATGTGCAGGACCGATTGGCCATTACTTGTTCCACATTTCGGGGAGACCGCCAAATATAAACACATGGACTGGCCTGACTTGATATCTATGATTGGAGGAAAATTGTTTGTCTTGTATGATACATTTAACACAGAACTCATGAAATGTGAATGCACTATCTCATCAGAGGATCAGATTTTTGACGCAATATCTTACTGTGTGTTTGGTGGCTTCGCTCACCAGCAATCAAGTAAGTGAGTTTGATCTTCCAATCTTCGAAAACAAGAGTATTTGAGCAAAAATCTTACACTGTAAGACCGGTTTCGGCGAATAAACCATCGTCAGGACCAAAACAATACTGACAATGTATTGTTCTTATATCCACACACAAAATACGAACTACTGCATAACCGGGAATCTCTCATAATTACAAAGCAAGATCCAAGACGACGATTAGTACCAGCAACCTGTGTTGACCTTGTATTTTGGTTTATTGTCTTCACTAATACGATTGGAATCGACGAAGAAAACAGTTTTCATAACGCTAAGTCCACATTTTCAAAACATCAGATCTCTTAAGATTCAAATAAAACACTGTTACTTTACTTAACAGAGTTGTCAGTTTTAAAATTTGAATAGATCTTGATTCAGAGAATTTTGTATACCACCCTGAGCTTTTTATTGCCAGCCTGTGATTCATAGGTAGAGAAGATAAGAAATGGCACAACCCCAGTTGTTCTGTATAGTTATAGAACTATAGGAGCTATAGGTATAGGTTATAGTTATTGGAACAATATATTGTTCTACGAGTATATATTCTATAGTCTAAGAACTTACCCATGATTTCCAATTACCGTAAACAGCAGTTCCCCAAAATGCATCTCTCTAGGTCCGGGTCAGGATTGATTCAATCGGATATGAATGTTTTGGAGGGTACAATTATTGTGGTACCACACACCAACAGCCGCACACAGATAGCCTTTATGAAGTGTCATTCCGTAATTCCTCCCCTGCTAGATTTTACTCTTCACTGATACCTCCCATCATCAGTAATCGCATCAAACGTACTTTCAGGACAAAGAAATAAACGGATATCGAAATATACATGTATGAGATTTATTCTACATACCTCCGGGTTCTTGATAGTATCAGAATACACTGAAGTTAATTGAAATATAATCGTAATGAACTTAAGTAGCAGAAGTGAACTTTAGGGAAACTGATCGCAGTCGATGGCAGAGCAGAAGTGCAGTTGAGCCGGAGGTGGCAGCGTACATAGCGCCAACGACGGTTGCGGTGGTTTTAGGAACTAGGTCCACGGCCATCGGTATCCACGGAGTATGTATCACGAGAGAGGACGGATTGATAATCTTGACACTCCCCTCCAAGTCGTCATCTCGATGTCCAGTATCCCGAGCAAGGCAACAAGCTTCCATTCATGACACTCCGTATTCAGCATAGCGTTCTCCGTATTGGTCGCAGCATTCTCCTGGTTCTACATATCAGTCTCCGGGTTGAGCATGGTGGTGATGGAATCGACCAAATCTTCCGACTTAGTCGATTCTAGCTGTTAATATCAAAATAGAATCTGATCAGTGTTTATACAGCATTAAATCTCTGAATTTGACAAACTTAGCATGATTTAATGGCTTAGTTAGAGTATCAGCTATTTGATCATCCGTTGAAATCCATTTAATTTGAATATTTCCATCTCTATGTTCTTGACGCACATATAAATACGACAGTCTAACCATATGTTTTAATGTAGAAGAGTCATCTACTTCTGCTAGTCTAATCGCCGGTTTAGAGTCTTCATAGATAATTGGAATTAAATTTAATCCAATCATTGTTGAACACATGGTCCTGATTGAAGCTAAGTCTCGACACGCAGTACTCATAGCTACAAACTCACTTTCAGCTGAAGAAAGAGCAACATGATTTTGACGTTTTGTGCGCCATACTACCGGATTACCAAATAAGTAGATAATATATCCCGTTGTGGAAAAGCCTCTTTCCGCAGATAATCCAAGAGAAGCATCTACATAACATTCAATGTTATTATTCCCTTTATCAGAAAACAAGAGTCCATAATTTCTAGTTCCTCTAAGATAACGCATGATCCGGATTACAGCTTTCCAATCCTTCAAAGTGAAATTTGACTGACGTCTACTTAACATATTTGTGGCATATGAGATATCCGGTCTAGCACCACCTTGCAAGTAAAGTAGAGAGCCTATTGCTTGTCTAAACGGAATGGAACTAAGATCACAAATTTGATTTTTCTCCTCCTTTTCAATCGATTTATCGAATATCATAGGAGTAGAGACAATTTTATCACTATCAGGATCAAATTTCATCAACATGTTGTCAATATGAGATTTCTGAAGTATCCCTATCGTTCCTTCACTCCGGTTTCTAATAATTTCTAAACCCAGGTATTTTCTAGGTTCCCCGAGATCAACTATAGAAAATTCCTTTTCTAAAACGCATTTAACCTGTTTAAGTTTTTGATTACTATTAGTAGCCAGAAGTATATCATCAACATAGAGTAAAAGAATAGCTATTTTGTCTCCTGATTTCCACATAAACAAACATGGTTGAAATGGGTATGGTTGGAAGTCCATCTCGTTCACAGCTTCTTGAAACCTGATATACCACCTTCTTGGTGATACCTTTAGACCATACAGCGCTCTGTGTACTTCACACACATGTTTAGTCTTAAATTTTTCATCCAGTTGTAAATAATTGTCATAACCATCCGGAATTTCCATATATACCAATTTATCAAGCGAACCATTTAAAAAGGCAGTTTTTACGTCATATTGAACCAAATCCAGGTCATATTTCGCTGCTAAAATTAATAGGAATTTTACATCTGGTAACCTTGCAACAGGAGCATAAATTTCTGATAACTCATAGTTATTATTATCAGCAAATCCTTTGACTACCAGTCTACTACGATACCTTACCGATCCGTCAGCTTCAGATTTCCTCTTATGTACCCACCGGGTTTTCATTACTTTCATTCCTTTGGGCACATCCTTTCTAGAAATGATTTTCCAGGTGTTGCACTTTTCCAGGGCCTGAAATTCTGTATTAATTGCATCTAACCAAAGATCAGCATCAGGTGCTCTTAATGCTTGAGCATAGGTTAAAGGTTCTTCACCAGAATCTTGAAGGAAAAATGTTTTATCTCCTATATCGCCTAAGTCTTCAAAGAATTCACATTCATCATTTTCATGAATAAGCACCGGATTTTGTTTGTTTTCGATGCCCTGTATGGAATCTTCTATCCTAGTTGGTATTTGAATTGAAATGGAATTATCCTCCTGATTAATATTGGTAGTTAGCTCAGAATCCTTGTTACTGGCACCAACATCACTATTAACCTCTACTGTAAATTCCGTTTGACTACCGGGTTCAAGAGCCTTATTTTCATTTTTAGTATAATCACCATAGGTTCGGTTTTCTATAAAATCTACATGTTTTGACCTAACCACCGTTTTATTTTTGTAGTGCAATAGATGGTATCCGGTTTCACCACATTCTAACAAGAATCCTAAGTTTGCTTTGGGTGCAAATTTAGAAGTGGATTGAGTATCCAAGATATAAGCTTCACATCCAAATCGTCTGATATATTTTACCGTAGGGGCATGATTTAATACAAGCTCATAGGGGGTTTTAAAGTTTATCGACCCATTTGGAGTTCTATTATGAATATAGATTACATGTCTCATGGCATAAGGCCAGTAGTGAGTCGGAATACCTGAAGAGATGAGATTGACCCGGATTTTCTCTTCCAATTCTAAATTTTGCCTTTCAGACACGCCGTTTAATTGAGGGGTGTAAGGCTCGCAAGCAGTTAATTTTATATTTTCTCGTTTAAGCAAAGCATTCATTTCACTAGTTTTATATTCTAAACCCCCATCCGTTCTAATTTCTGAAACCTTAGTTTGGGGGCCTTTTAATCTCCTGATTTCTTCTAGACAAGAAAGCAAAGCTAAGTTTACTCTAGTTTTGTTGCCTATTTCGTAAGCAAATACATACCTAGAGGCATCATCCGTAAATGTAACAATATATTTAGCTTGAGACCTATATGCCACCGGTTTTAATGGTCCCAAAAGATCGCTATGCAAACGATGAAATACAATATCTGATCTATGTCTTTTACTAGTGAATGGCTTGCGTTTGGCTTTAGCCATTTTGCAATCAGGACAGTCTAAGATATTAGTATCAAATTTGACTCCTTCCAACTCCGGAATTTGTTTACCCGCTATCTTTAAATATTTTAGAGAAGCATGATTTAGTCTGTAATGCCATCCTAGACCTACATCGTTTCTAAATTGCAAAGTTTCATCCTTTTTAAACTTCTTTGGGTCAGAACTCCCCTCTAAACTGAGCCCCGGTTTCTGAATTTTTCTTTTAATTCCGGTTTTGTTTACATCTTTAGTGATTTTATCTACCGTATTTGTTTTCGCCGGATTTTCATCGCTTTCTGACTTGGTCATCAACGAATTTCCTTGCACCAGACTGAGTATCCTTAATTTTTCATCCTGATTTGCATTTATCATAGGAAGTGAAAAGGACAACCACCAAAAACGTCCATCAAAACTACCGGTTTTTAGAATGTCCCCTGAACTCGGATCTATAATTTCTAATTTATTTTTATCAAATTTCGCACTTAATCCTTTTTGCATTTGTTTCCTAATAGAAAATAGATTTTCTACTAGTTCAGGTGCATACAGCACACCTCTTAAAATCCCAAATTTCTTTAGTTCATCGTTATAATATATTATATCACCTGATTGTCTAATGATTAAGTCCGATTCCTTACTACTATTTGCACACGATATCCTGATTTCATTATGCAAATTTACTAAATTAGAAAATACCTTCTTATCCTTAACTATGTGTTCAGTAGCACCACTATCAGCTATAAACCTTAATTGAGGTAATTTACCATCCAACAATGACATCTCCGAGCCCCAAGAATGCATTGCTGAGGGCGTTTCCTCGGAATTAGGCCTGGGTACAGCAATGGCAGCCATCGTATTTTCGTCATCGTCATTATCATCATCGGATTCTTGTGCTGCATAATGAGCTCCGTCTGAGGTTGTTTTACTCCGGGTTTTTGAAACAACACTCCTCAATCTGTTCTGTGCTGGAGTCCTAGAGCGAGCTTTAGAGGTTAGGATTAACACCGGATTCCGTATTTGAGACCTCGTCAGTGACCATTATTTCATCGCCGTGAGTACGACGCACCGGGTTGGTTAGCGTGGACGCCAAAGCGTTAATCCTTAAAATGGACTCCTCAGAAACCTGCCGTATTTGATCCTTGATTTTATCAAATTTGCTTGCGTATTCCTTTTCAACCTCCCGCCTAACCACTTCACTCCTCTTTTGGATCTCCTCCTCCACGATTCTCCTTATTTCGTCAGAGTTCATTTTTCTCTCCGGAACAGATAATGTTACAGCACCAGATTAAATCTATATTTTGCTCCTTGTTAAATATAGTTCTACCTTAATCCGTAATAAACGAATCTTAAAAGACACCGAACTAAAATGACTCCGTGAGTTTAATACTCGTTGACATATCGTTAAATTACATTCTTACTTGAGCACCGCGCACGCCTTATTCTCTCCGAAATACTATTTTTGTCCCCAGGTCTGGAATTCGCTCACCTTGCGTCCCGAATCGTGATTTTTCGGGTTTTTAGTGTATAAAACACTGAGTGAGGTTGCAGTTACGGGGATGTTCGATCCGCCCCGCTATCCATGTCTGTATCCGTTCTCATAGAGATACCTTACCAGACATAGACGCGCTGTGCGTCGGTAACAGGGCCTGAACAACTAGCTTACACCTCAGCGACACGCACACACATAAATAAATTATGCTATGACTATCCCGCTGGTAAAACCCTATGTGAAAAATGCACGATTCATTACATGTTTCATCTCAGAGACTAATTCCAACCTATATCTTATTTCAAACTTTATTCGAAAACTCCGGGTTTGTTAAATTTAAATAAATCGGATTTTAGTTTCTTAAATCTCATTATTTATTAGCTTCTGCATTCAGCCGGGTTACTTCTGCTTGCCATCTGCGATACTTTAACTTTCCTGATTCTGCAACATCATACTGTTATTAATTTAAATACTTTACTTCTCTAAATTCACACACCACACTGGGGACGTGAGCAAATTCCGACCTCGTTAGGTCCCTAGGCTTTCATGCAGAATAGTGTCTCGTGTTTGCGACCGGTTTACCAGTAGAAAGAGGCACACCGCATTAATTCCGAACTAATGTCAGCACTCCGGGTTAATACCAAGCTAGATATTTATCGAGTGGGTTTTCTTTTTTTCAACTTATAAATACCGTAACTTAGCACCTTAGTTAATTTAAATGTATCAAGGTAACACTCCCGCCGTATTCAGCCAACAATGTAAACAAAACATTCACCGAACTCACTATTTTGAACAGGAATCAACCGTGATCATCTGTTTTGTCTTCATGACATCCTTGTTACTACCGGTATAATTTTCTTACATGCACGAAATACACCACATATTAAAAGGAAAAGTCAGTAGTTCCACCTTATTGCAAAGAAAAGGTTCAATAATAATTCTAGCTATCAGTGGAAAATCAATTTGTTGTGATAACGAACAACAATCGATAATGCTGATAGAATGTTACTTTGATACTATAGTTTCGATCGATTAATCGATTCTTCGTTGAATATTCGAATCCGGGTTTTATCATGAGCCGTTTTATCCGTATTCCCCACTTCGATAACTGTAACCTACCTTAATATCGATTTACATACATCGATCTTCTCTTTCTACCGACGCTCTAACGCATTTCTTTTTATGCGCCTCCTTACTAATTTTTCTCGAGATGGAATAGTTATCACCCGCACTCTCCGAAATTTAAGAGCGATTTTCATCGATAAAACTGAGTTTTTCATCGTTATATCCTGCTAGACTTACGGACCATCGACTTGACTCGGGAAGCACACTCAGTTAAATATTGCATCATCCTTTTTTTGAAGCAAAATGTCCGCCGCCATTTTCCTCCTGATTTATGAAGCTCTCACCTGCATTTTCTCCGTTGTGCTTCCCGTCCGGATTACAGAGAAGAAAACTAGTATACTTCTCTAACTATTCCATAAAAACTATAACAACGAGCTTCCAGTTGTTATTTCCTGATTCGCACCGGATTCTCGAGAAAAATCACGAGCACTATTTCTCTGCATGGGACGGCTCACCCGTTCGCCGGCCCACCTATGTTAACATTTCAGGACAAAGAAATAAACGGATATCGAAATATACATGTATGAGATTTATTCTACATACCTCCGGGTTCTTGATAGTATCAGAATACACTGAAGTTAATTGAAATATAATCGTAATGAACTTAAGTAGCAGAAGTGAACTTTAGGGAAACTGATCGCAGTCGATGGCAGAGCAGAAGTGCAGTTGAGCCGGAGGTGGCAGCGTACATAGCGCCAACGACGGTTGCGGTGGTTTTAGGAACTAGGTCCACGGCCATCGGTATCCACGGAGTATGTATCACGAGAGAGGACGGATTGATAATCTTGACACGTACATCAAGAGCTCCTGCAATCAAATACACCCGGTATATCACTCACTCATTACGAGGTGTTAACCCAGATGTTAACGTCATTATCTTTGCATGCTTGGGTCAGATTAGCTCGCAGGCTCGATATCTCTTCAATAAACCTCTGTGAGTCCGCATTACCCATCGCGTTATCACGTGGAGCAGATAGTTGCCCTCTCTACTACCGGCCGACCAATCACCTAGCGCTGTTTTTAGCGAAGTCCTATGAATATGGGGTTGTTGCCTGTGATTACCTACCTGGGCCGTTCTTGCAGGTTGTAATCTAGCGTGGCACCCGAGTCGATTAAACTATCGCCACCCTTAACAGAAATACATCCACTGATAACACACCCATGGCGTGCACTTTCCTAGTTCCCCTCCTCTTGCTCGACATTCCTTTCCAACTTGGATCATGGAAGTTCCCCGTTCTAAACTTCTTTTCTTGCGATTTAGGTTCATTTCAGGTCACCCCGGAGCATTAGCTTACTTCTAGCCATTCCGGTATTCTGATAAGATCTTAATGAATTCACGATGCAGTTCACAGTTTGTTCTAAACGGGAACTTCTTATTTGAAGATGTTTGGAAGTGCTATCTCATGACAAGAATTCTTATGAGTCGCCGAAATCGGTCCTAAAGCCCAGAAAGTTCAAAGAAGAAACTACAAAGAAATCTCCTATCGAACAAAGTAGCACCTCTAAAATTAACACTGAAAAACGCCTCAACTGGAAACTTTGGATATTCTCATTCTCTATCTTCATACTACGATAGTAGTGTACAACGACTACGCAACCAACCCGCTCCTCCTCATGCCCAACTTTATCGGGAAGCAAGAACTCTCTGAATGGAAAGATAACTATTCTGTGTATTGTTGGTATAACACTACTGTATCATCAAATTAAATAGACAAATTAGTCAGTATACGATCATACCCATGCAATTTGTAATTGTAATAATGAAAAGGTACCACTTCAATTAATTAGTTTAATCACCACAAAATAATACTTATTTTAATCAACAAATAGTGCATACGATCATGAAAACTTATTTTAATCAACAAATAGTGCATACGTTCTAACAATGAAAATGTCCATAGTGCCATAGTCCATAGTGCCATAGTCCATAGTGCCATAAAATCCCAAATTTTATGGATTTTCTATTCCAACCCCTACTCCAGTTTAACCATCAGTTCTGCCCTTCCTACGTGGTCCTGCCACAACTGCCCTTCTAACAAATCCTCCTTTCCTCAGTACTCCACATCCCCGTAGGTCATTTGGATCGCTTATTACGAATCTGACGTCAATATTAAAAAAATTCAAGATAGCTGATGATTTTTTTTAAATCAACCCATTTACACCAAATTTGTTATACATGAGTTTGCTGATAACGAATTCTAGGTCATATTTGCAAAATTGAAGAACTTCCGTATACCAAATTTGGTGTAAAATCGGTTGATTGAAAAAAAAATACTTTTTGTAAACAAGTTTTTCCAGCTTTTAATCGCCAAATTAGGTCCAGCATATTGAATTTTTTTAAAGTACCACTCGGCATTTGAAAGTTTGTTACGAGACGAACATTTTGAGACCTCATTATCGTACGTCTCAATCGGTCAAAACAGATTTTGGCCGTGAGAATGATCCGATTGATATATACCTACATATATTGAGGCCCGAAAGTTAAACATGCAAAAGGAAAAACTCACAATTTGACACTGATAGTTTGGCAAACGCCTTCGTCAGAGTAAAAATTGTAGGTGTAATATCAGTACCCCCCAAAAACAACTCCGTTGTAAAAACTGGCCCGCCAAAAAACCTCAGCCGCAAAAAGGAATATCCATTTTGCCCGCCAGCCACGTATATAGGATGCTCGGTGAATTTGCGATAGCTATTGTCGGTATTGACTGGCAGATCAGGTGAAACCCATAAACATTATAGAAACTTAGCGAGAGAGCAGGCATGAACTAGAACGCATTCTTAGAATTACTATACCTAATAGTACATAGGGTGGTGTTTGAAAAATTTGAAAAAACAAAGTTGATATGCGTAACCTGCACCCCCCAAAAACAACTCCGTTGTAAAAACTGGCCCGCCAAAAAACCTTAGCCGCAAAAAGGAATGATATCCAGTTTGCCCGCCAGCCACATATATAGGATGCTCGGTGCTTCGCACCTCGCTGTTGAGTGTGCATATAAAAACCTGATCCTCCTACCCCTAACCTCCACCGTCAATGTTTTCCTGTTCCCTGTCTCCTTCCCACAACCCCCTCTCACCCTTAGTCACCCTCGGTTTCACCTAATATGTTTCCTCTTTTACACTAGCAGAGAGCTGTACGCTTCTTTCAATGATGTTGGTGGGAGCTTTTTGCCAGATGAACAAGCCTGAATTGAAGCATTACTTCATTATAGGTGTACCACCACTGATTACTCGTGACCACCAGTAATACTTATCCCCCCAAAAAACACTCCGTGTAAAAATCACCCCGCCTCGCAAATATCATTCTTCAGAGGCCGGAAAAAGTTTGATATCCACTTTCCCCGCCCGCCCTTTTCCTCATTAAGGAGCTAAGTATAATGAAAAGCTTAACCACTTCACAAGCACCGTACCCCTTTCGAAATCTCCCCTTGGCGCTATTGCGAGACGTTTTTATTACTTCCACAAGCAACTAATACTTGATGGTGGTTAACGTTTTATACAAGTATTACCTAGTTGCTTGTGGAAGTAATAAAAACGTCTCGCAATAGCGCCAAGGGGAGATTTCGAAAGGGGTACGGTGCTTGTGAAGTGGTTAAGCTTTTCATTATACTTAGCTCCTTAATGAGGAAAAGGGCGGGCGGGGAAAGTGGATATCATAACTTTTTCCGGCCTCTGAAGAATGATATTTGCGAGGCGGGGTGATTTTTACACGGAGTGTTTTTTGGGGGGATATCACATCTTTTTGTTGTTGAAGTGGGTCATTTTATAAAGAAGGTCTATGCAAAATTTCAAGTCGATTGGTCCGGTTACCCAGGCTGTTGACTCGTCAAAGTTGCCAAAATTAGCCTAAATTTCAGTTTTTTGTTTCTAAAAGTTTTTGGGTTGAGATAATGGGTTAAACCTTTCAAAAGGCACTGTCTGATGTTGAAACGAAGCTCTGTGCAAAATTTCAAGTCAATCCGTGAAGGTGGAAATGCCTAACTGATTAAGGAGAAGAAGAACAGGTAAGGGTGAAAAACCGGGTTTTTGAAGTTATATAACTCGGCTCCCTTTAAAGATATCGACTTGAATCTTTCAAAAGGCACTTGCTACACTTGAAACGAAGCTCCGTGCAAAATTTCAAGTCAATCGGCGAAGGTGGAGAGGCTGTAGCCTTGACCGACTGAAAAAAGTAGAAAAACATGGTAATTGGTTTTTGAAGTTATATAACTCGGCTCCCTTTAGACCTAGCGACTTGAAACTTTCAGGGCTTTCTATTATCCACACCAAAAAGATCCATACCAAATTTCAAGTTGATCGGTCAACTAGGAGCCGAGATATGGCCATAATTAGCCTTAATTACCCTAAATTTCAGTTTTTTTGTCCCTAATTTTTTTTTGGGTTGAGATAATTGCTTATTTCGTTCAAATGGCACTGAGCCATGCTATAAAGAAGATATGTAAAAAAATTCAAGTCGATTGGTCCTTTTACCCAGGCTGTAGACTCGTCAAAGTGGACAGAATTTTCCTAAGGTTTCTGTTCTTTTGTTTCTAAAACTTTTTTGGGTTGAGATAATGGGTTATATCTTATATAAGGCTCTGTCTCAAGGTTAAATGAAGCTCTGTGCAAAATTTCAAGTCAATCGGTTAACGTGGAGAGGCTCCAGCCTTGCCTGTCTGAACAAGGAGAAGAAGAAGGAGAAGAACAATCTAAGGCCGAAAAACCGGGTTTTTGAAGTTATGTAGCTCGGCTCCCTTTAGACCTATCGATTTGAAACTTTCAGGGCTTTCTAATATCCACTCCAAGAAGACCCATACTAATTTTCAAGTTGATCGGTCAAATAGGAGCCGAGATATGGATACCTCGAAAACGCGTTTCGTGACGTCCGGTAAACATGCACTCGGCACCGTTCGTTTTCTCAACTTCTTTGCTTGGCGGGGCGGAACGCTACCGCGTTCCTAGATAATATATATACTTATAAATTAGATCCGTAGAAATAATTCACATGATGTTACAATACTGACCACTGTTAATAGTGTACATACGATTCGCTTTATGTATCAACAATATCTACAACGTATTCGTCTCCACTAAAACTTTTTATGATCAGCAAAACCATCAATTTTGTTGGAAAATGTGTTACAAAAATGGTTCGAGGGTTCAGAACAAACTTTGGTACGACTGCTTCTATATTGATTCAGTGTTTTTCACTCTATTTTTCTTCTTCTTTCCCCCCAAAACAACCAAGTTCCCACGAAAGAGGGAAATTTCCCTCCATATTCGGAAACACTGTTCATTACTCGCTCCTGCCATCAGCCGCGCCGGTGCCGGCCTTCTCCCAAATTAATTACTTTCAAGCAACTTTAGAAGGTCGAGAGGAGGGCGGGACGAGAAGGAAGGGGTGGATTAAATAGTAAATGGGCGTTAGAGGTTGATCGGCACTGCTGCTGGGATTCCGCCGTCAGTACGCTAAATCTCAGTAAACTTGAGTCGAACAGTTTATCTTGGACGACTCAATGTATACATGCGGCACTTTCGGAAGAGTGTTTGTTTCTAGGGGGATAATGGAGGAGAGGCATCGCTATATTACGTTTGGAGAAGCACCAAAATTCAATGTAAACTGTTAACAACTTGGTCGTAATCAAAACAGCTGAGTCGAATAGTCATGACCAGCGTATAACACCGAATTCTTTCTGAATCTGGCTGGAGACATCCTCAAACATCTGAAACTCTACCGGTTTGAGCCTAAGCCACTGAGGAGGGCACTAACTTTCCATTTTTGATAGGTACATAACCAACTTATGTAGAAGTTCTGGGCTTCGTTTTATCCGATTGTCCTCCTTATTACCACACTTGTATTCCTGTCTGTGTCTGGTACATTACAAGAGCTTCTCCCAGTGATATCTTGTAACTAGAGACGATATGAGACCCTGTTTCAACACTAGGATAACTTGAAAGAGTCAGAAAATGAAGTGAAAATATGGTTTTCAAAATTTGGCCTAGGTACGCAATATACATTTCTTCTGAATACCTGAGCCCCCTCAACCACATACAGCAGTACTGACACCTACATGCATTGTCGACAATCTTACCGGAAGCAACAACCCATCTACCACGCTTACTGCCGATCAACACTTTGGACTTAGTTTCCTTAAAAAAATTAACAAATTATGAATCGTTAATGGGTTGGTCTCAACACAGTATAAATGCGATTACTATCACGTGGGAACTGACCATAGAGAGATGCGACGATTGCAACTGACCATGTGATCTAGACAGATGCGATGACTGCAACTGATAGCCGACTATCAGTTGCAATCATCGCATCTGTCTAGATCACTATTCTGCGCACAATATCCTTGTGAGTCCCAGTGATATATAATAATATTGGAGAAAGGGACGTTCGGACAAAGAAGGACCTCGTCAATTTTATGATTTATTTATATTGATCTAGGGACGCGGGAGCGTCCCGCCCGCCAAGAAAACCGAAGCCCTGAAAACCGAAGCGACTGAGACATCTAGGGACGCGGGAGCGTCCCGCCCGCCAAGAAAACCGAAGCCCTGAAAACCGAAGCGACTGAGACACTGATTACGTGACGGAACAAGTTGGGGTTTTCACCCTCTCGTAGCTCGGTCCCCTGAGTGTCTCGAGAGTTGATTTTTTGTACACCAACTCTCCAGGGGCACGTGAGGACGTAAAACAAATTTCAGCTCTTGGGAACATCAGGTGTCGGGGGTATAACAATTTTAAAACCACTATTTTTCACGTTTTTCGTGTTCTTCTTCTTCTTCTTGTTGTTGTTCATTGACGGGGCTACATCCCAGCAGACAAATCGGATCGAGCTGAAATTTTGCACACACGTTTGTTATGCTCCAAGGGAGTGCCTTTTGGCCATTTTTTCTCCCTCCCCCCATTTCCCCCCCAATTAGGGGAGGAATAGTGTTTTTTAGGAATTTCAAATGGTCATAACTCCTTCAAAATTGAAGCGTTTTCAGATTTTCTTTTTTAGTTGTGTTCAGCTTTTCAAACTGTTTAATTTGAGATCAAAAAATGCTTCCTAAAGGAGAAAATAAAGGAGTTATGGTGATTTTTCTATTTTCAACAACAACTGCCGCACATATTGATGAAAATTGGTGCGGTTGGTCTTAAAATGTCCGCTAGGTTGTCTAGAATATGCTCAATAATTTTGAACTAAATCTCAATCGATTTGACTAATCCACAGCCAAAAATACGTGAATAAATTCCACATCTACTGATTTGGCTAATTTCCGAAAACATCAAAGTTGACAGGTGGTCAGAAAAATTGTCGTAGAGTGGCGCCTGTTTAAGGATCGATAGGAAATTTTATGGGCTTTCGAATGAGGGTAGCGCACTTTCGCACTTTTCCCAACGGTTCTCGAGTTATTCGCGATTTTTGGTATAAAAACGTGCGTTTTACCAGTTGCAAACTTTCTCTTTCCTCTTTCTCTTCGACACCAATAATTACAATTATTGTAATGATTCTCAACAACAAAAATTTGCACAATCCCCAAGAAAAAATGCAACCAATTTTCAAAAAATGTCTAATTCAAATTTATTCAAATTTCTAATTCTTTCTATTTTTTTAAATTTAATAATAAGAATAATTGTATTAAATTTTAATAATTGTTTTTAAATTGTTGATTGTTTTAATTAATCGAAAATTTTAAAACTAATATTTAACCAATTCGCAAAAATTTTAAAACTACTTATTTTTCAAACACATTTCAGATAACAAACAATAATTTTCAAAAAATAATTATTCTTGTCACAAAAACAAGAAACAAAAGGCAAATTAGTAGGCGTACTAATTTTTTACTAAATTTGGACTAGGATAAAACTTCATTTAGGAAAACATTTACTAGTTACCTCGTAGGTACTTTTGTATTGTATAAGTTGTTGAACCGTATTGTATAAGTACCACTCGAAAACTAGCCATGCAAAAAGATGTGATATCCCCCCAAAAACAACTCCATTGTAAAAACTGGCCCGCCAAAAAACCTCAGCCGCAAAAAGGAATGATATCCATTTTGCCCGCCAGCCAAATATATAGGATGCTCGGTGCTTCGCACCTCGCTGTTGAGTATGCATATAGAAACCTGATCCTCCTACCCCTAACCTCCACCGTCAATGTTTTCCTGTTCCCTGTCTCCTTCCCACAACCCCCTCTCAGCCTTAGTCACCCTCGGTTTCACCTAATATGTTTCCTCTGTTACACTAGCAGGGAGCTTTACGCTTCTTTCAATGCTGTTGGCGGGAGCTTTTAGCCACATAAACAAGTCTGAATTGAAGCATTACTTCATTATAGGTGTACCACTACTGATTACTCGTGACCACCAGTAATACTTATGTTAGCTTGTTCATCTGGCAAAAAGCTCCCGCCAACATCATTGAAAGAAGCGTACAGCTCTCTGCTAGTGTAAAAGAGGAAACATATTAGGTGAAACCGAGGGTGACTAAGGCTGAGAGGGGGTTGTGGGAAGGAGACAGGGAACAGGAAAACATTGACGGTGGAGGTTAGGGGTAGGAGGATCAGGTTTCTATATGCATACTCAACAGCGAGGTGCGAAGCACCGAGCATCCTATATATGTGGCTGGCGGGCAAAATGGATATCATTCCTTTTTGCGGCTGAGGTTTTTTGGTGGGCCAGTTTTTACAACGGAGTTGTTTTTGGGGGGATATAATTCACGGGGCAAGCACCTGCATTGGTCAAGCGTTATCTGAAAAAAAAAAACTAAAAAACTAAAAAAGATACGTTTATAGAGATGATTAAATAATTTGTACCAATAAAATTCTGGGGTCAACAAAGATCAAATTTAGTTCTAGTACGCGAAATCACCGGAAGCGCTTAGGTGCTCATATGGTTTTTGGATACGCAGATCACGATAACCTTCGATACGTCAGGATCAAGGTCATTAAATGATCACTTCAAATTTTTGATTTTCAAATTATTCAAATTTTGAAGGTCAAGTGATCAAGTGACTTTGCTGGATAGTGAGACAACTCCGTTGCCCACAGTACCCGCCTGGGTGCTTCCACACATAAATGCTTTTTCATACACTTCACAAAAGTAGAATTTCCCGGCCGCAGCGCGTCCAGAGCTTACTCCTTTCCTGGTAGGTTAAAAATAAATACCGTATCTATACCTCTAGAAGTAAATAAGAATCCCTCGGGACACATGTCAGACACCTAATAAACAAGCCCATGCATTTTTTCAGATTTTTTCGAAGGTTTCTTCACCACTTGACCTTCAAATGTCCTTGATCCTGGCGTGATGAAGGTAAAATGACCTCAGATTCTTATTTGCTGACCTTGAAAATATACTGATACATCTTTTGAGACTTTACCGATCGTACTTTTTTTGTGCGTGTCTCTTGAAAGGTTTTGAGATGACGTTTTCAAAACTTCAAAATTCATTTTCAATCCCTTTCGTTTGGGTTATGAAAAGTTTCATGGATCATGGTGGGGCTTGTGCAAACCCATGACATGAATTTCATAGTTTTAGGACAACGTTAACTTTGCAAAATGGTGCGGACGGATCTAAATTCTAAAGTAACACATTTAACCCAGATAACCCTGAATTTTTTTTTCAAAAATTTTTGGAGTTTGTTCCTATAATCCGTGTATTGGAAGTTGTCTGAATACAAATTAGGCGAATTTTGAATTTTTTCGCTGTTAATGACGTCATAAATGACCATCCTTCCAGAAGGACGTCAGTGGAATATGCAATCAACATGACTCACATATTCCTACGGTTCTAACGAATAAGACACATTCATTGAGATAAATGAAAATTTTATTATTTCAAAACTGTATAAACTGAATGTTCTAACATCAACACCTATTCGTAATACATCATATACTCATGGTTTCATTGGGTGTGGAATGGAGGAAAGCACGAAGTTTGTAGAGGTATGTCACATCTCAAGCAAATGACTGTTGCCTTGTTCTTGCATATCCTGCAGTGCAGCTGTTTTTTTTTTCCCGGTCCTCTCATCTACCTCTGTGTCACCAACATAGTGTTCAATTTTATCGAATCTAAAATATAATATAACAGACAATAATTGAACTGAACTTGATTGGAGAGCTTCACAATAGATGATAATGCCAAACTTCCTAATAGTATATATTTTCACTCACCGACTGTCAATCTTCGCTGTTTTTGATGGACGTCCTCTTGCTGTAACAATCTTCTTGTTGCTTTCCAAAATTGCAGTAGCAATAATTATTCTCCTGCGGAATGCTAAATGATCGAGTAGGCCTCCATCAGTTTTGTGCATTTGCCACGCATTCTGTTCGGCAACATCAATCATATGTGCAATGATAGGGAAGTACCATTTTTTCCCTCTGATGGATACTCTGTAAAGTGATATGTTTTGATCAGCCCGATCGATGCCTCCCATCCGTTTATTATAGTTGAACACAACGTCTGGTTGTTCAATCAAACTTTTTTTCTTTTTCTCCTGGGAATATCTGGAGACATTGTGAATGGGACGAACGTTCTCAAAGTTTGTACCGAATGTCACAACATTATTATCATTCCATGACAAGATCATTATGTTGTTTCTGGAATCACTGCAGAGAACGTACTTTACTCTATCTGCTTTCTTCAATTCATCGGTGTTGCGAAGAGGAGGAAGTCGATTGACACGAATTGTACCAGTACCTCCAATTTTGCGTTCCTCGTGAAGCTTTGTCAATAAATCGCAGGTTGTGAACAAATTATCAAAGTAAAGTCTGTACGGGAAATCGCCCACAAGCGTATCTGCATACGTCATGTTATTCACAATAGCTGGAGCAAGTAGCTGACTGCGGGGCAAATTATCAATAATTGGGCTCTGCTCATCGCCAGAATCTTCATCTGTAAGGTTTTCAGTGGCATTAGTTGGGGGTAACAAAGTGATGTCAACACCTTATGGCATCGTCATTTCCCTCCAAAAAATCCAAGGTTTGGTGTAAGGGAATAAGCTTCCTGCAAAAGAAGCAAGAAATCACTAAAAACATAGCTCGAAAGGAACGGATGGGTAAGTATGATTTTGGTCTCGTATTCCACTGACGTCCTTCCAGAAGGATCGCCGTGAAAAATGACGATGGTGATTATGAAAGTGACAAAGTCTTATCTAAACCACTCGGAATACTTAGTAAAGAGTTGAAACAATGAGATAACAATGAAGAAGTTGAAAAAAAATCGATAGGTACTTACCCATCAACTATGAAATGAGGGTGATGGCTCATGATGGACGAATGCGAACTACCGAAACTCACTGTGCACTAGTTGAATGAAGACTGGAGGCAAAAACGGCCCCCACCGATTATTTAGGATGTAAGGAACAGTTGGAGACCTCACGCGATCGCAAAGACATGTTAGAACATGAGCGAAAAATCAAAATGTCAACAAAGTCCCTCATCCTTCCAGAAGGACGTCAGGGCTATCTGGGTAGCCCTGACAACTCCTAGAAGTAGTGGCTCGCCTAAAAGACCGTGTACAACAAGTGGTTTTCGTATGGATAAGGGCACATGTGGGAGTATCTGGCAACCACATGGCGGACTTGGCAGCAAGGTATGGAGGAATTAGAGGCAATATTTTGCACAAAAGTCTACCATTCAGGGATTTTGGTTTATTATCTTCGATAATGAACCATTGGAATCGCCCAAAGAAAAATTTTTTTTAACCCCCCCTCAAAATTTGTTGGTTTACGTTTCAAGATACGTAGATTCAGAAGATCGAATTAAAAAAACTGCAAATTCTTGACACAACGGTTCATTATCTTCTTTGTACCGATCACCCTTCTGTCTAGATCACTAGGTCTAAATGTCTAGATCCTAAATGTTAGATTAATTATTATTGTCAATTATCACTAATTATTAACAATTTTATCAAGTACCTACTGAAAATTATTATAATTTATTGTTAGGTATTGATAATTCGTATTTATTATTAATAATAATTATTATTAATTATGATTAATTAATACGATATAATTCTGGGGTTTTTAATACTACGTCGGTAATAATTTTTCTATAAAAGAATTACCTACCAACAAACATTCGAAATTACCTTCATTTCCGTAGCACGAAACGCACCTCAGAACAACAAACTCGACATCACCTAAGTCATATGATGTTCCAAAGAGCTTGTTAGTATGAAAATGGACCTGTATTTCAACAGTTTGATTCACGATCGGGTTGTGAGGCACAATCTTTGAGCCGTCATTGAGAACGAACGGCTGGTCGTACAAAGCTGCGGATGGTCTTAAAAAATTTTACGGAACAAACTCTATCTAAATATGAAATAAAAAACATACCGTTTGATGGGAATTTTCAAAATTTCAAAATTCGTTTTGAACCCCTTCCCCTTGACCTAGGGTTATGAAAAGTTTCGTGGATCATTGTGGGGATGGTCCAAACCCAGAAACCAAATTTCGTAATTTTAACTCAACGCTAACTGGGCAAAGTGCCTCGGACGGCGGACGGCGGACGGCGTACGGCGGACGGACGGATTTTTTTTTATTCGATTTTCTGAATCTACGTATCTTGAAACGTAAACCAACAAATTTTGAGGGGGGGTTAAAAAAATTGTTTCTTTGGGCGATTCCAATGGTTCATTATCGAAGATAATAAACCAAAAACTCTGCAAATTCTTGACACAACGGTTCATTATCTTCTTTGTACAGATCACCCTTGTGTCTAGATCACTAGGTCTAAATGTCTAGATCCTAAATGTTAGATTAATTATTATTATCAATTATCACTAATTATTAACAATTTTATCAAGTAACTAGTGAAAATTATAATAATTTATTGTTAGGTATTAATAATTTGTATTTATTATTAATAATAATTATTATTAATTATGATTAATTAATACGATATAATTCTGGGGTTTTTAATACTACGTCGGTAATAATTTTTCTATAAAAGAAGTACCTACCAACAAACATTCGAAATCACCTTCATTTCCATAGCACGAAACGCACCTCAGAACAATAAACTCGACATCACTTAAGCCATATGATGTTCCAAAGAGCTTGTTAGTAATAAAATGGACCTGTATTTCAAAAGTTTGATTCATGATCGTCTTGTGAGGCACAATCTTTGAGCCGTCATTGTGAACGAACGGCTGGTCGTACAAAGCTGCGGATGGTCTTAAAAAATTCTACGGAACAAACTCTATCTAAATATGAAATAAAAAACATACCGTTCCATATGAATTTTTCGAGATATGAAATTTTCAAAATTTCAAAATTCGTTTTGAACCCCTTCCCCTTGACCTAGGGTTATGAAAAGTTTCGAGGATCATTGTGGGGCTGGTCCAAACCCAGAAACCAAATTTAGTAATTTTAGCTCAACGTTAACTGGGGAAAGTGGCGCGGACGGCGGACGGCGTACGGCGTACGGCGTACGGAGGACGGACGGATTTTTTTTTTATTCGATTTTCTGAATCTACGTATCTTGAAACGTAAACCAACAAATTTTGAGGGGGGGTTAAAAAAATTTTTTCTTTGGGCGATTCCAATGGTTCATTATCGAAGATAATAAACCAAAATCCGTCTGTCACCCGTACGCCGTCCGCCGTCCGTGCCACTTTGCCCAGTTAGCGTTGAGCTAAAATTACGAAATTTGGTTTCTGGGTTTGGACCAGCCCCACAATGATCCTCGAAACTTTTCATAACCCTTGGTCAAGGGGAAGGGGTTCAAAACGAAATTTAAAATTTCGACAATGTCATATCTCCAAATATTTAACTGAACCGTGTAATTTTTAGTTCACTTTTGAATGACCCAAAAAATTACGAATCTTTTAAGACCAATTGGATTTTTTTGCGACCAGCCGTTCGTTCACAGTGACCGCGCAAAGGTTTAGGAAAATAACTAAACTTTCGCGTCGAAAACGGCCGTTATGTGACCCAACCCCCAGACGCCCAGAATAAAACTACCTTTTTGGTTTATTATCTTCGATAATGAACCATTGGAATCGCCCAAAGAAAAAATTTTTTTAACCCCCCCTCAAAATTTGTTGGTTTACGTTTCAAGATACGTAGATTCAGAAAATCGAATAAAAAAAAATCCGTCCGTCCGCCGTACGCCGTACGCCGTCCCCCGTACGCCGTACGCCGTCCGCCGTCCGCCGTCCACGCCGTTTTGCCCAGTTAGCGTTGAGCTAAAATTACAAAATTTGGTTTCTGGGTTTGGACCAGCCCCACAATGATCCTCGAAACTTTTCATAACCCTAGGTCAAGGGGAAGGGATTCAAAACGAAATTTAAAATTTTGACGATGTCTTATCTCCAAATATTTAACTGAACCGTGTAAATTTTAGTTCACCTTCGAATGACCTGAAAAATTACGAATCTTTTAAGACCAATTGGATTTTTGTGCGACCAGCCGTTCGTTCACAGTGACCGCGCAAAGTTTTAGGAAAAACACTAAACTTTCGCGTCGAAAACGGCCGTTATGTGACCCAACCACCAGACGCCCAGAATAAAACTACCTTTTTACATCTTCCCGGTAAACTACAGTCTAGAAATTTTAACCGTGAATCGGGGATAGACCACATTGCAATATTCACTCGGTTTCTCATCTGTAAAATTGTTTAAATAATACCTTTTTGTAATAATACAAATTAAATTTTGATGATGAGCTATTGACTTGAAATTTTAAAAATAGGTCAGAACTGGATCACAATGCAATATTCACTCGGTTTCTTGTCTGTAAAATTGTTTAAATAATACCTATTTGTTTAAACAAATTAAATTTTGATGATGAGCTAGATACTTGAAATTTTAAATATAGGTCAGAAATGGATGACATTTCAATATTCACTCGGTTTGTATGTCATGGTATGAGTATGGTAAGGTATATTATTGTATGTATGATTTAGTACAGTATGGTAAGATAGAAAAGAAATTCGTATGGTATGGTATGAGTACGGTGAGAATATGGTATGGTGCCGATTTGCAACACAGTCTGGTATAGACAGAAGGGTGATCTGCACAAGGAAGATAATAAACCGTTGTGTCAAGAATTTGCAGAGTTTTTGGTTTATTATCTTCGATAATGAACCATTGGAATCGCCCAAAGAAAAAAATTTTTTAACCCCCCCTCAAAATTTGTTGGTTTACGTTTCAAGACACGTAGATTCAGAAAATAGAATAAAAAAAAATCCGTCCGTCCGCCGTACGCCGTACACCGTACGCCGTACGCCGTACGCCGTCCCCCGTACGCCGTCCGCCGTCCGCGCCACTTTGCCCAGTTAGCGTTGAGCTAAAATTACGAAATTTGGTTTCTGGGTTTGGACCAGCCCCACAATGATCCTCGAAACTTTTCATAACCCTAGGTCAAGGGGAAGGGGTTCAAAACGAAATTTAAAATTTCGACAATGTCATATCTCCAAATATTTAACGGAACCGTGTAATTTTTAGTTCACTTTTGAATGACCCAAAAAATTACGAATCTTTTAAGACCAATTGGATTTTTGTGCGACCAGCCGTTCGTTCACAGTGACCGCGCAAAGGTCTAGGAAAAACACTAAACTTTCGCGTCGAAAACGGCCGTTATGTGACCCAACCCCCAGACGCCCAGAATAAAACTACCTTTTTTCATCTTCCCGGTAAACTACAGTCTAGAAATTTTAACCGTGAGTCGGGGATAGACCACATTGCAATATTTACTCGGTTTCTCATCTGTAAAATTGTTTAAATAATACCTTTTTGTAATAATACAAATTAAATTTTGATGATGAGCTATTGACTTGAAATTTTAAAAATAGGTCAGAACTGGATCACAATGCAATGTTCACTCGGTTTCTTGTCTGTAAAATTGTTTAAATAATACCTATTTGTTTAAACAAATTAAATTTTGATGATGAGCTAGATACTTGAAATTTTAAATATAGGTCAGAAATGGATGACACTCGGTTTGTATGACATGGTATGAGTATGGTATGGTATATTATTGTATGTATGATTTGGTATAATACAGTTTGGTATGATAGGAAAGAAATTCGTATGGTATGGTATGAGTACGGTGAGAATATGGTATGGTGCCGATTTGCAATACAGTCTGGACAGATGGGTGATCTGCACAAGGAAGATAATAAACCGTTGTGTCAAGAATTTGCAGAGTTTTTCATCTTCCCGGTAAACTACAGTCTAGAAATTTTAACCGTCAGTCGGGGATAGACCACATTGCAATATTCACTCGGTTTCTCATCTGTAAAATTGTTTAAATAATACCTTTTTGTAATAATACAAATTAAATTTTGATGCTGAGCTAGATACTTGAAATTTTAAATATAGGTCAGAAATGGATGACATTTCAATATTCACTCGGTTTTTTTCTCATTGCAAACCTGTTCATTGTGTACCCAAGATCCTTCCCTAAAAGACCTGGCAGCGGGAAATATTATTCAACATGGTTTGAAAAGGGAAAAACAAGTTTTGTAAAAAATCCCAATGCTCTAGGTAGTAGTCGATACCAGTGACCAACATTTTCTTCAGTAGTCGACATGGTTTTGCACTAGTAGTCGACCTACATGTGTTAGAAGTCGACAGTATCACTTGAGGCAGTAGTCGACAGGTTTCGTCATTCCATCGTTTTCGAATTTTACGACATCTAAATAAAATACATTCAACTGTGAATCGGAACTTGAAAATAGATTAATAAGATGTAATAAAGTAGTTATCGGAATTTTTATTTGCAAACAGCTCATTATCAGTCTCAAATTGCAATAAGTACTTAAGTAAAAAGGTATGAAAACTATAGTCGAAAACTCATTGTCAGAAAATTGACATTACAGTTGGGCTTAGGTACCTATTTACATATTTTTTTGACATTTTCATGTCTTTGCTTTGGCACATAAACTGAAACGGGAAAAATTTGTTCCCTTGATTCACCCTTTCCCTCAGATCACGTCAGAACACAAGCGACCGGCGGGCCATTACGTCAGAGCCTATGATGCACGAGCGTATGACGTAAGACGGCTGGCAGGAGGCCAACTAGTAAGTTGGTCCCGGTAAACTACAGTCTAGAAATTTTAACCGTGAGTCGGGGATAGACCACATTGCAATATTCACTCGGTTTCTCATCTGTAAAATTGTTTAAATAATACCTTTTTGTAATAATACAAATTAAATTTTGATGATGAGCTATTGACTTGAAATTTTAAAAATAGGTCAGAACTGGATCACAATGCAATATTCACTCGGTTTCTTGTCTGTAAAATTGTTCAAATAATACCTATTTGTTTAAACAAATTAAATTTTGATGATGAGCTAGATACTTGAAATTTTAAATATAGGTCAGAAATGGATGACATTTCAATATTCACTCGGTTTGTATGACATGGTATGAGTATGGTATGGTATATTATTGTATGTATGATTTGGTATAATACAGTATGGTATGATAGGAAAGAAATTCGTATGGTATGGTATGTGTACGGTGAGAATATGGTATGGTGCCGATTTTTCATCTTCCAGGTAAACTACAGTCTAGAAATTTTAACCGTCAGTCGGGGATAGACCACATTGCAATATTCACTCGGTTTCTCATCTGTAAAATTGTTTAAATAATACCTTTTTGTAATAATACAAATTAAATTTTGATGCTGAGCTAGATACTTGAAATTTTAAATATAGGTCAGAAATGGATGACATTTCAATATTCACTCGGTTTTTTTCTCATTGCAAACCTGTTCATTGTGTACCCAAGATCCTTCCCTAAAAGACCTGGCAGCGGGAAATATTATTCAACATGGTTTGAAAAGGGAAAAACAAGTTTTGTAAAAAATCCCAATGCTCTAGGTAGTAGTCGATACCAGTGACCAACATTTTCTTCAGTAGTCGACATGGTTTTGCACTAGTAGTCGACCTACATGTGTTAGAAGTCGACAGTATCACTTGAGGCAGTAGTCGACAGGTTTCGTCATTCCATCGTTTTCGAATTTTACGACATCTAAATAAAATACATTCAACTGTGAATCGGAACTTGAAAATAGATTAATAAGATGTAATAAAGTAGTTATCGGAATTTTTATTTGCAAACAGCTCATTATCAGTCTCAAATTGCAATAAGTACTTAAGTAAAAAGGTATGAAAACTATAGTCGAAAACTCATTGTCAGAAAATTGACATTACAGTTGGGCTTAGGTACCTATTTACATATTTTTTTGACATTTTCATGTCTTTGCTTTGGCACATAAACTGAAACGGGAAAAATTTGTTCCCTTGATTCACCCTTTCCCTCAGATCACGTCAGAACACAAGCGACCGGCGGGCCATTACGTCAGAGCCTATGATGCACGAGCGTATGACGTAAGACGGCTGGCAGGAGGCCAACTAGTAAGTCAGAGCCTATGACGCACGAGCGTATGACGTAAGACGGCTGGCAGGAGGCCAACAAAAACGTCAGAGCCTATGACGCACGAGCGTATGACGTAAGACGGCTGGCAGGAGGCCAACAAGTACGTCAGAGCCTATGACGCACGAGCGTATGACGTAAGACGGCTGGCAGGAGGCCAACAAGTACGTCAGAGCCTATGACGCACGAGCGTATGACGTAAGACGGCTAGCAGGAGGCCAACTAGTGCGTCAGAGCCTATGACGCACGAGCGTATGACGTAAGACGGCTGGCAGGAGGCTAACTAGTGCGTCAGAGCCTATGACGCACGAGCGTATGACGTAAGACGGCTGGCAGGTGGCCAACAAGTACGTCAGAGCCTATGACGCACGAGCGTATGACGTAAGACGGCTGGCAGGAGACCAACTAGTGCGTCAGAGCCTATGACGCACGAGCGTATGACGTAAGACGGCTGGCAGGAGGCCAACAAGTACGTCAGAGCCTATGACGCACGAGCGTATGACGTAATACGGCTGGCAGGACGGCAACTAGTGCATCATACGACGAGACCTTTTATGTCTCTGCGCCCCCTCCCACACCCACACCGCGTACCTCGTACTTCATTTTGGTTTATTATCTTCGATAATGAACCATTGGAATCGCCCAAAGAAAAAAAATTTTAACCCCCCCTCAAAATTTGTTGGTTTACGTTTCAAGATATTTATCAAAGTATCCACTAGGATATGCGTCGAACATGGCAAAATATATCCAACTCCTACCCGTGAGGCACCTACTGCAGAACTCTGTTTCCAACTCTTCCAAAAAACTCTATCCATCTGAAGATAAAAACTTCATAAAAACTATTTCCAGATTACAAAGTCGACACATCCTCTGTAATTCGTATTTTCAACGACTTGGGATTGGAAGTGCAACAATCGGCTGCAATCGTTGTGGAGAGGAAGACACTGCGCAACAGAAAATATTGGATTGCCCCATATTTTCTCGAGAACGACAACTACTTATGGACTATCTAAGCGATGAAATCCCAGCTCCATTCAACCTAAATTTTATTCTGACGTCAGCAGAGCAAATGGTCTATAAGGAACTTTACAGATACCTTAGCACAATCAACTGTGATTTATAATAATATTTAGTATCATCAGTTAACTGAAAATATGTATTAGTAGAAATGTATTACCCAATATGGCGTAAATGTTTATCTTGAGCCTATAAAAACTTATACGAAAAAAAGAATGTAGTCGATAAGCCGAACCATAATCTCCCTGTTTTTTTTTTTTTTTTTACGTTCTCATTATGAAGAGAGATTTGTGCATATTGTTACACATCCAACAAAAGATTAATACGAAGGCTCTTACCGAATTTTAATAAAGCAAGAGAGGAAACTACGTGCAAATTGCTACACTGGTGCTTTTGAGCACCCTGATCACTGGTAGGTACCTATTGTAGTTCTCAACATTGTCTAGTGTACTCACGATTTTGTTCCTTGACAACTCCTCGGAGATTCGGGACCTGCAATGTCGAACGGCAGGCCACAGTTAGGTATGTCAAATTTATGGCTAAAACTTCGCGAACTAAACAACAATGAATTCACTGGATTATCAAACAATTAATGCAGCTACTACCCATTTTAGGAGGATAAAAACTGAACGAAAAACTGAAAATTATGAACAATCAACAATATCAACATCCGCAGAATAGAACAAGAAAAAAATGGACCACTTCTAAAAACGATCTGATCGATCCATATCGGATCAACGGATACTATCAATCGTTCTGTCCCAACGGCTGCGCATTACGTTACAGGCACCGCAAAATAAAATCGCTGTCCGCTCTATGGCAACACAGTGAGGAACAAACTCACACGCGCGCGCCTGAATACACACAGACGAAAGCACACGATGAACGATGCCCCCCCCCCCCCATAATATTTTTGCGGTTCCACAGTTACAGTAGCCTCCCCCTGGGCCATCGCCTTCTTCCATGCAATCAGATTCTTCTTCTTCCTCTTCTTAGATTACTTGGCTTCGGCCGTGGATTCCATCAAAGGTAGCTAGCATGGAAGACGGAATTCTTCTATGGGTAGGTAGGTAGCTGTAGATAATTTTCAATTGAATGTTTTACTTTTGATAAAATATTTTGGTATTCGTAATAAATTTTTTCATCATTCAACTTCTACCTACATTCTTCATTTCTTGTGGGGAAGCGCCGCTTCCTGCGCTCCCCCTGACGCTATGCCCCTGGCTCTGGGTTGTCTTAAAAAACACTGGTAATGTATATTGATAGGGCGTTTTTTTTTTCGGTCGATTGTACGTACATTGAAATGTAAACCCGTCATACACTCAAAAACGAAATCAAAGAGTCGCTTTTTCTCAAATTTGAAAAAGCGACTCTTTGATTTTGTTTTTGAGTGTATGAATTTTGAGTGTACCTGTACGCAGTCAAGTTTACTAGGTGTCTATTTCAGAGAGTTGCGCAGGTGTTGCTTTTCTTATACGGACGACTGTGATGTCATTATAATCACGCCAAGCAGTATTATTTCATTGTTTCATCGATGATTAACATAACTGTAGCTCCCACATACGTTCTTAGCTAATTTTGCCATATTTCTCACCTCATTGATTCCAACCTATTGGGCACATCTTCAGGATACCTCATGTCCAATCGGACGCCATCATTTTTCACCTTGGAGCTGTATGAGGTATTCGATGTGTCATTTGACAGTTGTAGGAGTCGAGTGACGCTGAAAAGTGGTTGTAGGGCGTATTTGGTTTGAGCTGACATGTTTAGATGGTGCTTCGCTGTGCGGTGAGTGCGGTGGGGAAGTTACCGATGTCCCCTTATATGTGAGTGTCCCCCGCCGACTGCCAATGAAACATCATTCAATCTTTTTTCACATTCACTTTTTAGCACGCAAATTGAATTTTTTTTCCTCGTATCCTGATGGAAACCTTGTAATGTCCATTCCTATGTATTGCACCATGCATCATTTGATCAGACGGTTTTGGATCCCGGAGAGGTGCACACGTAAAATTTCTGACTACAACGAAAAATCGATCATTCTGCAATCGTTTTAGTGATAACTTGCTGAATCAGAACCAGCGTCCATAAATTACCATTAGTAATATTTATTCTGGTTGCCTTAAGATGAAGTGTTCCCGAATTCACACTTGATTAGGTCTCATTAGGCTGTTTCACGCCTAATGGAACGTGGGTATGTGTAGAATAAATATTAACGAGCCACCGAGGTATAAGAGGAAACAAAATGTTGAATATACCGGGGTGGGCTTCTGGTTAAAGTGTAGATAAATATCAGTTGTAAACAGTAACTTGGATCTGAGGAAGGATAACAAAATACCATTCTTGCATCATGAATATGCAGATCATCGAAGGTTTGGGTACCTAATCAATCTAACATTCAGTTTTCTAAGTTATCTAACATTTATAACTCTTCTAAGCCATCAAAATACGAATTCAATTGATTGCCCTCCGAACTGTGACATTATTAAGAGGTTTGTTAATTTACTATATCACAAAACACGTAATTATTATAACCGGTGGTATATTTATATGGTAACACAATACAGAAACTCTCACTAGCACAATCGCCGTCTCTAGCACCTACTACCAAAGTGGTACCATAACTGTATCGACATAGCTTATCGAGTTCGCAGATTAAATCAGCGTTAAAAACCGAGTAAGTATTTTTTTATTGGCGTCGATACTACAACGATCGATACCAAGCTCGTATTTTTCGATGATGCCCTTTTTCGCACCACTGGTGACATTTTATAAGCATTCGACAACGACTAACGGAGAGTGAGCCAAACGTTTGGGTCCGTCCAAATCCGCCGCCCACCCTTGGGAAACCTTTCAGCGTTTTATTTTGGTTTATTTATGCATTTATTTTATCCGTACATAATTGAGTGCGAAACGCATTCCGTGAAAAAACCGGCGTGTCTACGTGGGTTCACGTCTCTGTGTGAGTTCATGTGTGTGGGATTATAATTATTACTTGTGACGACATTTTTATCTGACTTCCATATTTCTTTCTCCAATTGATCCAATTATGATTCGATTTTGAAATATACGAGTACTTGTCGAAATTATATACGCACGAACAATAGAATGAAAAAAAAGCAAATCCTTCCACAACAGTTTATAATCGACTGAAGTGATCACACCTTATAAAAGGTATACCTATTAATTATTAATAATTGTTATTAATTGTTATGAATTATTATATTTAATCGATGTCTTAACTCGATGTCTTAACACCAATGTGCTATTTGAATCAGCCGGGCCAGTATAAACATGACCCGACAGACTGCCGCATGATTCACCATCATGTTGAGAAAAAAGTTTTTGTTCAAACTTGAAGTGAAATTTAAAAATTCATTTGGAACCCCTTCCCCTTGACCTAGGGTTATGAAAAGTTTCAGGAATCATTGTGGGTGTGGTCCAAACCTGTAAACCAAATTTCGTAATTTTAGCACAACGCTAACTGGGCAATGTGCCGCGGACAAGAAACCAAGTTGATCTGCACAGAGAAGATAAAACTCTGCAAATTCTTGACACAACGGTTCATTATCTTCTTTGTACAGATCACCCTTCTGTCTAGATCACTAGGTCCAAATGTCTAGATCCTAAATGTTAGAATAATTATTATTATCAATTATCACTAATTATTAACAATTTTATCAAGTACCTAGTGAAAATTATTATAATTTATTGTTAGGTATTAATAATTCGTATTTAATAATAATAATAATAATAATTAATTATGATTAATTAATACGATATAATTCTGGGGTTTTTAATACTACGTTGTTAATAATTTTTCTATAAAAGAAGTACCTACCAACAAACATTCGAAATTACCTTCATTTCCGTAGCACAAAACGCACCTCAGAACAACAAACTTGACTTCACTTAAGCCATATGATGTTCCAAAGAGCTTGTTAGTATGAAAATGGACCTGTATTTCAACAGTTTGATTCATGATCGTGTTGTGAGGCACAATCTTTGAGCCGTCATTGTGAACGAACGGCGGGTCGTACAAAGCTGCGGATGGTCTTAAAAAATTCTACGGAACAAACTCTATCTAAATATGAAATAAAAAACATACCGTTCTATATGAATTTTTCGAGATATGAAATTTTTAAAATTTCAAAATTCGTTTTGAACCCCTTCCCCTTGACCTAGGGTTATGAAAAGTTTCGAGGATCATTGTGGGGCTGGTCCAAACCCAGAAACCAAATTTCGTAATTTTAACTCAACGCTAACTGGGCAAAGTGGCGCGGACGGCGGACGGACGGATTTTTTTTTATTCGATTTTCTGAATCTACGTATCTTGAAACGTAAACCAACAAATTTTGAGGCGGTTGTTTTCTTTGGGCGATTCCAATGGTTCATTATCGAAGATAATAAACCAAAAACCTCCGTGTCAAGAATTTGCAGACTTATTATCCTTAATTTCAAGTTACTGACTACAATTATTATTTATTTATACCCAATCTAGAAGGCATTATGGAGGAACACGTGTATCACCAAACAATATGTTTACACAGTCTATTCGAATAGGAATTTACCTACTGAGAGCATTCAATCAGGGCCACCCGGCATTGGGAAATATGCGAATTGTCTCTCCGCCCCATCCATGCAATTAGTTCCGCCGATGTTTGACTCGCCGCGAGGATTCGATTGACGGAGCGTAAACCCTCAGTGTCCCCTTCACAACTGGGGAGACCCATTCTCTGTTCTCAGAGTCAGCCAATGGCTCTGTACATCTTAGATCTCCTTCAAGAGAACGAACGACCTTATCCTCAGACCGACGTAATCACCAAGCAATCAACGGTTTCTAGCTCTCTGCATCAAGACATCCCAGCTCTGTTGGCAAATTTCCATCGGCATTTTGATCTTTTACTCAAATAGCGCCAATAATCTCCTGGTAATGATTGTTCAATAAATAGACGATGTCTCTCCGATGGGCTACTTGATCATTCCACGCCATCCAGTGTAACGATAATGAACGATAATGAACAAGCGCCTACGTGTAACCAATTTTACTCGGCTGATGCAATTAAAAAACTGTAGTTAGCACATTATTGTGATCAGTTTTCTCAACAAAGTTCCCCTATGAAGATTAAGCGGTGTTTCTTGAAACGTTATCAGATGAAATGGAATTAATAGGTATTCTTCTATAACCATTTAAGATAGATGTGGATGATGAATGGATGTGGGTTAGATGGGTTTTATTATGAGTTGATACAAATTCGTATCGATACACATCCTGTAGTTCCTTAATGTTTTAGCGAATTTTCGATGAAAATGTAGCTATTGTTCTCGGTCAAAAATTTTTAAAACTCGAATTTTCGAAAAATGTTCATACCAAAGTCCGTTTCAGACCATCCTGAATCCACTGCCAAAATACACCAAAAATTTTATATATATATATATATATATATATATGTACGTAAACCCCCGCTAGAGGCGCCTTTTCAAAACGTATTGACGGGCCACTGGCGCCCGCCGCGGGCGCCTCTACCGGTAGCTTGTACACGACATTTAGATGTATCCCCGCGGCAGTGGCTCCCGAGCTGGTAGCCTCTAGCGGGTGCTCCTACGGGTTTGAAGGGGCTAATAGAAGATAATAAACCAAAAACTCTGCAAATTCTTGACACAACGGTTTATTATCTTCCTTGTGCAGATCACCCTTCTGTCTATACCAGACTGTATTGCAAATCGGCACCATACCATATTCTCACCGTACTCATACCATACCATTCGAATTTCTTTCCTATCTTACCATACTGTATTATACCAAATCATACCATACTGTATTATACCAAATCATACAGGCTAAAAGCGATTGATCAGACCATCAAAACATAACAATAACTTAGAAACTCTAGGCCACTAGTCGCGGATTTCCTACATTGGAAGCGGAATTTCTCCAGAACAGACGGTCTGGGCGGGTCTGGTCTGGAAAAAACAAACGCACGCCGCGCCGTGTCCCCTCCTACACTGGCGCCAGTTATCGTTCCGGAAGGTCGGACCGAGTCGGGACTGGTCTGACAAGAACCAAACAGGTTTGTTTTCCTCCAGACCAGACCAGTTGAACGGAAGCTTTTGTGAGTGAAACATCGTACGTTTGGCTTATCACACAGAAGTGACTCTTGACTGGTTCGTCTGCTCCGTTGAAAACTAGCTGCAGTGTAGGAGTACCGAGTCTGGACGGCACAGTAATAACATAGAAACTACAGGCCACTAGTCCGCAGAGCTGGGAACCACTCCCAGCTATACCTATACGACATTATAGTATTTAACAAAAGTAGATGATAACAATAAAATAAAATAATTATTATTATGATAATAATAAAAACCGATCAAACATGAGAAAGCATAGGTAGGTATTTATTTGAATTAGTAGGTAATTTATCACATTTTTCTGAGAACACACGAACGAAGGACACTAATTTTTTAGTGGAACTTATGTGACTGTTTACGTACCTACATTTATATTCAGAAAAAAACTGTAGAAGAAATAGGATCTCTTTAACATTATTTTATTTTCAGTCATAACGCACAGTCAGTTGAGATTACTTTTTCAACAGTAATGTGGGAATCCCGCAGCGGGAGTAATAGTTCAAAAAGGGATGGCCTAACTAACTGCGACAGCCCCGGTCACATTCTGAATAGGTTTGCGTCCAAAAATTATTAACCAAAATTCTCGACTAGGTAGGTAGCGAATCTTGAAATCCTGAATATGGGGCTATGATTGAGCCGAAACTGGTTCAAAAAGGGATGGCCTGACTAACAACGAGAGCCCCGGTCACATTCTGAATAGGTTTGCGTCCAAAAATTATTAACCAAAATTCTCGACTAGGTAGGTAGCGAATCTTGAAATCCTGAATATGGGGCTATGATTGTGCCGAAACTGGTTCAAAAAGGGATGGCCTGACTAACAACGAGAGCCCCGGTCACATTCTGAATAGGTTTGCGTCCAAAAATTATTAACCAAAATTCTCGACTAGGTAGGTAGCGAATCTTGAGATCCTGAATATGGGGCTATGATTGTGCCGAAACTGGTTCAAAAAGGGATGGCCTGACTAACAACGAGAGCCCCGGTCACATTCTGAATAGGTTTGCGTCCAAAAATTATTAACCAAAATTCTCGACTAGGTAGGTAGCGAATCTTGAAATCCTGAATATGGGGCTATGATTGTGCCGAAACTGGTTCAAAAAGGGATGGCCTGACTAACAACAAGAGCCCCGGTCACATTCTGAATAGGTTTGCGTCCAAAAATTATTAACCAAAATTCTCGACTAGGTAGGTAGCGAATCTTGAAATCCTGAATATGGGGCTATGATTGTGCCGAAACTGGTTCAAAAAGGGATGGCCTGACTAACAACGAGAGCCCCGGTCACTTTCTGAATAGGTTTGCGTCCAAAAATTATTAACCAAAATTGTCGACTAGGTAGGTAGCGAATCTTGAAATCCTGAATATGGGGCTATGATTGTGCCGAAACTGGTTCAAAAAGGGATGGCCTGACTAACAACGAGAGCCCCGGTCACTTTCTGAATAGGTTTGCTTCCAAAAATTATTAACCAAAATTCTCGATTAGGTAGGTAGCGAATCTTGAAATCCTGAATATGGGGCTATGATTGAGCCGAAACTGGTTCAAAAAGGGATGGCCTGACTAACAACGAGAGCCCCGGTCACTTTCTGAATAGGTTTGCGTCCAAAAATTATTAACCAAAATTCTCCACTAGGTAGGTAGCGAATCTTGAAATCCTGAATATGGGGCTATGATTGTGCCGAAACTGGTTCAAAAAGAGATGGCCTGACTAACAACGAGAGCCCCGGTCACATTCTGAATAGGTTTGCGTCCAAAAATTATTAACCAAAATTCTCGACTAGGTAGGTAGCGAATCTTGAAATCCTGAATATGGGGCTATGATTGAGCCGAAACTGGTTCAAAAAGGGATGGCCTGACTAACAACGAGAGCCCCGGTCACTTTCTGAATAGGTTTGCTTCCAAAAATTATTTTCTAAAATTCTCGAGGAGGTAGGTAGCGAATCTTGAAATTCTGAATATGGGGCTATGGTTAAGCCGAAACGGGTTCAAAAACTCTGCAAATTCTTGACACAACATTTCTTTATCTTCTTTGTACAGATCACCCTTCTGTTTAGATCATTAGGTCTAAATGTCTAGATCCTATTAATCATTTGTATTTATTATTAATAATTACTATTATTAATTATGATTAATTAATACGATATAATTCTGAGGTTTTTAATACCACGTCGGTAATAATTTTTCTATAAAAGAAGTACTTACCTACCAACAAACATTCGAAATTACCTTCATTTCCGTAGCACGAAACGCACCTCAGAACAACAAACTCGACATCACTTAAGCCATATGATGTTCCAAAGAGCTTGTTAGTATGAAAATGGACCTGTATTTCAACAGTTGTGAAAGAATGACGGCTCAGAGGTTGAATCAAACACGAATCAAACGTTGAAAGTGATGTCGAGTTTTTTGTTCTGAAATACGTTTCGTGCTACGGAAATGAAGGTAATTTCGAATGTTTGTTGGTAGGTACTTCTTTTATAGAAAAATTATTACCGACGTAGTATTAAAAACCCCAGAATTACATTGTATTATTTAATCATAATTAATAATAATTATTATTAATAATAAATACAAATGATTAATACCTAACAATAAAGTATAATAATTTTCACTAGGTACTTGATGAAATTGTTAATAATTAGTGATAATTGATAATAATAATTAATCTAACATTTAGGATCTAGACATTTAGACCTAGTGATCTAGACAGAAGGGTGATCTGTACAAAGAAGATAATGAACCGTTGTGTCAAGAATTTGCAGAGTTTATGAACTTAATGTAAACTGAAGAGAGTGGCGCGCGATTCAGTCCTCCCGCCCGTGCTAGGTCTCTTGTGCGAAATGGCGGGTGTGCTCTTGCTCGCGTATCCGGGGGAGCAAGTATCTATACTATATAATAAAATCGTCTCTGTCTGTCTGTTTTTCTGTCTGTCTGTTTGCCTCATCATCAATTGAGAACGGCTGAACGTAGAATGTTGCGGCTGGTACCATTTGACGCAGAATTTATCTGGGAAGGTTTATGAAAAATCCGCGTTTAAATCTGTCCATCCGTTGAAACGCTATGAATGAAATACTACCTACTAAAAAACGTGTTATAATCACTTCTATGAGGACGTTTATGCTTATAACTTTTGAACGGTTGAACGTAAATCCGATTGTAAGTAGTCTCTGGATTCAGCTCGGCGAGTAGGTACTTTCAAGTGGTACTTCAATCAGGATGTTAGTGGTGGGGGGGAGAGGGGGAGGGGTGTCTACAGGCATTCAAAACTACTTGACCACTTGGAGTGCAACATTGGGAATTTCCGGAGAATTGTTTAATTCACACCCAAAAGTTTCAGTCATAAATTTACGAAACGCTAACCCCTCTTCAGAACGCAAGTCAATGTTGAAATCTCCACACAGTACAACCGGTAAGTCGTATAGCTTGAGCTCGTCGATGAACAGAAACAAACCCTTGAGTTTGATCGAGTACGGTAGTAGATATCGCTCGAAGAACTTGATTTTATCGTTCAGTGTTGTCCCATTTGAAAGATACGTCGCCACGAATAGTACACGCTTTGTCAGTTGTGTTCAGAAGTCCCTCAAGGGCCCACATACCAAATCTCAGAATCGTGGGATCATTAGGGAAAAAACAGGATTTTAGAGCCACTCAGCTGATCTGGGATCGGTCAGTTGTGTTCAGAAGTCCCTCAAGGGCCTACATACCAAATCTCAGAATCGTGGGATCATTAGGGAAAAAACTGGATTCTAGAGCCACTCAGCTGATCTGGGATCGGTCAGTTGTGTTCAGAAGTCCCTCAAGGGCCCACATACCAAATCTCAGAATCGTGGGATCATTAGGGAAAAAACAGGATTTTAGAGCCACTCAGCTGATCTGGGATCGGTCAGTTGTGTTCAGAAGTCCCTCAAGGGCATACATACCAAATCTCAGAATCGTGGGATCATTAGGGAAAAAACTGGATTCTAGAGCCACTCAGCTGATCTGGGATCGGTCAGTTGTGTTCAGAAGTCCCTCAAAGGCCCACATACCAAATCTCAGAATCGTGGGATCATTAGGGAAAAAACTGGATTCTAGAGCCACTCAGCTGATCTGGGATGGGTCAGTTGTGTTCAGAAGTCCCTCAAGGGCCCACATACCAAATCTCAGAATCATGGGATCATTAGGGAAAAAACAGGATTTTAGAGCCACTCAGCTGATCTGGGATCGGTCAGTTGTGTTCAGAAGTCCCTCAAGGGCCTACATACCAAATCTCAGAATCGTGGGATCATTAGGGAAAAAGGGGTACGGTGCTTGTGAAGTGGTTAAGCTTTTCATTATACTTAGCTCCTTAATGAGGAAAAGGGCGGGCGGGGAAAGTGGATATCATAACTTTTTCCGGCCTCTGAAGAATGATATTTGCGAGGCGGGGTGATTTTTACACGGAGTGTTTTTTGGGGGGATAGGTATCTTCTTGTAGACAAGACACATCAAAATTCACATCAAAGTTGGTGGGGGGTATTGGTTGAAACCATCACAGATAGCTATTTCAATTATTTTACATGAAAGAAACAATAAATGAACGGCTAACACTTCTGTGGGTAAGTCCAGTAGAATAATAAACCCATGTGACAAGGACTTTGCAGCGTTTTTACATACTAATATTGTTTTACAACAAAATTTGTGAGTAATTAGGTAATTTGCGGATTGATAATAAAATAAATAATCCCCAGGGCCAGAGGCTCCCAAGCTCCATACTAACCTGCAACACAGGAACGAAAAGCTGAGTAGTCTACATTTCACCCATCTAAAAAATTGCCGGTAGCCTCTAGCCGCCGGGTGCCTCTGGCCGGGCAATACGTTTATATATATATATATATATATATATATATATATATATATATATTACATAAAACCAATTATTTCTTCGAAAAACCACTCTTATAGTCATGTTGCATGACTGAGAATTTTTTTAAATTGATTTCCAAGAAAGATTCCTCAAACCCAATGACGAAAAAAAAAAAAAAAAATAGAGAGGTTTGTAGTGAGCGACACCACCTGCCATTAACCGGGGTAAGGAGTTCCCCTTACCCCCATCACGTAGATCCGCCACTGTGTACAGCTCAACCTTTGTATCGCTCAACAACTTTGATCTTAGCCACCATTATAGAGTTGTCAGTGGTTTTTCCTAATATGCATCTTTGTATTCCTTTGCGTCCGTTGTCCATTGTTTGCACTTTTTCTCCGCCAAACGTTTTTAGATGTAGTTGTTGGAGAATTCACCACTTGACTAAGCAACACAGTAAGTTAATTTGAAATATCGAACTCGTAACGGCTAAACTAAAAAAATGAATAGGCAACTCAGAACGTTTATATTGAACGATATTTGTTATTTATATATTTTAATGGTATTACATCCGATTCATAATTCATTCCGATTTAATTCTGACTCGAATGAGATCAATTTCAATTCCTTTCTACTTGATAGATTTTGTCAACTTCAACAACAAGCAGATGTGATATCCCCCCAAAAATCACCCCTTCTCACAAATATCATTCTACAGCTGCTGGAAAAAGTTGTGATATCCACTTTCCCTGCCCGCCCTTTTCCTTCCAACTAAAGATATGTCCTAACCGCTTCCCCGTTTCGAAATCTCCCCTCCTCGCCATGGCGAGACGTTTTTATTGCTATACATCTATGTATTATGATTATATTATGTTAGTATTCTCAGATGGCATACCCCTGGACCTATGATGTGTGTGGTTGTGTCAAAAGATTCGTAAAGACTGTGGCGAAGAACACCGGGAAATTCACTAGTTTTCCCCTTACATGGAAAAAGGTTGTCAGGAGTAATGGATGCCACTTCTGAGAGAGAAAATATATATCATGCTATTCGAACTACTCAGAAGATGAGTTAGGTGGAACGTAACTCCAAAGTTCATCCAACTTCAAGAGTTGAGAACTTGGCTAATCAGATGAAGGATGTCAGAAAGAAGTACGGCAAATAATATGACTGGTTCAATGAATTCAACAAATCGTTCAAAGTGTAAATACGACTTTTCCAACTATCCCAGGAAGTTACATGAAATTATATATACCTACGTAGTAATGGTGTTGTATATGAGATTTAGTATGAGCTGGTCACGTGTCACCTAAATTAAATGATCAACACTACCTACGTTTGGCATAATCTCATCCGGAATCATCAGATGGTTCCCTGCCTCCACAGGGGCAATTATAACCGTTGGGATGCCCATATGTCCCGTGTTCTAAGCATCACTTATCCACCACCTGCCTGTGTCCATACTACTGAAAGACAGTGCAAGTCGGCAACAAGTCGTAGCATTATATGAAAATCGTACTGTACCTATGTTAAGGTTCGTGCCATTCATAATTTATCAGTTTGTAATCATTATCAATTCCCGATTATAGATACCTTAATTATAGACCCCTAACGAAAAAATTAATAAATTAAATGCCAAAATCTGATTCCACAGTTAGAGACATGTACATTTTAGGGGTTACGTTTGGCAAAAAAATTTGTGTTTGTTACCCTCCTTCATGGATTTATTGAATTCTGAATGTGTTTCATATACCATTATTGGTGCCAGTGAATGCTTTCGAAGGTATGCTTTCGGAATGCTAAATCGATTTTACAACACTGTAAAACAGTGGTCTTCAACCTTTTATTATTTAAGGGCCAAATTATTGTCATGGAGGACTTGGAGGGCCGCATTGATTAAGCGTGTATATACATATACATAGTGTTGATGGGATTGACTAGTGTGAAGAAGCAGGTTGTATAAAATGACCAAGCTAGTCTTTTTTTCGTGTTTATTTTCTCACGACGTTTCGGCAATGGAACAAAGCCCTATTCATGCGAGGTTACCTACAATTAGATGAGAACAGAATTAATACTTACATGCTATGTCAGGAATAATATTTATAAGATACGTTGTGATTGCTACTTACATGTAGAAGTGAAAAGTTTTTACATTAAACTGAAGAACTGTTGTGGAGAAGTAAACAAATGGAGGTGGATCAGTTTGTGGATAATATAAAGATGAAACTAACTAACTGCTATGTGGAAGTGATTCTATGAGGAAGGGGTACATTAGTGTGTGTGGTGGAAGATAAAATCTACTGAGACATGATGACTATGAACAGGAACTTAGAATAATTACTATGAACTATGAAGTGACAACAAAAGCCATTTTAGTATATTATAAGCAAACAATAACAAGAAGAAAAAAAAGAAAAAACATGAACCAAAGTTAACAACAAGAAAACAACAGTAACAAGATAATAACAGCAGATTGCAATTGTGAATAAATAACAACAAGAAAACAACAACAGAAAGGAAATGAAGTACAATTATAGATGATTATAGTTATTATAGTAATTATTGTAATTATTATAGTTATGAAAAGATTGATTGCAGATGAAAGTGTTTATGATTAACTGTAATTTGTATAATGATTATAAGTGGTAGAAGTTATAAAGTGGTGGGGCATGTTGGAATGTTGTGTTGTTGTTGGAATGTTGTTGTGTTAAGGGTTAGTGAGTTTTATTTGATGAGTCTGTGGTATGTTGTAGAAAGTCCTTTGACATCTTTTTTAAAATTTATGTTGTTGTTGTTTTTGTTTTTGTTTTTCAAGATATACGCCATTTCTTTAATTTTTCTTTTTTTGGAAGTTTGGCTCTATGCAACATATTTCCCACTGTTTTATTTCAGGGTTGTGTTTTGTCGTAACTACATGCTTCGCCAATGCTGTTGCGTAGGAACACTCGTATATTGGTGAAACCAGACAGCTAGGTACAGAAAGGATGAAAGGCCATAATTATGACAACAAAAAAGCGATACTTAAAAGCATTCAAAATCCTGATGATGATTCCTACGCAACAGCATTGGCGAAGCATGTAGTTACGACAAAACACAACCCTGAAATAAAACAGTGGGAAATATGTTGCATAGAGCCAAACTTCCAAAAAAGAAAAATTAAAGAAATGGCGTATATCTTGAAAAACAAAAACAAAAACAACAACAACATAAATTTTAAAAAAGATGTCAAAGGACTTTCTACAACATACCACAGACTCATCAAATAAAACTCACTAACCCTTAACACAACAACATTCCAACAACAACACAACATTCCAACATGCCCCACCACTTTATAACTTCTACCACTTATAATCATTATACAAATTACAGTTAATCATAAACACTTTCATCTGCAATCAATCTTTTCATAACTATAATAATTACAATAATTACTATAATAACTATAATCATCTATAATTGTACTTCATTTCCTTTCTGTTGTTGTTTTCTTGTTGTTATTTATTCACAATTGCAATCTGCTGTTATTATCTTGTTACTGTTGTTTTCTTGTTGTTAACTTTGGTTCATGTTTTTTTCTTTTTTTTCTTCTTGTTATTGTTTGCTTATAATATACAAAAATGGCTTTTGTTGTCACTTCATAGTTCATAGTAATTATTCTAAGTTCCTGTTCATAGTCATCATGTCTCAGTAGATTTTATCTTCCACCACACACACTAATGTACCCCTTCCTCATAGAATCACTTCCACATAGCAGTTAGTTAGTTTCATCTTTATATTATCCACAAACTGATCCACCTCCATTTGTTTACTTCTCCACAACAGTTCTTCAGTTTAATGTAAAAACTTTTCACTTCTACATGTAAGTAGCAATCACAACGTATCTTATAAATATTATTCCTGACATAGCATGTAAGTATTAATTCTGTTCTCATCTAATTGTAGGTAACCTCGCATGAATAGGGCTTTGTTCCATTGCCGAAACGTCGTGAGAAAATAAACACGAAAAAAAGACTAGCTTGGTCATTTTATACAACCTACATATACATATATATACACATATATATGTATGTGTGTGAATTTTGTCTCAGGTTAAAATAATTTACATGAATTTGTTATAACATTTTATGTTTGTTGATAACTGTAATAAACATCAATATTGAAAACTCAAAATTAAACTGAAAACATCAAATTTGTGACTTTTGTAGTTTAGTGAGAAATTTGACATAGTTTATCTTTTACTAATCTGTCAACATTAGCTTTTATGTCAGATGTGGCTATTCGAAGAGAATTCTCTAAATGAGTGTCAGAAATACGGTTTCTCAGTTTCGATTTCACGTTCTTCAAATAGCTGCTCACAGGTGTAAGTGCTGCCAGAAAGAGCATAAAACATTCATTCGGCGGGCCACAAAAATATACACGGCGGGCCGCGGGTTGAAGACCACTGCTGTAAAATATGTCAAACTGGTTTCAGAGCCACCAATGGCAGCCAGTACCCAGTCCGCTGGTACCAGTGATAAATACGTGTTTGGTATCGTTCTTCGTGGATTTTAGGGTCATAAACGATTTTCGAACCAACCTACGAGTTTGGTATCTTCCTTTATGCATTTTGTAGCTGAAGTGATCTTCAAACTATTAAACTATAAGCTAGATTAGTTATGGTACCACCACTGCTGCCAGTTTAACATGAGAATGGTTCAAAATAGGTATGAATCAATCCATGAATTCAACAATAATAGCTTCGGATTTTCAATCTGAAAATTCTGAAATACTCGGGATACTCTAAAAAATGGCGAGACAATATGACATTCAATTTAAAATTTAATTGTCTAAAGTTTCTCAAATTTAGCGATTTATTTTACTTTCCGCCATTGATGAGAAATGTTATTCGAAGAAGCTAGATTATAGCATGAACTACAGATTCTTCTGAATTCATAACTAATTATTCATTGATAATCGGATGAATAGAACGATCGTAATCTTTGGAGGCGGCTACAAAATGACACCAAAGGACGGTGCTGGTTGGAAGGGGGAATCTTCGCGTCGCCCATGAGTCTTCTGTCACCCTTTAAAACCATCTAAAACTCTAGATTTTTAATTTGTTGTTCAAAACACCTAAGGTTTTCGGCTGATGTTGATCTGCCAAATCTGAGTTGTGGTGGACAGTTCCTCGTCGGAATCGTTATATAAAAGACGGGTGATGGATATGCTAGGACAAAAAGGGACCTGAGTCATTGTATTTTCGAAGTTCAACTGATCTAGGTGATAACCAAGGAGCTCTAATCGATGATGAGCTGTCGCCGTTCATTTATCGAACGACCGGTACTGGAAACATTAAGATAGAGTTCCTCACAGATTAACGCCATCTCGGTTGGACTAGATCAGAACAGAATGCGATAAGAAACATCGGAGAATATGGGATGTTTGCCATGGCTGAAGCAATGCAATTAAGTTCAACGTCTTTCTCATATCACCAAAGCACGAGATGAAAGGAACAAGAGAACGAAAATGATTTACTTTTAAAGTATAACTGAAGGAATAAAAATGAGGCAATGTTGGGTCATATTGATTCACATAGAGAGAAAATAATTCCAACAAATCAGAAATAATGTGAAGAAAATCAGAAAATCCAACTAACCAAGCACACAACGCCGGGTCATATTGACCTGGACCACTCTTTCTCTTACTTATTTTCAAGAATAACAAGGTCATGTACCTCTGAAAAAGGTTATCACCTCGTTGACATCTGCAGGGAGAATTGTTTGGCATCTACTCAAGGCCTCATGCCCCTCCAATTGTTCCCTTTCGACGTATGCTCGTTTTTTCCTGTTTTCGGGTAATTTTGACCCGCACGTTGTCTCATGAGGTTTAAATGAAATAATCAATAGAACTATAGAACGGTAATGTGTTTCATTGGTGGTTGTTCTCTAATGTCTTCGAAGGTGACCATTGAGATGAGAGGTAAAGAGTGTAGATTGTCGAAATGAAATCGTTCACATGGATTAGATACTTGGTGGAACAAAACTAGGCGTTTTTAGTGTGTTTAGTGTTAACTAATAGATGCATGTTCATGACCAGAGGATGTTGCTTCGAGGGTCACCACAGCCAAGATTGTGATGGGAGAGGAAAAATGGTTTACGGATCACACTAGATTTTCCTCTTTTCCTGGTTCAACCGTTTGGCAAAAAGGCAACTGCTTCTTGTAATATGTACGGTACACGGAAGTGGGGGTTGCGAGAACTAGGGGACCTTTCCCCGTCTACCTTTTCGCACCTGCTTTTATACCTCCAAATACGGAATGGAGGAAATGTTTGCTCCGGTTGTTATTTCCGCAGGAGCATCGAGGAGACCCTCCGGGGATCGGTAGGTACATAAGTTAAATATTACGGGAAGCGGGATTTTCCCCAGAAAGAGGTTTAGTCAGTGCAAATACCACCATTGGTCGTCCCCGCAAGGAGGGCGAGCTGATCCCTAATGGTGTGGGTGAACCTAATGAAGGCTGCCCTACGTTGAGGATTGGCTAATGAGAGAGAGAGGATGGTTCCCAGTTGAGCAGGGGGATAAGGTTGAATAGGATTGTGAAGACTGTTGGAAGCGTTTTAGTGAACCGCTCAGGGTTTAAAGAAATTGCTAATGATCAACAAACCTTTTGTTAACACGCCGTATTCCCAAAAGCGATGGAAGCCATTCTTATCGTGTCATTCCACATCTTTCGTCAGAACTCTCAACAATTGATCCCCATAAACGTGCCCCAGGTGCATCAGTGGGACCCCGAAAATTATACAAAAACTGCCTGGATTCAGCTTACTACCTCGAAACTGCCAAGACGATTTGAAATTGTTTTTATTTTAATCATTCACTCATACAGAGTGACAGTTTCCAAAAATTGAGGGATGAAATGACCATCGATGTATATTCATTGATGGAAATGACTGGTAGAGAGACTGTGAAGAGAATCTTTGAAACCTCTGATTGGTTTCATTGTGACTATGTCGGTAACCAATCCATGACCCTTGACTCTAACGTCATGACTCTTGGCTTCTTGGTTGTATTGATAACACGGGAAGAATATTTCTACTTGTTCCACATTCCCCGAAGGCGATCTTCCTAAATCCCACTTGGTTTCGAGGATTTCACGTTTGATTCCAACCACTGAGGAGTTACTATTGCCTATTCGCCCTTTTTATTGGAATTTTATGAAAGTCAGACAAGTGACACCTCATTTTAAAGGTTTTTACGCTGAATATGATCGTGAAGTCGGAATAATTCCAATTATTGCGATATCTTATTTCGTTCTCAAACTTTAGTACTTTGAAGATGATGAAACGTGGTCGAACCTTGATATATATGATGAATATATTCATCATGGTTAGTCTGCTCTAATCAGATGACGGAATGCGATATAGCCATCGTGTTCATTTTTGAAATGTCCAAAAGCTGTGGGGGGTTTTGGTGAGTGGGGGGGAGGGGGGTTTTCATCCGAAAAATGAAAGTCTGACAACTGACACCTCATTTTAGAGGTTTTTACACGCGGAATACGACCGTAAAGTCAGAATTGCAATACCTAATTTCGTTCGCAAACTTGAGTACATTGAAGATGAAGAATACGTTCTTCATGGTTATTCTGCTATAATCTGATGACGGAATGCGATATCGCAATTCTCACTTCTCCGTCGTTTTCAGCGTTGTAATGTCCAAAAGCTGAGGGGGGTTTTGGGGGGAGGGGGAGGTTCACCCATAAATTCCAAAAATGAAAAGGTCTAACAAGTGACACCTCATTTTTAAGGTTTTTACTCGCTGAATATGATGGGAAAGTCAGAATTGCTATCTAGGAACGCGGTAGCGTTCCGCCCCGCCAAGCAAAGAACTTGAGAAAACGCGCGGTGCCGAGTGTATGTTTACCGGACGTCACGAAACGCGTTTTCGAGGTATCCATATCTCGGCTCCTATTTGACCGATCAACTTGAAAATTAGTGTGGGTCTTCTTAGAGTGGATATTAGAAAGCCCTGAAAGTTTCAAATCGATAGGTCTAAAGGGAGCCGAGCTACATAACTTCAAAAACCCAGTTTTTCGGCCTTAGATTGTTCTTCTTCTCCTTCTCCTTCTCCTTCTTCTCCTTGTTTTGCACAGAGCTTCATTTAACCTTGAGACAGAGCCTTATATAAGATTTAACCCATTATCTCAACCCAAAAAAGTTTTAGAAACAAAAAACAGAAACCTTAGGAAAATTCTGTCCACTTTGGCGAGTCTACAGCCTGGGTAAAAGGACCAATCGACTTGAATTTTTTTACATACCTTCTTTATAGCATGGCTCAGTGCCATTTGAACGAAATAAGCCATTATCTCAACCCAAAAAAAAATTAGGGACAAAAAACTGAAATTTAGGGTAATTTAGGCTAATTATGGCCATATCTCGGCTCCTAGTAGACCGATCAACTTGAAATTCGGTATGGATCTTTTTGGTGTGGATAATAGAAAGCCCTGAAAGTTTCAAGTCGCTAGGTCTAAAGGGAGCCGAGTTATATAACTTCAAAAACCAATTAACATGTTTTTCTACTTTTTTCAGTCGGTCAAGGCTACAGCCTCTCCACCTTCGCCGATTGACTTGAAATTTTGCACGGAGCTTCGTTTCAAGTGTAGCAAGTGCCTTTTGAAAGATTCAAGTCGATATCTTTAAAGGGAGCCGAGTTATATAACTTCAAAAACCCGGTTTTTCACCCTTACCTGTTCTTCTTCTCCTTAATCAGTTAGGCATTTCCACCTTCACGGATTGACTTGAAATTTTGCACAGAGCTTCGTTTCAACATCAGCCAGTGCCTTTTGAAAGGTTTAACCCATTATCTCAACCCAAAAACTTTAGGAAACAAAAAACTGAAATTTAGGCTAATTTTGGCAACTTTGATGAGTCTACAGCCTGGGTAACCGGACCAATCGACTTGAAATTTTGCATAGACCTTCTTTATAAAATGACCCACTTCAACAACAAAAAGATGTGATATCCCCCCAAAAAACACTCCGTGTAAAAAAACACCCCGCCTCGCAAATATCATTCTTCAGAGGCCGGAAAAAGTTATGATATCCACTTTCCCCGCCCGCCCTTTTTCTCATTAAGGAGCTAAGTATAATGAAAAGCTTAACCACTTCACAAGCACCGTACCCCTTTCGAAATCTCCCCTTGGCGCTATTGCGAGACGTTTTTATTACTTCCACAAGCAACTAATACTTGATGGTGGTGGTTAGGGGAAGGAGGATCAGGTTTGTAGGTAGTGAAAGTAATAACAATACTGCAAACTTTTTATACAAGATTAGTTGCTTGTGGATTTTTCAACGCTAAACACAAGGGTGAAGTCAGAATATTCTGACATTTGATATTCTAATAATATTGAGGTATCTCATTCCGTTCTCAAAGTGGAGCACTTTGAAGAAGAAGACACGTGATTGTTACTTGAGATGTTCTTCACAGTTCACTCGTATCTACTCGAATCTTATAACGGAATGTGTTATCGCAATTCCGACTTCACTTTCGTGTTCAGCGTTGAATAATCTGAGTTTAGCGTTGAATAATAAAAGATGTTAATCGGGAAAAAAGGGAAAATATGAGTCTTAAAACCAGTGAAATGGAGACATTTTACGTAAAACCAGGTATTTCTTCAAAATTCACCCATAGCTATGCTGCAAGACTATAGATTTGTTTTGTATGTATATATTATTATTTGTACTGTACGATGTGAAATGGTAGATTGGGGTCTTTAAGTTTATTTGTGGCTTAGATTATGACTAATAATATGTCAGTCGCGACCATTTACCACGGCGGTCCCAACGTTATAGTGATTGAGTTCATCACTGAAAATTACGATCGATTAACCTGTCAGCAGTAATCTTCAACTACTTATGTTTACTTTGTAATCGTCAGGAGTTTCAGTTTGCAAGGGTTTGTTTGTACTCGTATATGCAAGCAATGGAAGCACATCTCCGACTTGACTCTGCCTACTTATGAACTTGATAATCCCTTGAGTAATCCTTAAAACCCTTCGAAACAAGTTTGTCGTATTTTTGTAGAAACCCTCCATCTCAAAGCACCCTCTTCCTACGTAAACGTGAATTCCTTCGTTTTTATTTGATTTGCTGTGAGTTTCCTACGCATACCCTTTCACAAACCTATTCCAGGCCCTGTGGGATGCTACCGTATCAATTGTGGTTCACCGAGTACGACACTTCTGGTGTCAATTGATCACTGGACTTCCTTGTCACTATCAACAGAACAGAAAATAACGTTTGACTCGTCCTTCAAGGTGATCAACGTCAAATTGACCGTCGACCTTTTCAATGGTATTGCTGTGTAGCCTATGCTGATAGTATGTCGACAAATCTGCGAGTTTCAAACTAGATCTCAAGTCCCAGTGGAAGTTCTCATTAGGAACTGATGTGTCTTTCAAGGATATATTGAAATAATTCATCGATTCCCACTTGAATTTATTAATACGTAATATGTTTTAATGTTAAGGTAATATTGAACGTGGTTGAATATTAGATTAAGTACTGACGTTAGCGGGAGTGGTATATTTACCTATTACTGTGAAAATTCAGTCGTACGAGTAACTACTCGTATTACAGGTAAGTACCGGGGAACCTTGTCATCGTTCCTAAGGTCTTAGTTCTGGAATTTCCAAATGATTTCCATATCACTTCTGTCTCTTATTTGACTTTGATGAGTAAATAATGTACATTGTGTACATAATAATGTTTTCTACATTTTCTACATTTAAGTCATCAAAAGTGAAAATGGTAGTGCTGTCTGCCCATTGAATGACGGTTTGCAGGTTGAGTATTGAATTATAGAATATTTTCAATGTTAGTTTGGAAAAGGAACCTGAGCTGTACCACCCTTTACCGCGGCCACCTAAAATTGCAGCTACTGTGATTTATCAGTAGAGATGGGAAAATAACATATTGACATCTCAACTCGTGAAAATGACATATTTTGGTAGTTTTGGGCCGAAATGACATTTTTTCTCCATTTTGGTGGAAAATGACCTATTTTATGACATATTTTGGGAGTTTTCGATTTTTTGTTTGTTTGTTTTGTTTTTTACCGTGACGAGGTACGCTGGATGGTAATTTGGGCGAACCACGGGGTGAACCACTTACCTGAGGCTGATCCAGAAGGGCCCCTAATAAGGTCAGTACCCTTCAGACAATCAACTTGGTCCCCTGTCTAATCCCTAAGCGCCTCAAGATGCCTTAAGAGCTGAGTTCTGCCCTTACGGGATTTAGTTGACGTTTGTCGTTCTAACGTTCGCATTCTAACCATGGCTTCCAACCTCAAATCATCTTCTCCATCAGTTAAAGTTTCTTTGATAAGAAAATGGATAGCAGGTGAAATTCATTTTACAGTGAATGGCAACCAAATCTACTGCAAATTGTGTTGCAAACCAGTAAGTTGCTATTAATGTTTTTGCAGAGATAATCATTTAGGATTAGTATTTCTCAAAATACACTCTCAGTATTTGGAACTGCTCACTCAGAATTTTCAAACTTTTTTTTTTCAGCTTCCCTTACCTTTGATATAGTATTCTGTATACAGTAACACAGTTCCATCTTGGGTTTGTGATTCTCAATCCGTCAATTCATTAATTGTTTTCTTTTTCACAGTATTCATTCGGCAGGAAACATCAATTAAATCAACACAAATTGACCGTAATCCATATTGAGGCTTTGAAAAAATTGAAATCCACCAAACAGCGACAGTGACAGCACGCTACAAAACCCGTTCCAGAATTTGTTGAGGAGATTGAAGTCAGTCTGCTGCAGGAGGGAATCCCTCTCAGCAAATTAGGTGGTGGTCCACTAAAAAAGTTTCTGACGAAGTACTTGCCTGGGCCGATTCCTTGCAGAAGAACTACTGGTCGAGTCACATCTACAACCACATGTTGATTTTTTAACTTCCTTGTTTATTTTCATCCAGCAATGCAATTGCAAATTCATTAATTAAAAAGTGATCTTTGCGTTCAACTTGTCCTCTTCATTTTTCCTGCTCTAAGCTTCCGGTTTTACATCCCTAAATGAAGCTTGCCAGAAAGTAAGTTTTATAGCATAGTACAGGCTGTTGGTGTTCTGTTTATTGTGTAATTCTTTCCTATTGTATAATTCTTCCAATTACCTACCGATTGGGAAGGAACGTGGTCAGCGTACTTGTGAGCAAGCTGGACTCGAAGAAACCGAGCAGAGGGCGACTTTATTTCTGTTTCGCCGTTACACGATTAGAACACACGAATGGTATCAATCTATTTTCTGTTTTTATCTAGGGATTCTTTGGGAAGGAGCGCCAAACACCACGAATAGGCTCTTGCTGTTTGTCGCCGACGCAGCGGCTTACATGCTGAAAGCTGGGGCACATTTAAAGGCATGTTACCTCAAGATGATCCTCGTTACATGTTTGGCACAAGGCTTACACAGAGTCGCGTGAAGCCATCAGCAACGAATATGATGCGGCAAACAAGCTGATCTCGTCTTTGAAGAAGGTCTTTCTCAAATCACCTAGCAGGGTGCAGATCTTCAAACTTTATCTACTTTACCTGGAGTTCACCTTCCTCCTGAGCCAGTATTGACAAGATGGGGAACATGGCTGGAAGCAGTGTTGTACTATGCTGAAAACATCGACGGGATTCGTAAGGTAAACACCCACAGATTCCAGCAGTCCTTACGAACCTTTTTGGGTTTGGGCACTATCAGATAGGCTGTTGAACATCTACTGTCGATTTTTATTCCAATTTATGTTGTGACTATAGTTACTGTTTCCTTTTGTTGCAGTTTCTGGATTCTCTGGAGGGAGACTGTAGCGCTATTCTGAAGGCAAAGTAAGTTATTCAAACCCCAGACCTGAAGACATCACTGGAGTACATCAAACACAGTTTCGGATGCATCCCACCTGCTATAACACGCTGGAGAAGTTCGGTGCGTCTCTTAATGAGTCGTTCAAAATTGTTCTTGACGGAGTTGAAATGCCGTGGAATGGAGTGGTGGGGCGGAAGGTGAAGGCGAAACTTCACACAGTACTCGACCGTAATCCCAATTGGCCCTGCATAAAAGCGATCGAGGCACGTCTGCGAGGTGAAGAGGAAGCTCCCTGAAGAATGGAAGGCTCAAGATGCATTTGCCATGAAATTTGCACCTATCACTTCCGTGGATGTGAAGAGGGCATTTTCCAAACTGAAACACATCTTGTCTGACAAGAGAACCCGTTTAACCGTGGGGAATCTGGACAAACAGCTCATGTTGTTTTACAACCAGGATGAAGACACAGACAGTGAATCGAACGATGACTACGCCGACGTAATTGAATATTAAATAGTAAATATTGTATAATATACATATACATATTATGTAAAATGTAGAAATCCTAAAATAATAATAAAACAGCGCAAAAAATTACACTTATTGTGGTTTTTGTGAGTAGGTACAGCCGAATCATACACTATACATATAATATATGTATAGTGTATGATTATGTTGAATATGTATAGTGAATGACATATTTCGGCCGAATCAGTTCAACAGTTATAACTGTTTTTCCTATATTCTTGAGCAATTTCATTTGTCTCAGACCAATAACTATCAATATAGTACCTTTTGTCCAATTCTGGTATCGTGAGTGGTTTTATAAATATTATCCCACGGGATTCGTTGGGTTTACATCTGATGAAAAGTAAACATCGAACCGCGAATTATTGTTTGGAGTTGATAGTGCCCACTGAAATAATCCCGCCTTCACTCGCGTTCTGGTTTACAATATCGGATTGATATTTTCTTCTTGAAGTCCGGCGGAGTTCTGGTCTGTAGGTAATGGACGCATTCGCATGTCAACATGGATACTGTTCGGAACCGATTGCTGTTCACCCAACGAATCCCGTGGGATATGAGTGCCACTGGGATGTGAGTCAGACGAAGCATCGAGTCTGTGGCAATTATTCAATTATTGAACAGTTGGACTTGTTATCGAGTAAATTGTATACTTATCAGAGGGTTGACGTAGAACGAGAAAGTAAAGAACACAAGAAATTAGTAGAATTTTCTCTCGACACAATACTTTTTTAATATTATTCAGCTGTGACTAACGTCTTAGAACGAATCTTATGGGAATCTGAGTCCAAAATAGATAGAGGTCCACCACTTTCTTTTGAACGTCAGGTTTGTGTCGGAAGAATTTGTATACAATTTGTCTGGGAAATGTTTAAAATGAGCCTTCTAAGAGAAACGGGCTGGGCCTCTCGAGAAGTGAGAAGAGTTGAGAATGAGGAAATTACCATGTCTATGGCTAACATACAGCTCAGGAAATAAAATGCTAATCAAATCAGAGTGAAGCGCGTGCGCAGACACATGGAATTCTCTCTCAAAGAAAGTTATCCGATGGGGGACGGTAGGACGGGCATCGCGATGGAGCCCGGGAAGTAGGGAAGGGTTAATACCTATCTCCAAGTCCACATTTCCTGATCCGGCAACAAAAAGGGAGTTAAGAAAGTAGTAACAGGGAGCTCTTCCAAGTTCGCCCTACGCCCAGACGCACCATCTCCATCCTACGGAACCCTTTTCCAAATTGAATCACTGCATAGATCGAGGTGATTGTAACAGCTTGTCTTAAACATCAGCTCCTTCTACCCATCAGTAATGCATTTTGAAAAAATACGCCCCTCTAACCTTATTGAACGAACCCGCTAATATTGGCTCGTTCTTCGCGTCCTTATTGAGCATTACCCTACTTCCGTGTGGTTTCAATTGTGCCTGGCAAAATCAACAATATATTTCTCTGTCTACTCACATCCCAAATCAAAATATTAACTGAGGCACTACAACAACGAAGACAAAATTTAACCTCGAAATTAGATGGTTTACGTTTGAAGATACGTGAAATTTAGGTGGGAAATGGGAATTGAAATTTAAGAAATAGCTGATTCAAACCACTCATGGTTTTGTGATATCGAGTTTCTTGTTTGGTTGATTCCAAAGGTTCAATTGCTTAGTATTTCAAGAAAATAGTCAACCAACAAAATGTTATTAGGGGAAAGCATAGTTTAGGGAGAAGCAGGTTTGCCTCTATTCAATCTACGAAGGAATTGGCTTTGTCTAAAGAGATAATTAAAAATCACGTCCGACATTTATCATCCTCCTCAGATGACGTATTTAGAATGACGAAGGGAAATCTATGCGGATTGTATTAAAATGCGAGACACATTGAGAAGGTGGATTAGTTGGGGCACTGTAGCGAAATACCTACAGGAAGAGGGCTATGAGAGATGTCTATAAGCCGAAGGAGGGAGCTTTGAGCAACTCCTCAAGCCAACGCTTTTTGCTTTATGAACTTAACAACCTGATTCGTACGCTAAGCATTCCATAAAAGTCGAATGGATTCCTGGTCACTGTACCCTAAAGGGAAACGACTAGATTCGGTTGGCAGCAAAGAGAGGTTGTAAAAATGAAGCAGCTGTTCTCATCAACGAAAAGCCGACACCAAACATATAGAACGCACTCAAAATGCTACGTAACAATACCAGGCAAGCTGCAAATCGACCGAAGAAAAACGTTTTTCAACCCCCCCCCCCCTCAACATCTGTTGGTTTACGTTTCAAGAAACGTAGATTCAGAAAATCAAATAAAAATATAATCTATCAAATAAAAAGATAATCTATACATATAACTACATTTAGAGACGATTTTCATGTTCCTTGGGTATTTTCGAAAAATTTCACTGCAGTAAATTCGTTTCGTTCGCAATGGAGTCGCAATTTGAGTCGAACCATGCCAATTTTGAATTTGGTGTCTCGTTGTCTGTTTGTCTGTCCTTCAATCACGCAAAACGGCTCAATGAATAAATCCGTGATCGGGGAAGGACATAGGGGGGTTCACTTCCTGATCCGATACATAGGGGTGGGGGTATATAGGGAAGCCGAACTATAAAAATTTTAAATTCTCCAAAACGGCTCAATGGATTGAACTTTCCCCCCGTATTTAAATGCTTCTGTGGCCGGGAAAAAACATAGGGGGGTTCAAAAAAATTGTTTAACCCCCCCTCAAAATTTGTTTCTTATTTTCTCTTGTGTTCTGCCATTCTTGCAGTACTATGATTATTTTGTACCTCTCTTTGTATCTACTATGTAATTGGCTGTACCGTACAGTTAAATAAACAAATAAATATATAAATTTACATGAGGGTGAATCATGCGGCAGCCTGTCGGGTCTAGATTCTAATAGCACATGGTATTCAAATATCTATTTGATTAATAATAATTATCAATAATTTTCAAAAATAATTCATAAACATTATAAATAACTAACAATAGTGTTGATGGGGTTGACTAGTGTGAAGAAGCAGGTTGTATTCAAATGACCAAGCTAGTCTTTTTTCCGTGTTTATTTTTTCACGACGCTTCGGCAATGGAACAAAGCCCTATTCATGTGAGATTACATGTAGAAGTGAAAATGTCTTACATCAAAACAGTTTGATGTAAGACATTTTCACTTCTACATGTAATCTCACATGAATAGGGCTTTGTTCCATTGCCGAAACGTCGTGAAAAAATAAACACGGAAAAAAGACTAGCTTGGTCATTTGAATACAACCAACTAACAATACCTATTTTTTGAAACAACTTAAATTTGGATGATGAGCTAAAGTCCTGAAATTTTAAACACGGTTCGAGAATGGATGGCACTGCAATATTCAATCAGTTTCTTGTCTCTAAAATTATTTAAACAATTACCTATTTGCTTAAACAATTTAAATTTGGATGTTGAGCTAGAGACGTGAAATTTTAAACATGGGTTTCCTGACTGTAAAATTGTTTAAACCATACCGATTTGTTTACACAAATTAAATTTGGATGTTGAGCTAGAGACGTGAAATTTTGAACATGGGTCGCAACTGGATGACAATGCAATATTCACTCAGTTTCTTGTCTGTAAAATTGTTTAAACAATACTTATTTGTTTAAACTTTTTTTTTTTGGTTTTTGGCATCGGTTTTTATTTCCTTTCAGCCATATTACATTATAAGTACTTTACAATATCAAATATATACAATACATCATTTTCATTTTACAATCATATTACAATCATAATTTCATGTTTCTGTTTTTAAGGGCAGCAGTTGCGTGTATTATATTCGCCTCTAATGCGGCATAGAGTCAGGTCGCACGTCAGGTTTAGAGTCAAGTTTAAACAAATTAACATTGGATGAAGAGCTAGAGTCTTGAAATGTTAAACATGGGTTGAGGATGGATTACAGTGCAATATTCATTAGGTTTCTTGTCTGTAAATTGTTTAAACAATACCTATTTTTTGAATGAAATTTCATGAGCTGAAACTCTATCTATCATTTCGTTAATTAGATTAGGTGATCTGCTCGAAGAAGATAATAAACCGTTGTGTCAAGAATTTGCAGAGTTTTTTAGTTCTATATGTTCGTCTTTTAGAAATTTCGTATGGAAGGTAAAATTTGTATGCTGGAAGATGAGCCCACCTCTTAAAATCACATGTCAACTGTTAGAATACCACTCAGCTTAAATACCTGTATTTTTTATGTACCAACGATTTCCTAAACCAAATGATTCCCCTCACAACGATGAGTTTCAATTAAACTAAGAACAGCGAATTCACAAGTGTGAGCTATTGAACAGGCATCTGGCGTGACGCGTCAAACTAGTTATCTCATTCGTATCTCGTGATCTATTTACCTGGCTTCTTCAGCTATAAAAGGTAAAAGGTCAGATTATACAGTTTATCATCGCATATTTGTTCCGTTCCTGGACGCATAAACCATTGCATATAACTTTGATTCAGAATACTCTTTTTGGACGCAACTAGTTACCCAGATTACTCAGCATTGACCGGAATCGTCGGAAAAAAATGAATTATTTATGGGCCTGGATTACAATCAAACCACATCAATAACTGTTGAAGAGGAACTCTTGCCATATAAGAGAAAGTCGGTGAATTCAGAAGTGGCCAAACAAAAAGATCGTCTTCTGGAATAAGGAGTCGGGTTTCATAGCTTGTTTTTGTTTGATAGCCATCCCTCTGGCCCTTGAAAATGAAAATAAATCACAAACAACAATAGCCAATCATCGTCAATTCAAAACAACCACTTTTGGTGCTGACATTCTTTTGGCATCCCTCTGCACATAAGAAAAACACAAAAAGTGTATTATAGAGGTAAGACATTTGGAATTTACTATTCATTGACGGAGAAAAAGTGATGAAGATTTGACAACCAGTTTCACGACTGCCATCTCGTCTATACCCCATCTTTGAGTTCAGTGATTGAGGCAGAACTGCAGACACGTAAAAGATAGTTCGCATCATGGGTACTTTCTATAGACTTATCAAAATAATACACTCATTTTCATGATGTATCACTGTTCGTTCAGGATACTAAGTTCTCATCTATTACCAAAAATAGCAGTCACTCTTTTTCTTATTTCCATGTCGATTCATCACTTTAGCTACACCCGAAGTCAATCATCAGTAATCCTTCTCATTTGCATGAATACCATTCTTGTTACAAATGCATTACTAACTACCCATCTGCAATAGCCACTCCATTGTTTATACTAGGCTGCTTCTTAGTTCCAGGTAGATGTTCAGGGGGGGCTGATATTTGGACAATCCGAATGCTGTTCAAATTCAACAGTTCAATATACCCAACGAGTTTACCAGATGAATATGTATCCTTATCTATATAATTATTCAATTCAAGATGTGGGAGATGTGTCGTTGTCTACTTACAGTTCTTGACCTGAGGTATTTCAAACTATTGGGCATTCAGTATTGAACGGTCCACCAACTAGTTTGTGACTTTAAAATTGCGGGCATTAGGTCATGCTGCAGCCATCAGTAAATTTCAGGGTACATTTTTTGTGAGAGGGGAAGGGGATAAATATTGTTGGCAATTGTCAGGCTATTACAGTGTTCTATAATCTTCCGTGGTAATTTTTCATTCTACTCATTTTGAAGTCAAGTTACAAGTATGTATAATATTTCAAGAATTCGTTCGTGCTTAAGGGAAGAAGGGGGGGGGGCACAAGTACTGCCAATATAGTAGACGTTTCAACAGACAATTCGTTAAAAAATTTTCCTCAGAACACCTCAGCTCACTTGCTTTAAAGCTCAATTGTTGGATCAGAGGCTCGCTGTTTTCAACTAAATAAGGTCGATTCGGTACTATTAGGAGGCGTGGGAAGGAGGAATGCTCCCTTTAGGTCATACATTCATGATATAAATCTTGAGGGACCGACGTGGTGTGATGTTTAGTGTGATCGACATCCGCGTTGAATACACTGACTTGTTACCAGGGTTGGGTTTGACTGTCGGGAGGAGGTGATGACTTCGACCTCTAGGGAGCAAAACTCGTCGAGCGCTTAACATCAACGTAGGGATAGGCTCCGTCCCAATGAAATGGCCAAATGTTGTACTCAAATAAACACATACCCTTATGGATCTCTTCTCTCACAACATCCTTTCGAATTATATATGAGGAGTATTCACCGATCACCACCAAGAGCTGTAAATGCTCACAGGTGTTGTCAAACTTCTCAGGCAAGTTTCTCCCTTCAATAACTTTTTCAGCGTAGGGAGAATTTTGAAGGATACCGAGACCCCGGAAAAATGGGCCCGGGATGATCTGAAAACTGAAGGCCCTGGGGTTCAAGATTGGATATCGACCAACAACTCATAATTCTGCCAGGAAAGAGCTGGGCCGCGTCCCTTTGCGAATACACATAAATATTGATCACTTAGACGGAGCTAGAGGGAGAGAACGATTGCGCCTGAGGGACAGGAAAATGGAAAGATAGGAAGAGTTAATATATAACAGGTGAAGGAGTTACTTATGCTGCTAGGTAGAGATTGAATCGTCATCACGGAAGCCTAGATTTTCTCTCTTGCCAAAGACCTAAGCCATCCCTTTTCCAATGAAAATAATTTAACTCGTTGTTTCAGTCTCAAGGGGCTTTATTGGCCTTCACCACTTCCTCAAGAGCCCTTCACGTAAGAAAACTATTCCAAAAAAATTTTTTTACGGGAAATCCAGTCATGCAAAATGGCTATGACAGCTAATTTTAGAAGAAATAACTGGTTTTATGTAAAATGTGATGGAACTATGGGCAATAGAAAAATATGGACAATCTTAAACGTATTGGGTAATTACAGGTATTTAAAAATGACACTATTCGGTTAATTCGGTTTGCATCAGGGATGCTCTCTGACCAAAGATCGGTTGGTACTTACAACAGTGTTCTTAATACATAGTTACTTGTCATCTTGAAAAGAAAAGGTTCTTCCATTATAAAATCTTATTACCACTATAATAATGAAAAATTGAGTCTCCATTTTTTGCCGTGAACACCCTAATTTTTAGATTTTTACAACAGTGAACACGATTGTGAAGTCAGAATTGCAAAACCTCATTCCGTTGAAGGATTAGAGCAGATGATCTGTGAAGAACATCTGAAGTAATACCCGCGTTTCTTAATCTTCTAGCTTGAGAACGGAATACGATATCGCAATTCTGACTTCACCATCGTGTTCAACGTAAGTTTGTTTTAAGTTTTTTCTCCAATTGGGGAATCATTACACCAGTTCTGTACCATTCAATCATTTCTATCAAGGAACTGCACACTTGTGGTTACACTTTTGGACACCGCATGGTTAGGTTGATCCAAGGTTAATTAGGATTACAATCCATATGGGTTATACAGGGATTTTGAAATGAATTTCGAACGTTGATTTAATGAAAGTAGAGCTGTCCGCGTTTCAAATACGTTCAAATACGTATGTAAATACGTGGACAATCTAATTCTGCAATTTACATAAAAATTTGTATATCTTAGACCAATCAGCATAAACCTCGTCTATATTTGTTGAATAGAACCAGAGTTACGTGTGGAGGATTTAAGGACACTGACAGATAGGAATGGTTGACTGGAAGTTACGAAACGCGAGAGGAAATTTCAATGTTGGAAGACAACATTTATCTTCTCGTAAAAGTGATCACAAGGCTACCGCTCCATTGGTGCGATGGATTCAACTTGAATAAACGAGTAGGTCAAGTCCCTTTCAACTTGGACCAGTTGAAGCATATGACGGTCTTCAGTTCAGGATCAATCATTTCATCACTAATAGAATGATTTATAGAATAAAAGTAGCTGGGCGTAGATATCACATCTTTTTGTTGTTCAAAACACCTGTAGAGGCAATATGCAAGAATAAATTAATGAAATTATAAATTAATTATCTATTTATTAATAAATTGATAAATTATTCATTTATTTGTTTATAAATTATTTATTTATTTTATTATAAATCAATAAAATAAATAAATCAAGCAAGAATAAAGGAGAGGCCTTGTCTACCTGAATAAGAAGAAGAACATGGTAAGGGTGAAGAACAGGGTTTTTGAAGTTATATAACTCGGCTCCATTCAAACCTAGCGACTTGAATCTTTTGAAAGGCACTGGCTAAAGTTGGAACGAAGCTCTGTGCAAAATCTCAAGTCAATCGGTGAAGGTAGAGGGGCTGTAGCCTTGGCCGTCTGAATAAGAACAGAAAGAACAAGGTAAGCGCTAAAAACAGGGTTTTTGAAGTTATATGACTCGGCTCCCTTTAAACCTAGTGATTTGAAAGTTTCAGGGCTTTCTGTTGTTTACTCCAAGAAAACTCACACCAAATTTCAAGTTGATCGGCCAAATAGGAGCCGGGATAAGGGTACCTGGGCATACACTCGGTACCGTTGGTTCTTCTCAACTTGCTTTCTTGGCGGGGCGGAACGCTACCGCGTTCCTAAAATATATAAGCCTAACGTTCCTTATATTTAATATAAGCCTAACAATTTTTGGCTTTGCACTGGCTCCTGTTGCAGTTATACCACAAGGAACATTTAGTAATCAATAACACAATCTACTAAACCAAATGACTTGAGCACACTGATACACAACTTCTAAGACTCAACTCCCTGGGAAAAGGGTCCCTCCGAGCTCCATTTGACTTTGACTGCTCGGCTACTAAGGACGGTGACAAGCTGAAAACTCTGAAATTCTTGAACAATGGTTTATTATGTTCTGTACAGATCACCCTCCTGTCTAGATCACTGTTCTGAACACGATATCCTTGTGAGTCTCATAACTATACGTAACATTTGGAATGAGGTGCGAAAATATTAGTCATATAGGTGACTAAAAAGTTGTCTTCCTAACTAGCTCAGTGATGGTCCATAATTTATGGGAACTAAGGGCCGTAGTCTTGTTGTTTTCCATCACACTGAAGTTTTTCTCAGAAATTATAAAAGGTGGCTTCCCATTGCCTTCTTTGTAAAGTATTAGAGCCTTCCTCACTGTCCTAGTCGCACCCCGAGATAGCACCGTAGCAGAAACATAATGTCTGCCGCCGATAACCCTACGGCGATGCCACTGGCCACCTCTGTGTTGGTCCACCTGGGGTACTCGACTCATCTGAAGAGCATTCCCCTATCATCCGCAAAACATGATTCTAGTCTATTCCGATATAGAATTTCGGTGATATGGGTAAGTGCATACATATGGCAGGAAACATGGCCCTAAAAATGACTTAAATTGGTTTAGCTTTTTTGGAGTACTTGAACCTCTATATGACTGCTCCTTTCGACAAAATATGTCATAGAACACAGCTGTCGATTTCACGACCACTTGAATATTTTAATAAAGGTTACCCTACTAGGTACTGGAAGTGAAACTGTTTAATGAGTCTGCTGCCCAGACTGAACTCCTGAAGGTGGAGGAGGCGAAACATTCAGTTCAAATTAACCGAATTGAGCTTCAGAAAAATGGGTGAAAGAGCTACGGAGGGGAATAAAGGGTTTGGAACATGAGCAGTGGTGGGAGAAGGAAAACTCGTGTTCATTACTGCAGTGACTTTCCCTTCGAATTACTCCCAAAGTTTCTTCAATCTTTTCGAGCAACTCAAATATCGGTCCTCTTTCAATAAACTAAGCGTGGAAAATTAAAGTTTCATCAACAAGTAATCTTTTTTCATAATTGCGTTATGAGTTTTCGTACTACTTTTTGTCTTTATTATTAATATTTTTTCATTTGTACATGTAAACAGGAGAGGCGGATAAAAATTTATTTTTTAATATTCGGAGATGCTACGGAACCAGTTTTAGTTAACTTTTTAAAACTTTTCGGACGAAGGTTCCCGTTGGTGTGCTCGCAGAGTGGAGAATGGTGTGAAATTTATTAAAGCTTTTAACGAGCTCTGGATCAACTTTGGAAGCGAATATTTTGCCCTACAGCTGGGAAGGTCGGGGAAAATTGTGAAAACCTAACAGATTCCAACATTGCATTTCAAATGCAATTTCCTAAGATTCAACACATAAAAATTCTGCAAATTCTTGACGAAACCTAATATCATTTATACTATTAATTATAAATGTGAATTATAATTAATTATTAGGTAATAATTATCATCAAGTAATGTAAATTATTATTAATGTGAATTATAATTAATTATTAATAATTATCATCAAGTAATGTAAATTATTATTATTAATGTGAATTGTAATTAATTACTAATCATTATCATCAAGTAATGTAAATTATTATTATTTATTGTTAATAATTGATTATTATTGATAGTTATTAATAATGGTTATTAATTATTATTATTATAACTATTAGTAATAATTTATAATAATTGCTGTTCGAATCAGCTAGACCAGTATGAACATCGACCCGACAGTCTGCCGCCTGATTTACCCTCTTGTTAACGACTTTCGATCTTTTGCTCCAACTTGACCTAGGGTTATGAAAAGTTTCAAGGATCATTGTGTTGTTGGTGCACCATTAAACCGAATTTCCTCATTTTAGCACCACACTAACTGGGCAAAGTGCGGCGAACGGACGGATTTTTAATTCAATTTTGGGAATTGACGTATTGTTAGGAATAACGGCAATTGCTTAGGAAAACACGAACTATATTTTCGAAACAATCACACAACTTTTTCGGGGAAATCGCAAACAGAAACTCATCTCCATGATAATCAACTATTTACACAGATACCAAGTTGCTTGGCTTGGTATCCTTCCTAACATCACCCTCTTCCTTGTCCTTGAAATTGCTATTCTCCCTCTGAGTTCGCCCCTCCGAATATGGCCGCAGTCTGTCAACGTGAACGACGATCCTCCTCCCTTTTGGTGTAACGATTCTGACTACAACATCCGAAATTCTTTTCAGTATTTTGCATGGTCCCAACCATGGGAGCTGCAGCTTCGGTGAGCGCCCGATTGTTCGACGAGGGTAGTGCAACCAGACTTGGTCTCCCAACTGGAACCTACACTCATTGGAGTACAATGACTACAACCATGTAGTGGTTTCCCACAGCCGACCGAGGCAAAGGTCCCACCACGTCAACGGCTATCCGTTCAAAAGGGGCACCAACGGAGTACGTCTGCAGTGGTGCTCTTGTCATTTTCTGCCCTGACTTTCCCCGCTGACCACATACGATACAGGCTTTGCAGAAATCCCTTACGTCTCTATGTAGTCCGACCCAGTAAAATCTGCGGTGTACCTCTGTAATAGTTCGCTTATAGCCAAAGTGACCCAATTGATGAACTTGTTGGAGTACCATTTGCCTCAGCGTACATGGCACAATGATCTGTTTTATAGTGTGCTTTGGTGTCCCACTGTGGCTCTCCCAGTTTCGATAAAGGACCCCATCAATAAGTTCCAGGGAGTCAAATGCTGCCCATAATGCCTTTGTGGTCGCACTGAGAGGAGATACCTTGTCCCATTTGGGTCGTACACCCCGAGCTTTCCACTCATAGACAGGGCAGACGTCTGGATCCTTGAGCTGTGTCTCCTGCCATCGGACATCCCGTTCTAGCCCTACTCGATTGACTTCCTCAATTGTAGCTGGGGCTTCTTTCTCCTATTTGGGCCACGACTACTGCCTGCTCACGTTGTTCCCCATCCCCAACGTCCAACTGGATAACAGTCCGGCCCAGTGTAGGTGATGTTTCCCCTGTGGCTGTACGGAGCAAGCCCTCATATCCAGGACATAGTTCGATGTTGGCTTTCTCGACTAGGAGTGGAGACACAAAAGTCGCAGTGGCCCCGGTATCCACTAAAAATTTGCACTCAACAGTGCCAATGCGTCCCCACAAACTTAGAGACCCACTACCTCCTAATCGGTACACCTCTTCACTTCTACCACTACCTGGATGCTCCAAGGTGCTGGGCTGAGGAGTATTGTGTGGAGCCAAACTGTGCCCAGTTAGTTTGGCCACCTGCCGTTTCCCGGGTTGGGGCAGAGAGGCTGGCTGTTGCTTGTTACCAATTGTTAGTGGCCAATACCGTCACATCTCCAACAAGCCACTCCGGGATTGGGACAACGACCCCTTGCAGGAGTTTGTCTGGCACTAGGCTCGTGGTGGCGAACCTGGGCAAGCTGATTTGTGGATTCTGAAGCAATACCTCCTTGATGCGCTTGAAATGTAGTGGGACCCCGACCAGGCTGTACATTAACACACAGGTTCAGACTATCTTCCACAGCTTCAGCTCCCCTCAGGTTTATGTGCCGATGCAGGCGGTCTCTCTAAAAGAAGTGCTACCTGGTCATTCACGCTGGGCTCAACTGGTGGCGGCTGGAGGACGCCAGATTCTTGGAAAGATGCTTCTTCTGGTCCTTGTTCACCATCCTCTCCGTCAATAGCCTCGTCCTCTAAATTCAGCAGCGGAAAAACACGACCACTACGTAATACTCGGTGACCATCGAGGCCGGGCGCAGGTTCGGTCGACATTCTGACACCAATTGTTAGGAATAACGGCAATTGCTTAGGAAAACACACGAACTATATTTTAGAAACAATCACACAACTTTTTCGGGGAAATCACAAACAGAAACTCATCTCCATGATAATCAACTATTTACACAGATACCAAGTTGCTTGGCTTGGTATCCTTCCTAACATCATCCTGAAACGTAAACCCTAAAATTATGAGGGATAGGCGGGGGGGGGGGATAATTTTTTTCTTGGCCGATTCCAAAGGTCCATTCCAAAGGGCGATTCCATTATCGAAGATAATAAACCAAAGCAAGAAAACAAATAAGGTTTTAGACGTATGGTTTTGCTCAAAATTGGATGGTTTACGTTTCATGATTCAGAATATCAAATATTTAAGAAAAACTCTCCGCAATTTTTCCGGACCAACCCCACAATGATCCTTCAAACGAATTTTTAGAAATTCAAATGAAACGGTATAGGGTAAAGGCACTAGTTACTGACACATTGAGGAAGATTTTGTGAATATCATCAATTTCTCAATTGTTTGTTGACCGGTCCTTAAAATTCAAAGTTCTTCTGTTTGGCCAATTTCCGTTCTTTCCATTCTACTCATTAAATTTGTCAAAATGACGAAATAATCCCTTTCTCCACTTAAAACCCTAATACTGGCACGCATGCGTTATTTACTGACAGTGTAAGGAATTTATTTTTAAAGGAATTTTTAAAGGAAATTTTTAAGGAATTTATTTATTTACCCTTTTTAAACTTTGAACAATTTTTTTCCAACAATAGAATAGAGGTATATAATATATTATAGGTTTTCTAAGTCAAAGTGAGAATTTTCCAAACCAAATTGAGAATTTTCCACATCAAATTGATAATTTTCCAAACAGAACTGAGAACTCAGAACTTTTTTTTGACACCGGTATATTTTGTACAAGCCCTACGTGTACAGTGTACACCATTTCCACTTTGAGAGCAAGGGAACCTTCATCCTACAAGACTTTAATACTCGTAGTCTAGGTACCATCCATTACTTGTATTGCTCTTGAAAAATCTAAAGAATGAGCATAGAGAGCTGATCATTTTGTTGAGCTTTGCAGGGGACGGCAGCAAGGGTTTTGATGAATAGGAGTATTAGATTGGCACCCCTTCAACTACTTCTACCCCTGGCACCCCTGAGAAAGCCTAGGGGGCGTCCCTAAAAAGTACTTCGATAACTCATAACACGATGATAACAAGAGGTAACATCTGTCACCTCTAATCCCTAACATCCAGTTCGGGTTTCAATCCTCACATTCTTGTCCCGACCAGATCCTGGAAACATACGAGAGAAAGAAAGTATGTCTAGGCATTTTCCTCGATACAGAGAAATGCTTCGATAAAGTGCTTCACGAGGGCCTCCTGTACAAAATGAAGGATCACTTACCGGATACATACTATCGCCTAATGCTCTCATATTTAGAAGGACGCACGTACTCGGTAAGGTACAAGACGGCTCTGTCAAAGTCTAAGCCAGTCCACTCCGGAGTTCCCCAAGGTAGCGTGCTTGGGCCGTTCCTCTACTTGATATATGCAAATGATATCCCCCAAACGGAAGACACCACACTGGCGCAGTTTGCAGACGACGTGGCTATCCTCCAAACCGAAACCGCATTGAACGTAGCATCATCAGGGCTCAATCACCACTGGACGAAATGAACAATTGGTGCGCAAAATGGAGAATAAAAATGAACCCAGCTAAATCTGTGGTGGTCCCGTTCACTAAGAAAAGAGACCACCTCCAGGACACCCTACAGATAAGCAACACTCCAATCCCCCAAGCTACAATCGTTCGCTACCTCGGAGTGCACCTCGATAAGACAATGACGTGGGAGGCCCATATCAAGCATTTAGTATTTAAAATAAGAAACTAGAAACACAGTAAGTCTGGACACGACGCGGCTCCTCGACCTGTCTCTCATTCGCCCAATCTGGGCGTACTCTTAGGGACTGTGGGGATGTGCTGAAGCTAGCCACATTCACAAGATCAAAGTGACGCAAGAGCCGGGTACTAAGGATAATAACTGGGGCACCTTGTGGTACGTACGCAATTCAACGCTGCACAACGACCTAGACGTACCTACTGTTCAAGAGGTAATAATAAGCACGTACAAAGCTCTGCATGGCCGCATGATCAACCATGAAAACACACTGGTCTCTCATACCCCAATAAAGAAAACCCCAATAAAGAAAACACTGGTCTCTCATACCCCAAGAAAACCGAAGCCCAGAAATCCGAAGCGACTGAGACACTGATTACGCGACGGAACAAGTTGGGGTTTTCACCCTACCATAGCTCGGTCCCCTGAGTGTCTCGAGAGTTGATTTTTTGTACACCAACTCTCCAGGGGCACGTGAGGACGTAAAACAAATTTCAGCTCTTGGGAACATCAGGTGTCGGGGGTATAACAATTTTAAAACCACTATTTTTCACGTTTTTCGTGTTCTTCTTCTTCTTCTTCTTCTTCTTCTTCTTCTTGTTCATTGACGGGGCTACAGCCCAGCAGACAAATCGGATCGAGCTGAAATTTTGCACACACGTTTGTTATGCTCCAAGGGAGTGCCTTTTGACCATTTTTTCTCCCTCCCCCCATTTCCCCCCCAATTAGGGGGGAAATAGTGTTTTTTAAGAATTTCAAATGGTCATAACTCCAGATGAACAAGCTAACATAAGTATTACTGGTGGTCACGAGTACGTGGTGGTTACTGTAATGAAGTAATGCTTCAATTCAGGCTTGTTCATCTGGCAAAAAGCTCCCGCCAACAGCATTGAAAGAAGCGTAAAGCTCCCTGCTGGTGTAACAGAGGAAACATATTAGGTGAAACCGAGGGTGACTAAGGGTGAGAGGGGGTTGTGGGAAGGAGACAGGGAACAGGAAAACATTGACGGTGGAGGTTAGGGGTAGGAGGATCAGGTTTCTATATGCACACTCAACAGCGAGGTGCGAAGCACTGAGCATCCTATATATGTGGCTGGCGGGCAAAATGGATATCATTCCTTTTTGCGGCTGAGGTTTTTTGGCGGGCCAGTTTGAACAACGGAGTTGTTTTTGGGGGGATACTAGACAACCTAACGGACATTTTAAGACCAACCGCACCAATTTCCATCAATTTTGGCGGCAGTTATTGTTGAAAATACAAAAATCACCATAACACCTTTATTATACCCCTTAGAAAGCTCATTTTGATCTCAAATTAAACAGTTTTGAAAGCTGAATACAACTAAACAAGAAAATCTGAAAAAGCTTCAATTTTGAAGGAGTTATGACCATTTGAAATTCCTAAAAATTACTATTTCCCCCCTAATTGGGGGGGAAATGGGGGGAGAGAGAAAAAAGGTTCAAAAGGCACTCCCTTGGAGCATAACAAACGTGTGTGCAAAATTTCAGCTCGATCCGATTTGTCTGCTGGGCTGTAGCCCCGTCAATGAACAACAAGAAGAAGAAGAAGAAGAAGAAGAAGAAGAAGAACACGAAAAACGTGAAAAATAGTGGTTTTAAAACTGTTATACCCCCGACACCTGATGTTCCCGAGAGCTGAAATTTGGTTTAGGTCCTCACGTGCCCCTGGAGAGTTGGTGTACAAAAAATCAACTCTCGAGACACTCAGGGGACCGAGCTACGGGATGGTGAAAAACCCAACTTGTTCCGTCGCGTAATCAGTGTCTCAGTCGCTTCGGTTTTCAGGGCTTCGGTTTTCTTGGCGGGCGGGACGCTCCCGCGTCCCTAGATAGTACGGATCAATCTCCGAACATCTTCTGTATAATACAGAAGATGTTCGGAGATTGATCCGTACTATCTATAATACTATCTACTATCTATCCGTACTATCAAAAATAATTGTCTTTTGTTCGGATCTTGTTTTCTCTCTTTACACTCTCGTGGTACATCGAAATAAAGGGGTTTCGCTGGTGATTTGGGACTTTAAGGAAGACGATTCGCAAACGTATTACCTGAGCGAGCGATTGGGATCCCTTCTGTATGAAACCATCCCATCCTGAAACCAGAGCTTCCCATGGGCTCTAAACTAACGGACACGAACTAACTAAATTGGTTTTGGGACGTAATTGGTAATTAGAATTCACGAGACCAAATATGTTTCACCTTTCGATAGCAATCACATGTCCATTGCTGCCCTCTCGGACTCGGAAGTTGTACATTCAGGATGTAATGGACTAGGGTAAAATGCCCGGTAGATCTTGCAGTTAGATTAACCAAGGTGATGCATGCAGGACTCACTTATTTTCTAAATGTATTCGCAATTGGCAGTTACATTCACAGGCATTGTGAGGCATAAAATATCAACAGATATCAACAAATTAAAGTGAATACCTATGTGGGAAAGTCGCTCCATCGAACGACAACGTGGAGTGGTGTTACATAAAAGTTGCCACAGGGAGAAGTCACAGGGTGTCAAATCCGGTGACCGCGGAGCTCAGCTGAGACATGCTAAGTGGCCAGCTGCCGGAGTCGCCATTTTAAACATAATGACGGTTACCAAGCAAAACATAAGGCAACTGATATCTAGCGGCTAATTAATATCTTAAATTAGACTATGTATTCGTCTCTCCAATAACCGAGCCGAGCTGCAGCGATCGATAACTTGGACAAAATAATACTTTGTAATACGTATATTCTTCTTGAAACACCCTGTATACCTACAATTTACGGATCCTCGACATCCTTTTGAAAATTCGTTCTACAAAATTCTTTCCATGGTTTAGAATGTGCACAGCAGGGTTGGGAATCAGGTCAGCACCGGCCTCATTTAATTTTATTTCGTGCAGTCCACCTCAGAAATGGAATATGAAACCGGCTTATTCAGCACCCTATTTCACCACCAGTGGTAATTTGAGAAAATGTTCAACTTACCGCTGTATAATATAATAATTTGCTAATTTCCACGTGGAACGAAGCACCAAGGGGATTTAGTTCGGGTGTAAAATTCACAATCATTAGGAAAAGTAAGGAGAAAATGAAACACGATGCAGCTCAACCCACAGGAGCGTTTGGGGGTCTCAAAGGCCTTTAGACGCCGTTACTTGGAAAATCTACTTACCAACAGATTTGACAATTATCTCATGATTTTGTGGCAACTCCCGCAAATATTATTATTTTCATGCGCGGCAGCCAGTAAATCGAATAATATTCGATAAGATATTATCTTGAATTGAACGGTTGACAGGACACACGATAAAATATGTGTGACGTATTTTCCCATCAAAAGCGCCAAATTAATTTTACTTCGATACAAAAATTTAATGGTGGGGTTTGGTCTTCAAAAAACATGAACTACCTACCTACCTGGAATTAGGTTACAATTAGATACTTACACGAAAATACTCACAAAACTTTACAAATTCTTGACACAACGGTAAGAAGAAAATATACATATTATCTTCTCCGTGCACATCACCCTTCTGTATAGATCACGAAATGATGAAATTAATTCATCATCTCCACAAACGTATAGATAATAATTTGTACCAATATGATTCTGGGGTTTTTATTTCCACCTACCTACTTAGGAATAATTTAAAAATTAATTGAATAATTATAATTACTAAGAATTTTTATTAATTATTATCATTTATTAAAAATGATTATTAATTATTAACTATTACTATCAAGTATTACTTATTAACAGTAATAATTATAATTATTAACTGGATATCTCCACACCAATGTACTATTTGAATCAGCTGGGCCACTATGAACATGACCCGACTGGCTGTCGCATAAATTACCCTAAAAAAAATCCACAGTCATGCAGCATGGCCATAAGAGCGAATTTTTGAAGAAACAACTGGAGAAGAAATAAAATTTGTAAATAAATTCGAAGAAGTAAAATATCTACATTTTACTGGTTTTCCAACGCTGAACACGATGGTGAAATCAGAATTGCGATATCTCATAGAATTGCAATATTGCAGTATAGCAGAATTGTCAGAATAGAGCAGATGAACCGTGAAGAACTTCTAAAATAACAACCACGTTTCTTCATCTTCAAAGTGGTCCAGTTCGAGAACGAAATACGACATCGAGCCTTTCGATTGCCGGGACAGATCTTCTTGTGCAAATTTGAACTTGTTATCTCAATTTTATCGGGAGTCATCGTTTGGAATGACACAACCTCCCCTGACTGGCATGACGCCGGACGGCGGACTGAATTTCTCGCATTCGAACTCCAAATCTGACCACACCATTTTATCGAGCAAGCAATTTTCTTTAAGATCATAATATGATGAGATGAGGATATTATCCTCATCTCAAAACCTCAAAATTTTGACTTGGGCAGTGTTGCACCTGCACAGTCGTAATATACAATACTAGGTACCAAACAAAAACTGGGAGCTGTTATCGTTGTTATCAGTAGGAGCTGGGGACCAATGCCTTCTAAACAAAAGTTTAGATTGCGATTTGACCGTAAATTCGTTTAGCGCTAAACTTGCTAGGGTAGAAACGATTTTAGCGTCGTGAAACCCATTCGTCGTTAATCGAGATTATTCGTTGATCGAGATTAATCTCCTGATGGAGATCAGAATATTTTGGTGAAACCAGCCCTAAGATTAACATTGTCTACCCATAGCCCATCTAGGAGACATGTGAACCGAAACAGTTGTGGGACCGTAGAGAATTTAATAGTGAAATTTAAAGATGTGATAAACCGAGTGGCAAAACAGGCAATGGGCGGTGGAACAAGGGGTGAGGTGGATGAGGTGATAATCGTGAAATGTGGCGCAGGAGGATTCTAATGGCTGGCAAGGGGTAGGTCGAGGTAGGAGAACTAGATTCACCCCACTTCCGTCTCAGAGCCACACTCGAATGGCATCATCACCCTCGTCCCTCCAGAAGTTTATTGAGGCCTTCTTCACTTTCCCTCGCCCTTAAATTTACCACGAACTCCTTCAACCGCTCTCCTCCCCAATAACCCTTTTCGTCCGACCGCCAAATGAGTGCTGGGAGTAATTAACGGCCTTGCGCTGCGGCGTTGGTATATTTTTTCCACCATGCGGTTGAGCGTGCGAGGGGTGCCAGAGTGACGCGTTGAAGAGACAGTGAGAAAGAGCTGAAGTCATGTAAAATGAACGGAATCTCTCCTTCGTCTTCTTTCTTTTTTTTTTCTTTAACAGAATGTTGAAAATACATACCTCGCTATTTGAAAGTATAGGAATAATTTATTAGAATACGGTTTCCCTACTTTTGAAGTACTACTTAAGTTTTACATTTTAATCAAAACAAACCAATTAAACAATAATTATCACCATTATCATTCCTACGGTGAAACTACGTGCTCCTATTAGCGAATTTTCGAGGAAAAGGAAGCTACTGTCCTCGGCCCAAAATGTTTAAAACTCGAATTTCTGAAAACCTTTATACCATACTTTTTACTTTGTGTGTGTTTGTGTGGGCCATTCCAGACTATAACTCTCCATAGAATTGATTTAAAAAGTTCGAATTTGCACGAAACATTTGTCTTGACAATCGAAAGGCTAAGTTCATAGATGGGCGGGATTGGACTGCTATAAGAGGGGTTTTGGGGAGTCTTAGGGGGGATGAAATTACCCATAAATTCCCAAAATTAAACAGTCACACAAGTGACACCTCATTTTAACGGATTTAGTGAAGTTTTGAAGAAAAGGAAGCTATTGTTCTCGGGCCAAAACTTTTAAAACTCCTATTTCCGAAACATTTTCATATCAAAATCCGTTCCACGCCATCCTGAATTCACAGCCAAAAGACACCCAAAATCAAAAATAATACATGACCTACGGTTATATACTTATATCATTCACCCCAGGACAACTAGAAAGTATTTTTTGCTTTAGAACAACGTGCATATCTACTCGATTCACTTCACACATGGACAATGACGACCGGTGCTGCTCGCGAGAACAAAATGCACAAGCTCCAAATACTTCTCGTTTCCCAGGCAACCTTGTCAAGCGCGAATTTAAAATCTTAATTCGTATTCGCAAACTCATATCCGCCGAATTACTAACTATATGCCTATAGGTTTTCCAAGTCAAATTGAGAATGTTCCAAACCAAATTGAGAAGTTTCCAAATCAAATTGAGAATTTTCCAAATTAAATTGAGAATTTTCCAAGCCGAATTGAGAATTTTCCAAATCAAATTGAGAACTCATAACTTTTTTTTTGACACAGGTATATTTTGTAGAAGAGTCAAGAAGATGAGTAATGCAAGATGGGAAAGGATTTATTCATAGATTTAAGTTCATATTAAAATCATCAGTTTTCTCGAACAGGCTCAGGCGGGATTCACACTGCACGCGAAGCGATGCGATGCTATGCGAAGCGAAAGGAGGCGCGAATTTCGAAGCGATGCAAAGCGATGATGTGTTCACATTGCTAGCGATTACAGTCGAGTGGTTGATGTCCCTCAAAGATTTCGTTCGAATTTAATCCCGTTAATTAGTTTTTATTGGAGAATAGCGCATTGAAAATTAAAAGAAAACGTAAGTGGGTGCATGAAGTCAATCAGGCAAGAAGTTCGTTAGGAGAATATCACCATTTGTACCGTCACCTGCGAGAGGATGAAGAGCGGTTTTGGACCTACTTCAGAATGAGTACAAGTACTTTTGACTACATTCTTGAGCTACTTCATTCCAGCAGCAGCGGACAATGTCTCTGTTGTGGTAATATTTGTTTTTTAGGTACCACAATGCCGGACGTTGATACACGCCGTGAATCACTTTTTCAATGTCCATAGTGAAGGGATTGAACAATACAATAAATTAATTAATGAAATAGAATGAATGAATTAATAATGGAAAATAGAACAGTCGTATGAAAAAAAAGAACAAACAAATGAACAAGCAATTGGAACCAGATGTGGTGACTGTCACTGGAGGGGCCCCCGAACCAGGCGCGGGCGCGGGTCGCTGAAGCCTCTATTGGCTTCAACCCCACGTGACAACCCCACGCTGAAGCCTCTATTGGCTTCAACCCCAACAACTACTTCAACCCCACGTGACATTCGCCCGAAAGAAACGCTTCAAATCGCAACAATGCTTGCGATTGCATCCGCCAACTCGCACGAAAACGCTTCCACTCGCTCCTCTCAGCTCGTAGTGTGAACACCACACGCTCCGTTCCATTCGAAAAGCCTACTCGCCCGCCTCTTTGTCTTTATCGCTCGTAATCGCAAGTCATCGCATCGCTTCGCTTCGCCCCAAATCGCAGGCAGTGTGAAAGAAGCCTCACTGTCACTTTCACTGGGATCGTCCATCGTTGGAAAACCAATCGAAACTTATTTCAATGTTTGCACTTTTTCATAAATTTCGTATGAAATTAAATAAAAAGAATAAATACTTTTCCAACTTGCATTACTCATGTTTTTGTCCCTTCTTGAAAATATACCTGTGTAAAAAAAAAAGTTCCGAGTTCTCAATTTGGTTTGGAACATTCTCAATTTGATTTGGAAAATTCTCAATTTGATTTGGAAAATTCTCAATTTGATTTGGAAAATTCTCAATTTGATTTGGAAAATTCTCAATTTGATTAGGAAAGTTCTCAATTTGGTTTGAAAAATTCTCAATTTGACTTTGAAAACCCATAATATTTGATATTCAAACGAGGTTGGTAATTGAGATGCACTTCACGGTTCATCTGCTCTAATCTGATAACACAATAAGATATCGCATCTCAGACTTCACCATCACGTAAAAAATCGAGACAACGTTTACCTATTATAAAACCTGCAGATTGGAAAACACTTTACATGAAACCATTTGTTTCTTTGAAAATTTGCTCTTATAGCCATGCTGCATGACACATTGCATGTTTACGCAACGTGATTTTCAATTTACTTATAACCGAACTAACCGAATAGCTTCATGCTTAAATACATATAATTACCCAATGAGTTCAGGATTTCCTATATAGGAATGAGATTTTCCAAATATCACATTTTAGATAACACCTGTTATTTATTCGAAAAATTGCTCTTAGTCATGCTGCATGACTCTGGATTCTTTCATTATTCGATGGGGGATGTCGCTCTATGAAACAATTTATCATCAGAATCGACGCTAAATTACCTAAGGAGTTGAGACCTGCATTGTGTTTATTTCGTCTACTCACTAGACTTTATTGAGAATACGATACCCATGTATATCCTTGTATACCCATGAATTTAAGAGTTATAAAATCAAAAAATCTCCATTGGCTGTTAGAGTAGTTTGGCGGCGGAGGAAGGGAAGCGAATCACAATTTGTTACTGAAATTGAGATTGGACTAGAAGAACAACGGAGGGGAGATTATTCTATTCTCCAAGGTCTTTGAGGAACTCGATTGCGCCATCCTCGATCAATTCTGCCTGTTAAGTAGCTCTGAAAAACGAAATGAGATAGACGCGTAGTTTGACTCATTTGCAATAATGACATCGCCATTAGAGGTGGATTTACTACATAGTATGTAATTAGGCGTCAAGAGTTCCTTGTGAAGAAGAGCTCCCGTCATCGAAATGCTGTCAATTTAGTCTTTGAATAAATGAAAAACTCATGTTTCGAAACTCTCCAGTATCAAACTGACCTTACAGTACGAGTACCTAATTCGTTTATTCAAATTAGGTTACAAATGATTCGGTAAATGATAAATAATTTATCATTCATCTACATTCATATAGAACAAGAGGTTTTCTACGTTGGCAATAAACTATAACAAAAACTCTGCAAATTCTTGACACAACGGTTTATTATCTTCTCTGAGCAGATCACCCTAATCCAATTAACGAACTGTTAGATGAAACTCTAGCTCATCATCCAAATTAAATTTAAAATACCATACGAATTACTTTCATATCATACCATACTGTACTATACCCAATCATACAGACAATAATATACCATGTCATACAAACCGAGTGAATATGGCATTGTCATCCAGTTCTGACCCATTTTTAAAATTTCAAGTCAATAGCTTATTATAACAAAATTATTACAACAAGTTATTATTTAAACAATTTTACAGACGAGAAACCGAATGAATATTGCAATGTGGCCAATCCCTGACTCACGGTTAAAATTTCCAGTCTGTAGTTTACCGGGAAGATGAAAACAAAGTTGTTTTAATGATGGGCGTCTGGAGGGTTGTTTTAGACGGTCGTTTTAGACGCGAAGTTTAGTGTTTCTCCTAAACCTCTGCGGGCTCACTGTGAACGAACGGCTGGTCGTACAAAAATCCAATTGGTCTTAAAAAATTTGTAATTTTTCAGGTCATTCAAAAGTGAACTGAAAATTACACCATTTGTATGTGAATTTTTAGAGATATGACATTGTCGAAATTTCAAAGTTTGTTTTGAACCCCTTCCCCTTGATCTAGGGTTATGAAAAGTTTCGAGGGTCATTGTGGGGCTGGTCTAAACCCAGAAACCAAATTTCGCAATTTTAGCTCAACGCTAACCGGGCAAAGTGCCGCGGACGGCATACGGCGTACGGCGTACGGACGGATTTTTTTTAATTCGATTTTCTGAATCTACGTATCTTGAAACGTAAACCAACAAATTTTGAGGGGGGGTTACAAAAAAAATTTTTTTTTTTTTGGCGATTCCAATGGTTCATTATCGAAGATAATAAACCAAAAGTACCTACCAACAAATATTCGAAATCAACTTCTTCCCATAGACGTCTCTAAAGAAGATACTCGATGTCACTTCTCCAAGTTTTGTTTTAACCAGCTGTATGAACTTTCTCTGTATGAGAATTGGCCCAAAGTACCAACTAACGTTGGGTTCACGATCATGATGACGATAATTGTTCAGTTCTACGCGCATTGAGAATGAGTCACTGAACGTACGGGTATTGCAAAACTCGGTGTGGTCTATCTCATACTGTATGAATCAAAATCTATCCACATTCGTTCAAAATACAATACAGTACCATACAAAATTCCCGAGATATGATGTTCTCAAAAATCACAGTTTCGCACCCCGACTCCCTATTTGGTTCACCTAGAGTATGAAAAGTTTGAAGGGTCGTTTTCAACCTGGTCCGAGCCCGCAACCTGAATTTCATTGTACTCAATTTATTTTAAATGCGGGGTGTACTGTATTCTACCAGTCGTATCTTTAAACTTAAACACCCTCATTTTGAGGGGGGGATCAACATTTATTTTTCTTGGTCGATCCCAATGGTTCATAAATTGTTAATAAATCGTGATAATGGGATCTAATTCCATTCGAAATGGCTTAAACCAGTGTGCGCTGCTCTTCAAGACTACTTCACTATAAACTCGGAGAAAAATATCCCACCTGCAAGGAAAAAAGTTAGGATGGGAAATAATCCTCGACAGACTTTTCGCAACAGAGGACGCTAAAAGGTTTGTCCTTCAAGATTCTCGGTACGTACTTGATCCTTTTGGATTGTATTTAAAGACAACTTGACCTCGGAAAAACCGTCTTAAATAACATTATTTCAACCTCGCGAGAAAATGCACATGCTACCACGACTGAAGCAGGCTACTCTCGCCCTCTCGCTCGGTCCCCTGAAAAAATTGGATATCCGTCTTTAAATTTATATTCCTGTGGTAATATGACATCTCGGGCAAGATTCATACGAATTCCAGCCTTTTTCGCAACACAGTGTTTTTAAATAACTTCAAAAACAAACGAGTCTTCTGCATTCATTCGGACATGGTGAATATTCTACATTTCCGACAGTAGCCGTGAACTGGATCCAAAATGTTTTATTTCAGTACGATCGGTGGAGCACCCCATGGTTAAAGCACTACCATTAAATCTACCTACTAAGGCAGATGACAGTTAGATATTGCCATGTTGAAGAGATTCATTTTGATCCAATACGGTTTGTCCGATTGATCTGATTTTACTCAATTGAACCTACAAACTTAAGGGGGGGTTAAACTTCTTTTACTTTCTTTGTTGATCCCACGGTTCATTATTTTAAATAATAAATCAAAATAGGGTATGTCTTTCATTTTCGGTGCAACACATGTGAACGAGTATTTTTCGTAAGATTAGTCGATCAAATAATTTTGTCCTGCCAGAAACACTTTCGGGTCCCCCGCGCGGCGTGCCACAATAACTCGTCACCGTTCAGAGGGATGTGGGCCGCACCGCGTCGACTGAATACTGAGCCCGCAGTGCACACGTGCGGGGCGTTCAAGTTGAAACACTACCCAGCTCTCCCGTCAGTCTAATGACTTGATTCATTGCTGTGGGATTGTGCTTGTGGGTCGAGTCGTGGCAGATGTTAACTCTCTCTAAAACGAAGTATATCCTCAACCGAAACCCAACGTTTTTGTCTGAACGCTCCCCGGAGCTTTAAGCATTTCCCTGCGTGGTCCCGCATTTTCGCATCACACTATTCGTGGAGGAGTGTCGGCAAGAATTTCGCTGGATCACAATCTTGACAACTTCGTAGAAATACAAAAAATTTGGAATTTTGCAATCGAGTTTAGGCTAACTTCCCGATGAGCTAGAGAATTCACCCGGCTTCTTATCGGTAAAATAGTTTAAACAATATTTGTTTGAACAAATTAAATTTTACTGATGAGCTGGAGCTTTGAATTTTTAAACAAGAGAATGCGACATTCACTCGCTTCAAGTTGGTTTAAACAAATGAGCTAGAGACTTTTCAAAATATAGGTCTATACCCTGCAAATAATTGGATGGTGGGCAATGCGAGACGGACTGCAGAATCTGCCTCGCATTCTTCTTCCAAACTGCTTACGGCGCAGAACTTGTAATGAAGAAGGATCTGACATTGTATTTTTTCAATTCATTAACATGAAAAAATTAATAAAATGAATTTTGATTACTTCTTTAGTTTGATTTTTGGGGTTAAAAGACATAGAATTTAAACTGCTATAGGTGTTGAAAGGAAATATTATGCATTGGGAATTTCCTGTATGTGTCCCTGTCTCTCATCAATATATACACAACTGATTGAAATCTTAAATTTAAATTTAATTTCAATTTTTTAATAGAACGTTTTTAAAACAGACTAAAATTATAAACAGACTAAAAAGTATAAAATAATTTTTCATGGCTCTTCTACAATTTTGTACAACGATTGAAATCATCTGCTTAAACTGAGGCAACATAGGTGCAGTTTTACAGCTACAAGTTATGAAGCGAATCAGGAACTGGCTCATATCGTGTTTATAGGACATAACTTTAATGTAGAAAAATATGAAAAACAAGATCGGTCATTAAAAAACCTCTATAGCATCCGAGAATAACGATGATGGAACTGAGCTGGATGATGTTCATGGTTATTACTAGGATTACTTCAGCAATCGCTCTCTGGAACTAACTAACGTAGGAAAAACGAATTGAGCGATGTAGATAGTAGTTAAAATAGATTGCTGCAATACTACATCAAACACAAAAAGAGGTTACATTCACCAACAGCCAAATTCACTGTGGAACAACCTTGAAAAAACTGCAAATTCATGACACAACGGCATATTATTTTTGTGTACAGAGATCTGCCTTCTGCCTTGATCACTAAAGGATGGGTTTATTATTATGAATTATCATTAATTATTAATTATTATTATCAAGTAATGTACCTGAATTATTACTAATGATTAATAATTGCTGTTAGTTATCATTCATTTTTATAAATTATCATTAATTATTATTAATAACTATGAACAATTATTATTTATTAATATTAATTTACTCGATACCTGAAAACCATGTGCTGTTCGAATCAGCTGGGCTAGCATGAAGATTGACTCGACAGGCTGATGAATGATTCACCCTCATGTTGACGATTTTTGATCTGCTCCAACTTTGAGCCCTCATTGCGAATGAACGGCTGGTGGTACAAAGCTCCTGATAAGCTTATAATTTAAAAAAATAAATAAACTCTATTTAAATCAGAACTAAAAGTTATACCATTCTGTTTTAATTTTTCGAAATATGGATTTTTCCAAATTTCCAAATTTGATTAACCTAATCTAGGGTTGTGAATAGTGCTGCGGCATACGGCGGACGAACGGATTTTATTATTATTATTTTTTTTTAATTCGATTTTCTGAATCTGAGTATTTTGAAACGTAAATCCTCAATTACTCCACTAGGTAATGTTCGTGTCTGGTGTAGTATTTATGATGTAGTATTTAAATGTTTAAATGTCGCCTCCAATGTTCCCGCGGGGAGGCTTCTTTCTCAAGCGGATTTAATTTTGAACCATCTTAGAAATTGCCTCTCCGAAGATATTGCTGCAAAAATGCTTTTTTTTCATGAGGCCAGCAACAAATATTCGAAATAAAGTAAATTGTTTGTTAAGTTGACACTCAATCCAATAAGAAAATTAATCGCAAAAAACTTTACTATGGTAGACCACAGTAGGTAGGTAAGACATTTTATCGATTTTATGTTTATTTTATTTTTTTACGATGTTTCAAAACATTGATGTTTTTAATACGATGTTTCAAAACATCGATGTTTTTTTATATGATCTTTTTTAGATATCAATGTTTTTAGTAAAAACAACACCGATGTTTACACATCCAACCGATACCCATCCCTAGTTTTGCTTGGTACGCAAAAACGAAGAATGAAGTTCAAATAACTTCTTACAGAGGGCTTATGGTCCTGCAGTTTTCACTAGCTATGATGAAAAGATGTGAGAAAAGTGAACTGCCAAGTGTATCTGCGCTGAGGACATATTTTTCTTCCGAGTTTCCCGACGGTTTCTGAGTTTCTACATGAGTGATAACATTAGCCGTTGATCAGTGGCGGATCCAGCTTTAGAGTGAGGGGGGGGGGGGGGGGCGAAATACACTAACCGGGGGGATTAGGGGGTATTTTGAAGCAAAATGGGTAGTTTTAGGCAGTTTTAGCAGTTAAAATGTGAAATCAAAGAGACATAGATTCTGTTATATTTTGGAAATTAAAGGTGAAGCACCCCCAACCCCAACTTTCATGAACTGTAATAAGACAACATTTTTCATGAGGATTGTGCGAAAGTGGTAACTAATTTAAAAATTTAGTGGACACAGTGATTGCGCGCTGGAACCAACGGTCGGAACCGTCGGAACTATCGGTGATGTTAACATCACATGCCCACCAACGAGCAGCTCTGTTTACTTCTTCCACTCTTCTTCTTTTCACAATAAACTTATCCATTGCTTAATAAAGGAACACAACTGAGCACACACTAAACAAACGCAACTCTACAGATCTCATAACTAGAGTAATATTTCGCGGGTAAAAAGAGCGGGCGACAGAGCCCAACTGTCAGGCGTCGTGACAATAAAATCCCTACCCTCATCATCTGCTACCTTACTTCATTTTGATTTACAGTACCTAATAGCTTCAGTGAGCGTAATCGTCATTTTGTAAACTAACCTATGATTGGCATTCCCTTATTCCCAAAAATATATGATAAGGAATTAAGTGTGACAGTGTGACACAAATGATTGGATGTAATGTGTATTTACTCTTACATTCAGTACCACATTTAAAAAGCCCGAGGGGGAGGGGGGGCGGTTGCCCCCTTCGCCACCCCTATGGATCCGCCACTGCCGTTGATTTTGGGTGATTTCACAAGTCTCCCCATTCGTATTTCAATTTGTTTGTTTGATATCAAACACTCTATTACCCTTCTCCATTTCAAGTCCATAGTCGCTTGATATCATTGGGGGTCGACTAGCGAATCGAGTTCCACAGCCACTTAACTAATAGCCAAGTTGTCCGCTTCCGCTCCCTGCAACTTCCACTTTGACTCTCTCAAGGAGTTTGATCCAGGACCACCCCCACTACCACTTCCGTCCAACCCGTTGTGACCAGCGAAGTCGAGTGAATACTGTACACTGGATCGAATCCTGTCTTAAAGGTTCCATACACCAAAAACCTGAAAATTATTCCACAACGGTCTATTATTTTCTGTGTCGCCCTCCTGTCAAGATCACTCTTCTGTATGCAACATCCTTCCAACAATTCCAACTTGATAATAATTTATTTCATTTGTATTGAACATGAATCCATTTGAATTTACATTCATCGTTTTCTATAGTTTTTTACTCGTCTTTCGTTTTTTTATGCTTCGTTTTTCTTACGTCGGCCATAACATATCTGGGAACGCGGTAGTGTTTCGCCCCGCCAAGCAAAAAAGTTGAGAAAACGAACGGTACCGAGTGTATGTTTAGTGGACGACTAGCTCTAAAGGGAGCCGCGTTATATAACTTCAAAACCCGATTTTTCGCTCTTACCTTGTTCTTCTTTTTCTTTTTATTCAGACGATCAAGGCTACTGCCTCTTCCCCGATTGACTTGAAATCTTGCTCAGAACTTTGGTTCAACTTCAGACAATGCCTTTTAAAAAATTTAACTCATTATCCCAACTCAATAAGTTTTAGAAATTTTAGGCTAACAGTGTCCACTTTGACTAGTTTACAGCCTGGGTAAAAGAACGAATCGACTTGAAATTTTGCACAGACCTTCTTTATAACATGACCCAGTGCAATTAGAAATATTATTAACCCATTACCTCAACCCAAGAAAATTTTAGGAACAAAAAAAAGAAGAAATTTAGGCTAATTTTTCCCACTTTGGCGGGTCCAAAGTGTCATCTTGAAATTAGGTATGGATCTTCTTGGAGTGGGTAATAGAAACAAGCCCTGAATGTTTCAAGTCGGTAGGTTATAAAGAGAGTTTATACCTTCAAAAACCCAGTTCTCCACCCTGATTTTCAAATGCTTAGAACAATACCAATGAGGCAAATTGCCGCGGACGAGCGAAATTTTTGAATTTGATTTTCTGATTCTACTTATCATGCAAAGTAAACCTCGTTTTGATTACTCGTACTTACCGACTGGAAAATTTGTAAAGCAGAATCTTAGAACTCTGTAGTTACGACAAGAAGACTCGTAGAACCATAACATTGTTGTGCCTCGGAAAAGAATTTCAATTTATTCAGACCAACAAGAGTAACTTAACTAATCTTATAAAATTCACTTGTAAATTCGCCTTGACGTAATTTGACTACCAGGTGCCGGTATGAAGACAATTTTCTGTCTCAATACGCTTGTAGAATAGGTACTTTTTTCTATGAATAAATCATCTTCTAGTGTTTATTAAAACTCCTGACTTTCCTCGCAGGTTTAGCCCGGAGAGGCATGGTAATATGAATGCTTCAGTAATATTGTCATCAGTCAAATCATAGTGAACCATACACCGGGGATTTCTAAATAACGCTTACCGTACTCAATGAAAACTTCGAGGGAGTATCTCTCTATACTCCCTCGAAGTTTTCATTGAGTACGGTAAGCGTTATTTAGAAATCCCCGGTGTATGGTTCACTAAAATGAGGCATCATCAACAACAACTATGAGTACATACGACACGTATAAACAGGCAAGAAAAAAAAGAGGGGTTATGGAGGGGGTTGGGGATCTGTAACTAGCTCAGTGATATTGTAGACTATATAAAATAGGTGACCAGCTCCAAAACTGGTGGGGGGTGTCAATAACTAACTCAGTGATGGTGTATAATTTATTTACATAAATGATAAATGATGAAGTAAGTATTTAAAATTAATTTGCATAAGTAATTACTGGGGATTTCGCTCGTACACCATAACCCCCCACCAGTTTTGAAGCTTGTTTTGGAGCTGGTCAGGTGGATTACGTCGACAATAATTTATAACGAGAAGTACCTACCCGCCACCAAATAATTTTGTACCTACAAGGAAAGTAGGTATCTCAAACAAGAAACTCGATTTCACATGTGTGTTGTTTGAATTTATTTCCCCAGTATGAACAATGACCTTGAGTTATACCGTTTGATTCACACTCATGTTGACAATTCTTTATCGGCTCTACCTTTAAGCAAATGGATACAGATTTTAATAATGGTATCAAGTTGTGAAAACATTGGCCTAATAGGAATTTTCAGAAAGTTTTAGGCGATGGGGTAAGATGCCGATAACGACAAATATTGACGAAATAACAGAATTTTGGTTTACCTAGTATTCTATAAGATGTAAAAGTATTCTATAAGATTGGCCGGTTTACCCATTTACTTAGTGTGTCAGACAGCAAGTAGGCGGAAAAATGATTTCATCTACCAACCAATCAATTAATATGGAATTATTGGGTGTTCTATTTTTTGTTTTCAAACAGGTAATATCAAATAATTTGCATTTTGGCTAAAATGGGGTAAAAACCGTTTCCGCATGAAACAACCCCATAAGTTCAAGACTGCCTATATTTTACATAAAAGCGGTTATTTCTTCGAAAATTCGCTCTTATAGCCATGCTGCATGACTGGAACTTTTTTTATTTCAGGTTCGACTTTTGCACAAGATTTCATGTACATTTGAACCCTTACTCGATTTTTTGTAGCGCCCGACCCGTTCAGCGAGCGCGCAAAGTTGCTAAGTCATCAAAATTGGATTACTGTAAACCCTAAGTGTGGCACATGAATTTTCATTGTTTTTCCACGCTGATTCACGCGGTGACATCTGTTATTGAAATTAATAGAAATAACAGCCAAAAAATGGTCATTGTAGTTTTTTTTTTAAATCACGTTTTTTTAACACTGTGTTCATTCAGCCGTTTTTGTCGCTCCTGCATTCATCAAGTCGAGGTAGTAGTTGGAGATTTAAAAAAAAGTCAGATCCCTGTGACTGAAGTCCTGAGTGTATTCGGCACAGGGCACTACGGGCCAAGACAGCAATGTCGTCAGCGTAGGCCAGGATCCGCTAAGTTTTGTTGAACTTATTTCCTTTCTCATCGGCCAATTTTACTACTTCATGCAGTGAAATGTTCAAAAGGGTCGCAGAGAGCGAACCTCCCGGTCTGACCCCAAACATAACCCCAACAAGAATTCTGGATGTACCTACTTTGGATTGAAAAAAAAAAAAAAAACAGCTGAACTGTACCTGAAAAGGAGTCTGCGGTGACGAGGTCGAAGATCCAGAATGTATGCCAACAGTTCCAGCTGTAATCTGCCCTGTTAAGGTAAAACGCCTCTACTCAAAATTCAAAACATTGCAGAAATTCGCCTCGACGTTTTTCACTGAAACTTTTGATGTAAGTTGGATGTTATCATTATAAAAATTTTCACGCTGAATCGAATGGTGACGTACCCAGACCTCCTTAGCAACGAATTAAATGAGTTTTCAGTCACAATATGTCCATTTCAGGGCGTAGAAAGTCAACGGCATTACTTGAGATTTTATTTTTTATTTTTGAGGTAGGGCCTTCATAAAATAAAATTACATGAATTGTTCAAAATCTTCCCCGTTCTCGCGGATGCAGAGGGTCGCTCGTCTGCGAATGGAGTCGACCACACGATGGTTCTGGCGATCAGATCCCCGGAGAACGGGGGACATTTTGAACAGTTCATGTAATTTTATTTTATGAAGGCCCTCAATCAAAAATAAATAAAAAATCCGAAGTAATGCCTTTGACTTGACACTTTCTACGCCCTGAAATGGAGATATTGCGACTGAAAACTCATTTAATTCGTTGCTAAGGAGGTCTGAGTACGTCACCATTCGATTCAGCGGGAAAATATGCTTGAAATATACCTGAAAATTTGCCCAAAAATACACGGTTTTTCGCATACAAACTCGAATTTCTTAAAAAATAAAAAATAATTATACCGTTGGAAAGCTGAGATTCTGGGCAAGTTTTTCTCAAGTTTTTCCCGCCGAATGTCCTTCGTAATAACAGAGCGAACAACTAAACAAAGAACGGTTATTTTGAGAAAATCTTCACATATTGGACTTTGGCCAATTTTTCATCAATAAGTACTACTGTCTTAAAAAATCGGATTGTATATCAGGGAGATAGGAAATTTAACTTTCTTTCTAATAGTATCCTCAACTTTTATTTTACACAATAATTTGAGAGAGTTAGGTTAGTTTTACAGAGACAAGGCCGAGAAGACGAAAAAAATCTTAAAAGTGAAAAAAGTCGGATTTTTAGTTGAGTAAAAAAAAAAAAAAACAACTCTAGGATACATTTCTTGTCGCAAATTACCTGAAAAATCGATTCTCTGAGTTTGTTACGTAGTTACACTAGACACCCTGTATATTAAATAATGACCGTGATAACAACGTGTTCTTAGATCTCATTACATCATACGACTTTATAATTTGGTCGACCTTGGTCAAATGTTCCAAATTTCGATTTATAACTTTTATAACACTAAATTTTTTTGATTTCATAAGTTTGCTCCAACATCTGGTACAGTTTGAGTAATCATTACCAGAATTTCTACTAAAAGAGATTTCATCGAGCTTGTGGTGAAGGATGAAAAAACATTATACGTGTGTACAGTTTTATTGTTTGTTCCGAATAAGAAAGAATCGCCAACACCAGAACAGGAGGATGAGCCTCAACTATTAATCAAGTACAACTACCATAACAAACATACTCGTCATACAAATGTTATTCGTTACTTTGGTTCTTCAAACTAAATATTAGGTGGGTAATGAATGTACTTCCTATGTGCACCGGTCGATACAAACTATTTCAAAATATTTGCAATCTTGATTTAAGAACTATACTGCGTTATCAAGATATTCAGGAGAGGAATGTAACAATACAGCGGAAAAATTACAACTTCATTAAACACATTAAGGCAATACTAAAGTTCAATAAACAACATGAGAACAAAATGACAACAGTTTCTAAAGGGGTGTTTTTACATATTCTCTAGTTGGCTGAAATGTTACACATCATCTACAGATAATTTACAGAATCCTATCGTTCAATGATTCGTCTTGTCAAATGAACACAGCAGGAAATCTTCCCAGGCATGCAGCAAAATGCTTGCATGTCGAAATAAGATTCAAATTTTATCGTGTATTAAAGTACATCCCAATTTTCCAGTCCTACCTTATTTTTTACTTGAAAAACAACAACACATTATTCCAATATAGATGTTAAACTAACAGGGTTAAGCTTTCAAGGTAATGAGTATTGAAGTCTTCGGTTGATCATCTTGAGTAGTTCATCTAAAATTAAATCAGCAGCCTCGTCATAAAAACAGCATAATAATCAAAATCTTTGTGATAACATAGTCGATACCAAATGGAGTGTTCAAAACATTGTTCAATTAGCTGATGGCCTGTGGGGCGTAGAGTGGAGGATACAAAATCATCAACACTATTGTCATTCTATCGGACTCAAAATCTGCCTGCAAAATATTCATGAAGGATCATCCAATAATTATCTGGTCTACAAAATTATATATACGATGATGACCGCTCTACAAAACAGGAATGTAAGAATACAATGGATACCGGGACATGTTGACATAAGCGGCAATGAAAAAGCGGACAAAGCAGCAAAATACGGCTCGACGCAACCTACGGCGGATGGAATTTTCGACATTCCCCTGAGCTACGCCTTCTTAGTATTCAAAAGAGAAACAACACTCGAATGGCAAACGAACTGAGGCTAGAGAAGGGACAAACCCTGGTTCAAAGGAAAAACCCTAAAAAGAAATGATAAAGTCCAGCTAGTAAGGATGAGGACTGGACACGGCCAAACAAATAGATGTAGCTGATTCACCTGAATGCGATCACTGCAACGTGGTAGAAGAATACGTCGTGCACAGGATTGTCGAATGTCCATTTTACGAGGAAGAAAGGAGGACGTATAGCAAATTCTTTGGCGAAAGGGGACTCAAGCACATACTGAAGAAAGGAAAACCAGAGGAACTAAAAAACATACTGAAATTTATGAGAGAAGCGGGGATTCATTTATAAAATCTTTGAATGTTCATTTTATCTATTATTCATTTTATATACGAGTATTATTCAATTGTAAAATTATTCAATACAATAATTTAACTGGCGATATTATTCAATTATAAAATTATTCAATACAATAATTTAACTGGCGATATTATTCAATTATAAAATTATTCAATACAATAATTTAACTGGCGATATGTATTCATGGAATATGTAATACACAGTCTATAAATGAAGAAAAAAAAAAGAAAGCTGATGGCCTTCTCAAAATACGGTTTTTGAGTTGATTCCTGTTCGTATTCATTTGGGCACCTGTTTCCAATACGTTACGGGAGATTATTGGGAGATTATTGTAATTTACATTGAAAAGAAGAATGCAAAGAACTATAAAATTTTGCAAACTAGGTATGGACTAATTGGGGTCAATATTGATTACCACCAAGAGGCTTGATCAGCAGACCATCTAGTTGTAATGACCCCAATATCATTAGCGCAAATGAGCGAGTTGTTCCTATTTTGGTTTTGGGTGAAATGATCGTAGTGAATCAATAAAACCTGCTCTTCATCTGCTATTCTTGATGGACACACGTAGTCAGTCAACATAAACGTAAGTAATAATCCCGTCTACCAAGTCCCCACTAGATTTTCAATCATAACTTATCACTTGAGTTGCCGAGTTTGTTACAGTCGCCTATATCTGTATAGAAATAACATGCCGTTTTGTAATAACTTGCAGTTATTCGTGTCACACTATCATGCATCTATCTGTGACGTATTTTGACCTCTGTCCAGAGTCAGAAAAAGATTCAAGGGATTGTCAAAATTTAACGGCCAATTAATTATTGTTTCAAAATATACTATTATTGCGAAAAACATTATAGTAATCGTCGGCACAATGACAAAACTGCGAATCTGCAATTTGGTATATACGTGGGTAAAAACAACCTACCTCCGGTATACCATAGGTTTCTCTAAATATCCATGGAAACAGGTTGATATTTTGAGGCCCATAAATGCGAAACTACTGGGTTAACAAACTCTTGAAATGACAAAAACGTGCAGATCCGTGGTTTTGTCGTGTTTATGTACTTTTAAACAACCATGTTTATTCAGATTCGTAATGGTCCTCGAGAAGCTTCTCAAACCTGATTCATTAAATTTAATTTCAAAGCCATCTTTATTTCAACCTCGCAAAATGAAATCCCAGACGATTGTCAATTACTATGAGTTCTACTTGGGATTCAAACATGGAAATTATACAGCGGAGAGACGCCCACTTTCGTGGCCAGGTGACAGCTCCAGTGGAACTACTCTACTTCTGACGAAGAGCAACAACAGATTACTAAGTAATCAAAAGTTGACTTCAATCATGATTGAGAAAAGTCTTTTCTCAATCATGATTGAAGTCAACTTTTGATTTGACGGCCAGATGAAGTGTTTTTTTTTCAAACTGTGATAATCTAGAAGACGATCAAGATTCATTTGCGTAATCTTTCACACACATTTCATCTTTTCATTTTAATGTGTTTTTCAATGTTAAAATAAAGAATTTGGCATCATTACAATAGATTATTATTGTCCAATTGTTCCTGGAAGAATTTGGATCCCAGATCATTCGGAAGACATCGAGGATGAAGAGATGGATACACGAATCCGAAATAAACAAATGATTTTACCAGAACAAAGCGCACGAATCTGCTTTTTGCTGCCCCCTGCAATGTTTTCACCAAAAACTAGAAGAAATCTCTGTGTAAATGAAGAAGGGCGAAAACTATCCTAAATTTGCATTTAATGATTTCCGGGAGTCAGCTGAACTTCAAACCCAATTATCTCGCAACTTGAATTTTGCAGAATATTGTACTTGCTATTGTGCCGAAGATATGTCAACAACAGCAGTTTAGTTGAAATTTTAATCCAAAGTACCTACGAACGCGCCTACGTATATGAAAGCAAAGCTAAATTGGGTCAGCCGGTACAACACGTCGATCAGGGTATATGTAGTTACGTCGATGAAGGAACGAAGCCCACTATGTAGGTAATGCCCAATTTGGATAATATTATATCACAATAATGACATAGTCTGAGATCTATGTATACCTATGTATTTTCGTAAATTTAAGTAGGATATCTAATGAAGTCAGTCTATGATTAAATATGTAAAACGAAGTAGCAAAGGTATATACCATTTTTATTCTCAACTTTTTCCGCCAAACCAAATGCATTAGAAATTTCTCAAATGTAACGTACGTTAGTATCAACTACTTTAAACTCAAACAAGGTTTCAACATTTCTAGACTATCTAATACATCTTATGTCCTAACGGTAGTAGTATGAATACTCGTACTACGTACATACGTAGTTCAAGGATGTACAACGAAACGAGATAAACGATCATTCAAATGAGATATTCCATACCGCAGTATCCATACAACTATATTTGAACAACAAGTATAATCATTGGCAAGTGGGATTTGTGCAACGCCATGCGAAAGAGGAGCATTCACGCCCACACCTGAAATCAGATGGATTGGTGGTGGTTAAAATTACATTCTTCCACTACTCTAAAATCGCACTACATTTGAGATCAATCAAAGGTTTGACCAGTGGTTAGCATTTTGAGGTATATCTGAGTAACTTTGGGTTTCTCATAAGCCATTTAAATTTCATTTACGCAAGGGCGGACGTGAGATCCTCAAAATATTGTAACACCAGAAATAATTAGAGAGAGTAAGATGTTAGGAGTGTAGGTCTGTTTACAGTTCTACATTCAATGAAAGTTATGAATGGAAATATTGTTGACGTTCTAAAATGAGATCATAGAGTTAGGAAATAACGGTTGAGAGGTAAGTTCCTTTCCACAACAAAATGGTAATGGCAGTGGCGAACATTTCTTTGACTCGCCTGTAGCTGTTACCTCTACCTTACCGTCCAATCAAATTTCACTGAATCAAATCTCTCGTGAATATGAAGGAAGATTTAAACTATTATACACGTTATTTTAACGACGCGGCAGACGATTGCCTTTGTATAATAAGATGAAGAAGATGAAGCTGTGGACTACCGAGAAGAATCTCCTCAACTCGAAATTCTCCAGAAATGGTGTGGAGACAAGATTCAGAATCGATTCGTGAAGTTCAGACCATAGCTTCCATTCATAGTGATATAGGAGCATAATCTAGAATTATCTGGTATGATTTCATACGTACCCTCAAAGTAGTGTCCCAGCTGCCTGTTGAAAGTGCTGTCCCGTCGGGGGAAACCTGAAGGCAAGAAACCCTGTTCTCGTGTCCATACAGTAAGCTCACTCTGACGCATTTCAAGGTGTCCCACACGTTGATTGTGTAATCGTTGTAACCAGCGAATAAAAGACGTCCTGAAACAAATTTTCGTAATCCTTCATAACAGAGGATTTTCGATGATCTCCTGCCATGTTTATTCTTAACCATTTTATTAATTATAATTACTAACTCATATGAAAACATTTTTGAAACGAATAGTCAATCATTCAGCAATAATTATTATACACAAGCATGAACTAAGGATAGCTTGGTAGCGGCTTCAACTGAATGGCTCTGCAAAGGTGGTTCTGTTGGAAACAATTGTAAGAAACATATGAAATCGCGTTATCCACAGGTGATGTACAGCTTTCTGATAAACGTCCTTGAAGTATGTTATCTCCTCTCTCGTGGGTGAAACCTATTGCATTCAACAAACCATATTACGATACCAACATATGACACATATAAGGCCGTGTGAACTCACCGGTCCAATAGACGTTTATTAACGAGAACTGTAAACGTATTATCATTTGACGTGATTCCCACTTCGCCATCAAAAATTAAATGAAGGAAAATATGAAATATTTAACATCGGCCATGTTACCGACTGTTTGAGGTCGAGTAACTTCTAATTACATTATCCCCCCAAAAACAACTCCGTTGTAAAAAGTGACCAGCCAAAAAACCTCCTCAGCCACAAAAAGGAATGATATCCATTTTGCCTGCCAGCCACGCAGTTGAGTGTGCATATAGAAACCCGATCCTCCTGTTTCTCCTGTTCCCTGCCTTCTTCCCACAACCACCCTCCTGTGTTTCCTCTGTTGCACCTGCAGGGAGCTTTTCGCTTCTTTCAATGCTGTTGGCGGGAGCTTTTTCCAAGGCTTCTGAGAATTAGATGATACAGGTATAGTGGTGGTGATGAGTACTTAGTGGTGGGTTGGCTGACATCGCGAATGCAAGGCGTCTAAGAATTATATCTAGGAACGTGGTAGCGTTCCGCCCCGCCAAGCAAAGAAGTTGAGAAAACGAACGGTACCGGGTGTATGTTTACCGGACGTCACGAAATGCGTTTTCGAGGTATCCATATCTCGGCTCCTATTTGACCGATCAACTTGAAAATTAGTATGGGTCTTCTTGGAGTGGATATTAGAAAGCCCTGAAAGTTTCAAGTCGCTGGGTCTAAAGCTCTGATTAGAGCAGACTAACCATGATGAATATATCAAGGTTCAACCACGTTTCATTATCTTCAAAGTACTAAAGTTGGAGAACGAAATAAGATATCGCAATAATTGGAATTATTCCGACTTCACGATCGTATTCAGCGTGTAAAAACTTTAAAATGAGGTGTCACTTGTCCGACTTTCTTTTTTTTTTTGTGACCCCCCCCCCCCCCACCGAAACTCCCAAAAAAAAAACCCCCTCAGCTTTTGGCCATTTCAATTCTGAACACGACGGTGAAGTCAGAATTGCGATATCTCATCCCTTCATCAGATTAGAGCAGAATAACCATGAAGATCATATCAAGTAACAACCACGTTATCTTCATCTTCAACGTGCTCCAGTTTGAGAACGGAACGCGATATCGCAATTCTGATTTCACCATCGTGTTCAGCATAAAAACCTTAAAAATGAGGTCTAACTTGTCAGAATGTTTCATTTTGGGAATTTATGAGGAATATTTCCCGCTAAAAATCCCCCCCCCCCTCCCCAAGTTTCCCGATTCTGCCCATCTACGAACTTAGCCTTTCGATGGCCAAGACAGATTTTTTACAAATTTGAACTTTTTATCTCAATTCTATCGTGATACATACATAAATATATAAATTGTGTTGATGGGGTTGACTAGTGTGAAGAAGCAGGTTGTATTCAAATGACCAAGCTAGTCTTTTTTCCGTGTTTATTTTTTCACGACGTTTCGGCAATGGAACAAAGCCCTATTCATGTGAGATTACATGTAGAAGTGAAAATATCTAGAGTTTAATGTAAGACATTTTCACTTCTACATGTAATCTCACATGAATAGGGCTTTGTTCCATTGCCGAAACGTCGTGAAAAAATAAACACGGAAAAAAGACTAGCTTGGTCATTTGAATACAACCTAAATATATAAATATAGTGGAGGTTTTTTTTGACTAGGAGTAGAGTAGTTTGCGGGTGAGAATTGACCAACACTAGTCGTTGTTATCATTTGTTTATTATTGAGATCTCTTGCATTCCTTGTCAAACGTTACTGTGCCTTACGCGACCAAATGTATACCATTCGGATAATTTTCATGATGCATGATCAGGATCTTGATCCAAGATCGAAACGTTGCAATAAACAAATGATAACAACGACTAGTGTTAATCAATTCTCACCCGCAAACTATATATATATTTATAATTTTTGATGTCTTTTGGCAGTGGATTCAGGATGGTCTGATACGGATTTTGGTATGAAATGTTTTCGAAAATTCGAGTTTTACACATTTTAGAATGGGATCAATAGAAAAACAGAAAAATTCGCCAAAACGTGAAAAATAGCGATTTTAAAACTTCTATACTTACCCCCGACACCTGATGGTCCCGAGAGTTGAAATTCGGTTTACGTCCTCACTGGCACCTAGAGAGTTGGTGTATAAAAAATCAACCCCCGAGACACTCAGGGGGCTAGTCTACAGAGGGGTGAAAAACCCAACTTGTTCCGTCGCGTAATCAGTGTCTCAGATCATCGTTCCAGGTCAAATTTTGTGGAAAAGATTTTTTAACTACCTGTTCCAAGCCTGATGCGGATTATTATGGAGACAGAGTCAGACCGTACTGGCCATACAAATGTACCGAAACCAGGAAACTGGAATTTTTTAACACAGTACGCGGAACACTACGGTTTATTACAGAGGAATTCATGCATCGCGATACCCGTAGCACACCTCGACGTGTTCTAGACAAATATGATTGCGTCTGGTGAGTGCTTTTATCTTGTTGAGAGGGCGCAGAGCCATTAAAGCTCCTCATAATTAATTTTTAGTCTCTCGTTTGACGAGAATGAAGGGGAAGGTGGCTAAGGAAGATGAATACCTCAACCGGCTTGGTCAACAAAAACCAGACGTTTCAAACATCGCAGCCTCCATGAGTAGTCTCGTAGAGCTTGTAGTGGCTTCCGCTCTGGATAAAAAAAGGACGTCTTGCAACTGAGAGGCGCCATAAAAAGTTGTAAAACGTGCACTTCCCTGGACCTTGAAATACAGGCTATAAATTTTGTGCACTTTTCCTGTTCTTGACCTTCCACAGTACTAAAGCCAACCGCACCGATAACTCAGAATAATAAGGCAATAACGAGGTAGGCCCGTGTTGAGCTTTGCATATTGTTAAACCGGGAGGATCCACTGGGATGTAATTTGCGTTGAGGTATCTTTCCTCACGAACTAACTATTCATCATTTCCATCCAATTATATTTTTGGGTAAGAACACTCTCCCGCTCAACCTGGGAAACTTAAATCACTCTGAACGTAATCCAAATCTTCTGCTTTTCTTTTTTCTTCAAGAGTTAATTTAAAAACATAATGCAGCAACTGGTTACTTCTATTAGAGGACAAAAAGCTTACCAGTTAGCATGATAAAAAAGGAAAAAAATGCCATTTTACACGTGGCTTTTACGTTAGGCTGCCGTGTCGGATTTACGTTATGAGCGTCAGAATTTGTCTGATCATTCCGCTCTTGGATTCTGATCGCCACGTGGCTCATACGTGATTACATGGGCCATACTTGGACGTATCTCAATTTCAGTTCTCATTGCAGGAACCGGTTTATTCAATGTGTATGAGAAAAATAAGTACATAAATAAATAAAATTAAAAAATAACTCGCGAAAGCACAAATAGGTACGTATTTAAAAACTTTATTTCACAATGAACGAATGCTATAGCGTGCCTAGCAAAGTGCGTGAACAGTAAAGAGAGCGATTGATAATTTCCATTAGTATTTATTATAATACTGCTTGGAGAGGAATGAGGTTTGTGCTTATTATAGCTTTCTATTGATTCGTAATGTGGAACAGTGAGTATTATTATATCAAAGTTTGCTGAGGTCCGGAGCGTCTTGAGTTGCTGAGATCTCCTTCAGGAAATGCGAAAACAATAAAGTCCATTGTCTTGTTGTGGATGCGTAGTTGTCGGCTATGATAACTTGTACTTATGTACAATTACTGTCAGGATTTGATTGACCAACTGTTTTTAATTCTCTGTTGTAAGTTGTGCGAAGTCTAGAATGATTAAATTTGATGTAATTATTTGATTTTAATTTGCCATTCATTACCTACTGTGAACCCCACAGTTGTCCCATAGCCTGGGGACACACTATAGTTAGGTACGTATTTTCTACTAACGTTGTTACGTGGCGTAACATGTCTGTAACCTATAAAGGGTCTCGTTATACGGGGGATTTCCTTGAACCATTTCATGTTTTGATTTTACGCGAGAAAAAATGAGGAAGATCTACATCCTCCTTCAGATGGAACATCAACGTCTTCTTCAGACGAATCTTAGGGAGTCATGATTACTTACTTCTTCTGCATCAATTTCTTCGTCGTCACTTTCTGGAATTATATCACCATTGTTGGGGTTCGGAGATTCCTAATTTTGTCGCTCTAATACACGTAGAATATCTCAGTCGTGTTTGAAGAATCTATCCGTTTTCTTGAGTAAAAACCTCGCGATTCGCGTCGGGTCACACACTCACTTGAAAAACTTAAGCGATTGGTCGCAACGGGTCAAAACTCTGATTTGAGACGTATAAACGTTAAGGAGTTGTAAATCACACTGGCAGGTACAGTTCTTCGTCTGTGAAGAGTACCAATGAGGAAAGAAAAGGGGCAAAATCCTAAAAAGAAAATATTTAATATTTGCGATGGACATAGGGTCGTTCACTATGACCCGATGGGACTGCTGAAGTTTCTAGAAAACTGAAAAATTTGTTACTAAATTGAACTTTCCACTCACATCTTGTGCTCTCTAGTCTGGTTCCATTTTAGACTATCCTTGTGTTTAAAAGCATTGTTACATGCTCATGTTTTTTATTTCACAATCAATGTCGATAACTATCGGTGTTTATTGACTTCTGATCGATCAACAGCGAGAAGATTTTAAAATCATTCGAATCGATTCCAGGTTGACGGTATGACTGTGTGAGTGGTACTGTTACTCGTTCGTGGACGTGTGCAATCATATAGTTTCCGCATCCAATTGAGATATACAGAATCATCGATATCAAAATATCAGGGTTCCGTGATTTTTTCAACCAACGTATCCTTTGCTCGACGCCGAGAACCTGGACGAATCTTCCAACCGCCCGGAACCTACGGATCTCTCGCGACGCTTTCGGAAGCTGCGATCGGCTGTGATAAGTTTAGATTGTACGTAAATCGTTCTTTTGCGCATTTCAAGGTAAGAGTTGCGTAAAATACAGTGAATTGGAATTGACGAAGTGAGAGGCAGGAAAGATTCCTTACACACAACAACATGGACGTATACATTCGAATAAGGAGCCCAATTGAATTTTAATATTTTAATGTAGGCAAGAAAACTTAATCAAAGAATAAAATAATTACGCGGTACAATATATTTATAAAGGGCACATGGTTGGACCATTGTCCAAAATCCGAGTCACATACGGGGGCGATAGGACGAGTGTTACTGTACAAATAGCTTATTTAGAGATTTAACGTTTTCATATGCGCAGATCCAAGGTTTTTTCAATGATATTCGAATAGGACCCATTTTGAACTCTTCCCCAGATACAATGAAAAGTTTAACCCAATCCATTTCAGTATTTCAGCATAATATGCTGAAATATTGATATATGCTGTTATAAATACTGATATATAGTGAAATACTGAAATTTATACTGATATACTGAAATATAATATAATATACTGATATACTGAAATATAATATAATATATTTCAGTATATCAGTATATATTTCAGTATTTCACTATATATCAGTATTTATAACAGCATATATCAATATTTCAGTATTTCAGTAGATATATATCAGTATTTCAGAAAATATATCAGCTTAAAAGATTTTACGTTTTCGTATGCTCCAATATTATTACAATTCAAATGAAATTCATAGTAACCTCGAATCAACCTTTTTTTTCAAATATTATAGAAATATAATGGGATCAGGGTGGTATTATCAAAGTTACATGACTTACAGGATTTTTGTTCCGATTGTGATGGATTCAATTGGGGACCTTTGTTGGATTACATGCATATTTGAACTCCATCCAATCAGTACAGAATATATCAGTATCGTGCATACCTCTGAGGAGACAACATCAACCCGTTAAAGAAAAATAGTAGCTCGTTTGTCACAAAACTGCTTGGAAATGAAGTCATTAAAATCAATCTAGAAACAGAACAGGCCTACCGCGATGCTGGGAAAATAAGGGTCATGGCATCTAATAAGATCTCAAAAAACAAGGGCTTTGCTATCCAAAGAGTAACCCCTAAGCTATCATGGAAAGAAAGGACACCGCTAAACATGTCCATACTTAAATTTCAAAATGGCGAGGATGTAGGAAGCATCCATAAAATTTCAAACATTTTGCAAACCAGTGTAGAAATCCAACCAATGAGGGGCTCCAAATTGGTGCCTCAGTGTAAAAACTGTCAACGGTTTGGACACACCAAACAATATTGCCAAATGCGTCAAGTGTGCGGGAAAGAACCCCACAAGTGTACAAGTACACAAGTAGAATTGAAAGCCTCCGTTGGAACTATTAATGGGCAAGTAGGTGTCATAGCAAATAAAAAATCCGCAGTCATGCAGCATAACTATAAAAGCGAATTTTCGAAGAAATAATTGGTTTTATGTAAAACGTCTTCATTAAAGAACATGATGTCCATGAAGAACATCTCAAGTAACAACCACGTTTCTTCATCTTCAAAGTGCTCTAGTTTGTGAGCGGAATAAGATATAGCAATCCTGACATCCCCATCTTATCAGCGTGTAAAAACCTTAAAAATGAGGTGTTACCTGACAGACCGTTTAATTTTTGGAATTTATGGGTGAACCCCTACCCCCCAACATCCCCTCAGCTTTTGGACATTACAACGCAGAACACGACGGAGAAGTGAGAATTGCGATATCGCATTCCGTCATCAGAATAGAGCAAATCATCATATCACCTCCTCGTTACATAGGTGATATCGTTTTTTTTATTGAGGGATTGAGCCAATTTTGAAGCTCCATTGTCAGCTAGGTGACGGATCGAAGAACAAAATTTTTTCAAATTGAAAAATGAGGCTTTGAACAAATCTGATTTCAACTGCGATTTCCATAACGCAAGCTCGGAGGTCGTCATTCAGAACGTAGGGGCAGTTAAGGCCAGATGCGACGATCTTGACTGTGTGTCAGGCTGGCGGTGTAGCCAGGAGCAGTAATGCCAGAAGCGACGGTTTTTTATTTACAGGTGGCAGTTAAGGCCAGAAGCGTCGATTCTTTGTTTACAGGTAGCAGTTAAGGCCAGAAGCGACGATTTTGACTGTGTATCAGGCGGTGTAGCCAGGGGCAGTTAAGGCCAGAAGCGACGATTTTGACTGTGTATCAGGTGGTGTAGCCAGGGGCAGTTAAGGCCAGAAGCGACGATTTTGACGTGTATCAGGCTGTGTAGCCAGGGGTAGTAATGCCAGAAGCGACGGTTCTTTGTTTACAGGTGGCAGTTAAGGCCAGAAGCGACGATTTTGTATCTGGCTGGCAGTGTAGCCAGGGGCAGTAATGCCAGAAGTGACGATTCTTTGTTTCAGGTTGCAGTTAGACTCTGTAAGGGTAGGATGGGCAAAAACGACGATTCATTGTGTACCGGACCTTATAGGGGCAATAAGCATTGAAACGACGGTTCTTTGCTCTCAGTATCATGATGATGTGGTTTGGACATTTCGTGAATGTTCCTCAAAAACAATCTGCAACTACCACCTTATGGGTTCAGGTGAAACTGGTTTGTAACTGTTCTATTGTTTCATATTATGATTTATTCCATGTGATTGGTGATTTTTATTCCGTTTGTCATGATAACAAATCATGGATTAGTGCTTCGTGAGCGAAGGTATTGTCAGGATTGGCCGAGTTAGTAATTCGAGGAGGATATGAGTTGTGAATACGAAATGAGGTTTGAAATTTGCGCTTGACAAGGTCTCCATGGGAGCCAGAAGTATTTGGAGCTCGCGCATTTTGTTCTCGAGAGCAGCTGATTAATGGCGGAGCGTATGAACGGGAGTTGTCGTCTGCGGGTGCAAAAGAATCGAGCAGATATGCACGTTGTTCTAATGAAAAATTATACTTTCTAGTTGTCTAGGTGAATTATCTAAGTATATAGCTGTTGACGGGATTTTACGATTTCACGGAGTCGCATTATTCAGATGCCACTGGAGTTCGTACAGCGGTGTCTAGAGTTAAGGCCTCGTAGTCCCTGCCAATACCATCAGAATTGGATGAATAGCTGCAATAGTTATGCGGTGCGCATGGACAAACGGAACATCCCGTAAACAACTGTATCATTACAACCATAGTTCTCTATAAGCCTGATATTTCTAAATGGTGATAATCTTTTATAACATTTCCTTCAGACGATCAAAATACTGATCAACTAATCTCGGATTGATCATCTGAATGTATTGTCCATGTTAGGGTCAGTGAGAAAACTATACTGCCTACCCACTTTTTCTGGTTTCTGAAGTAAAATAGAGACTCCTATAAATATTTATACCTAGGTACTACAAACAAAATATATCAGCGCACGTTCAGAAAAGTGTATTTATAAGAAAACATTGAGAACTATAAATAGATTGATGAGAAAAACAACGACTCACCACTGACTGAAAAATCGACACAGTTGGCCCCAAATATTATGCTCTCTTTTGTGTATAAAGCAACCTCCTTATCCGCTCGGAGGTCAAAAAGTCGGCACTGTGAATAGAAATATCATACAAGTAATAAGCAATTCAATTTCTCGGACGTTGTAGAAAAAGAACTTTGCCCTTTTGAAATGGACTGAGACCAAATTATCGTGAGCTCGTAAATGATAATTATTCAGAAACGAATAAGCCGTTGTGTAAACCACGAAACCATAGACGAATTTATAACCTATTGCATCCGTATGAATTCCTTATTGCATCCTCCGAGGAACCACAAATGACGAGTGGAACCCCTAGAAGTGGAGAAGGAAGATGACGAACGTCATGATGGTATTCAAATTCGCTAACATGACCAAGAATATATTTTGCAATTACGTTCATCCACATCTTCCACGCGAGTGAAAGAGTCTACCAGTTAGACTTACCGTTGAATCGTCAGATCCTGTTGCTATAGCATCCCCACTTGGATGGAATTTGACGCTATTGATATCAGAAAGATGCCCTTCAAAGGATTGAACGCAGTTCCCAGTTCTCATATCCCATACGAAAACTTTCTTATCACAGCTCTGCAATGAAAAAAATATCCACTTTGAGAACGCGACCAATTAGGGTTACAAGGATTGAAATCATTGTGTAGCCTTTTCAATGTTTGAGTGATCCTACTAAACAATATTTAGAGATTATTTGAAAACCGGAACTGTTTGAATCGTACAACCTTGACGACCTGAAATTTTTTTCCGTAGTAGGAATTCATATTTCCTGTCACTGAAACCGTTAGGTGGGTCTATTCGAGATTGAATTGATGCCTGGTACCAGCCGCCTCGGCAGGGATTGACGTGATGACGCCACTAAGGCACCAGTGGTACGACCTACAAAAAATACTTCTTTTTCGTGGTTTCTCAAGTGCTGAATCGATTTTTTTACTTGAAACTCGTCTAAATGGTTATGGCGCAAACATTGGCGCTCCGTTAATGTTTGATGTCATCGTTTATGAATTTGGGAGTGACTGACTCTATCATCAAACTCTATATGAAATAAGTCGGGGGTTGTTATGGCGGTAGACAAACTAGCTTTGTTGAAAATATAAATAATTTCCGTAAAACCAACAAAAATTGGGGGATCTGATAATTTTATACCAGTTATACCAGTGCTTAATTAGTTGAATCACAAATAATATTTAGAGGGAATTTTGTCATTGAATTTTGATTTTGCAATGGTCAAAACCGAGAGACTATGACGAGTAATGTATTAAATTGTATGGTAGATTGAAAATTCAATTTTTCATTCATGCTGCATGACTGGAACATTTTTCCAAGGGGACATCTGTGTCTCTTTTTGCACTAAGTATATGTCTATCATCATCAACCTCAGCAGCTTCAGAAAGGCAAAATGTCCTTTTGTGGATGCCGGAACCTGTGGAATACATAATTAGGACAGCTGCAAAGCCCCGGGGAGGCGGTCACTATCTGTCCTAAGGGGGCCCGTATTTATATGATGACTCCTGTGAGGACGCCTCAGAAGTATTGGAGCTTAGCCCATATTTGATCTCTTACAGAATATAACGTGCTGCTTGGGATTCCTTCAACCTGGGAGTGTTAAGCGAGCGAGCAGTTCTCATACTGTTGTCAATACGTACTCCGGACACGAAAGTATTGCCCGCCTCCGATGGAGCTAGATCCAAAGACATGACGTCACTGGTGTGCCCGTGGAAGCTCTGGAGCAACTGACCGGATTCAACGTCCCACAAGGCACAACTGGAATCTCCACTACCCGTAAGAATCTGCAAACAATTCATGTAATGAAAATTAGAACTACAAATTCATATCATAATCATATCAATAACTGGGGAGCATGAAGTTTTAGGCGTTAATTCCACGATCAATGACAATTTGCAACAGAATTCAGTACCTACGATTTTTAAATCCGAATAATGAAAGCAAATGTAAAGTAGGAAGCCCTTTTTATACACGTGTAATAATGACTCACTTGTTGATCAGAACTAGGGAAAGTACAGCAAGACGTGTAACTCGTGTGCGTACCGACGGTCTTTTTCTTAGTTGAGACGTCATCCTCGAAACTCAGTGAGTAGACCGTCACTTTATTGTCGAGTCCTCTGTAACACATCGACAAATTTTGATTGAGATGAGCAATCCAAAAAATTGTGAACAAAGTAATTTTGTGTTACATCTCACACTAGACGTGATATATTTATGTGTTATTTTATCTTGTTTAATTTTTGTATGAGATCCATGTATGGGTTATTCATTTGTTTTTGTTTTTTTCGGGTCAATACGTGATAATAAAAGATACAAAGAATACTACGTTTATTCCCAACTAAGTACCGATATGGTTTTCATAATAGTGGGGTCTACAAGTGGGGGAGGCCCGACCATTAGTTCGTTATTCACCACTCCATCCATGAAAATAAAAGATCAACTTACTAAGAGAGCGAACGAAATTATGTACCTATACTAACCCACATGCAACAAAGTTTCCAGATGGAGCATAGGCACACGCCATCACCCAGGTGGTCGGCATGGTGACAGCATGTTCTTTGTTCGTTGTGAATGCATCCCAAATTATCATCTTCCCATCCTGTAATCAACGAGATTGGTCTAGTTGTCACAGTGAAGCCGAAAAGACAAATGTGTTCATCTGGACATTCCTTTCATGCTCAAGTTATTGTTCTATAAAAATTTCACCTGAGACGAGGAGACGATATGCCTCTTGTCTGGAGCCCAATCAGAACAGAGAACTTTGGCCTGGTGACCCTTGAGGAGACGTCTTGGTTTGATATTCAGCAGAGCAATAAGCTCAAGACGTTCTCCAACACTTGCCACTGTCAAATATAGGACACAGATATGAATACAAAGTTGTTGACATGTATTTTGATGGGGGTAATTAGCTATACCGTTGTAGCCGACATCTATTATCCTTATAAATCATTATCATTTTGTATAATAAGAAACCTACGCACGCTGTGTAATCCACAAGCACGACACGACACATACAGCCAGGTCAGGAATTCTTATAATATTATTATCGAACATGAGTAAGGTCATAACTGTTAATACCCGATTACATGACAGCGGTCAGCTCCCATGCTATAAAATTGTTGGTAGGCGGATTATTCCAGTTCTCAAAACTTGTTGAGTTTAGAGGAGCGCCCGGTATTTGTTAGAACCCACTAATCGTGATTTACTTAGATGTGGTTAGAATTAATCAATTAAAAAACGACTATGGCAATCATGATTACACAAACCGCAATTAAGATCACATGGGTGCTGAATTCGATATTCACTATTGAAATTCGAAGCGTAAGGTTTTCCTCTACCTGAGGTACGAATAAATAACTAATTTACTTGTTTTACAACATGCTCTGATGATTCCAATCGTCCAAGTCGAAGTTGTTTTTGGTTTCGATGATCCAATTCAATTACAAACAGAAAAACTCCGCTCTACTCATATGCCCAACAGTGTAGTTCACCGGTACCCCCCAGTTTTTTTTTTTTTTTTTTTTTTTTAGTACTTAGGTACCATACGTAGAAGACCAAAATATTGGAAACTGTATGAACTGTAATAAGAGAAGATTAAGAACACTAATCGATCAAAATCAGCTGATTAATCATTAATCATCATTAATCATGGTTAAAGCTCAACTGAATGGGCTAGTATTCTACATCTCCGCTAATCCCAAACCCTTAATTATTAGAATTGTTGGTAAAATCGGCCCTGAAAGTTTGGAACAACGTTTTGCCAAAAGATTATTATTATTTTTTTTTTTTTTTTTTTTGAATGCGTGATGCATGCGTGTTTATCGAAAATCTTACAGCTAACATCATTCAGCTTTTGCCTCTCTTCTTCGAGCTTGGACTTCAGAGACTCAACTTCCTTGGTTAAGGCTTCGATAGCTTTTGGACTCCCATCGTGAGCCATGGTGCCTGGAGCAATAACTGAGTTCTGAAACAAATACAATATCAACGTTCAAATTATTCAACAGGGAGTGAAGTTAATTTTATGACGAAGTTATAGGTTTTAGCGTTGAGGTTGTGTGTTTACTTTTCCAGAAATACATTTTATTTTTAGATTTCCATCGGTTATCGAAGTATTGTTTTAATTTTGATAATTATTCTTGAATGGGCTAGAATGGGCAACTGAAAAACCAAGAGCGAAGGTTAACTAGTATTGTTAGCTAGTCAAATGTTTTTTCTCTTGGTGCTCTTGCTTTTGTTGCTAATGTGAATGCATAATGAACCTATCAAATTGGTGAGGACGTCCAAACTGCCTGAGACCAAAAAGACCCTTCCACAGATTGGGTATAACCAGTGATAAATACTACACTTGCGTGATAAATACGGCGTCAATATAATTGCATATTCAGCTACAATAAAGGGGAACAAATACAAAGTCATTTTGAGCGCATCTGTTGTTGTTCACTGCAAATTGAGTTGAAAGTAATTCAAAACTCCAAGGAAACCTGAGACCTTGACTTCGGAATGTTCAAATTCATCTCCGACACGAATTAGATCACTCGCGACGAGGTTGTGGAAACCCATTTCAATAAAAAACGGAGGTATAGAGTGAGAGAGTCTATTTCCACGAAAATAATGAGTACAATTGTTGAATCGATTTCGACGATTAGGTCATCATCAGTAACATCAGTTCATGTTTGTTACTGATGATGACCTAATCGTCGAAATCGATTTAACAATTGTACTCATTATTTTCGTGGAAAGAGACTCTCTCACTCTATACCTCCGTTTTTTATTCATCTCCGACATTTATATCGGGAAGTACGTATTCAACACCTCCATCGGACTGTCTCCCAAGATTATCAAACTATCGTAACATTACATTCTGCTACATACATAATGAATTGAAGAGAGGTCAGTACCTCACTTCGAAGAACCAACTTTCAAGAACACTTTCCTCCGCTAAAAATTATTGAATAAGTAATCAACCTCAAGTAAGCAAGTTCAAGTAAATAAATTCAAGTTTGAGCTTGTTATTCAAGTAATTTTGCCCTTCCAAGTATTGATCTCCCAAAATTCTACCATTAGGTACTCAATCAAATACTCGGCAAAAATCTAAAAATATTTTTAACCCGGTTCTTTTAACAAAGATTTTTTGTTTATTTTGACTCAGAAATAAAACTGACACATTGCATTCAGACAAATAACAAAATATCACCTTACATAACATGTAAGGTGATATTTAGTTATTTGTCTGAATATTAATATATTATACCTATTAATATTCTCATGTCTAAATAAAGACCTATAATTGAAAGGAAGGCAAATTACTTTAGTAATAATAATAAAATCAAATAAAACGTCTCGTTCACAACAAAATAAAGAGCACTCCATAATCAAATGCATTGAGGTAGGATTTCAGGATATCTACGGTGCAGGTAGGCTTCAATCCTCCATGATTTGTTCGCGGACGAAGAATAAGCAGCACTTTCTGTTGAAAGCTACCTGTGCAATCCCCAAGTGATTACACAGATTCTAGTAGGTATCATGGTTGGATATTTGGATATCATTATAAGCCCGGTCTAAGGAATCGGTGCTGCAGAATCAAAAGTACCAGTGCGGCTTTAATTGAATTCAAATGAGACAATCTAGAGATTAACCTGCATAATATGGATTGCAAACACTTGCGAAAGTAGATATGTTCAGCCAGTAAAATTAATGATTCCTTCTTTTATTTTACTGTCCATATCTCATTTTCGTGAAGTTTCTGATAATCACAACATTTTTTATATGCCAATGTATGCCTGTTGCAATCGAATCTAGGCACTTCTGTATCAATAGCCAATTGCAAACGGTTAATTATTATCACAATGTACGAACTCTGCGCACACTGTGCACCGCACATATAATTCGGGAATATACATAAAATTCCCGAATATATAATTCGGGATATTTTCCCCTTGATAATAGGAATGGATAACCGGTAGGTTTCCAACTGATGGTCTCAAAAACGTTACTAATCCGGTTCGTCAAAATTATAATTTATTAGGACGCAACATCGTTCATTCATGTTCATTTCCTATTATATATCATCAGTTGATATAGTTCCAATATAATAATAATATTTGAGCTTTGAGTTAGCCAAATTGGGAATCGAACCCAGGACCGAGCGGCTCCGTACCAACTTACTAGGATTGATTGATTGATAAGATTTTATTGGCATGAATGTACATAAATTGGGTTAAATTCAAGTGTCTTAAGGTACATATATGAACGATATCGGCCTGCCGTCCTTAAATGTCTAGTAGTCTTGAATAGTATTGTATTTTGTGTCTTAGCGTAAGTGGGTAGGGAGAGTGAATTTTAGAACTTACTAGGCAACGGCTGTTGGCTACGTCTGTTTTCCAATGTAGGTAATGTTTAAATTATTTTCCTGTTTCCAAACTGTTTTCCAAAACTAAGGGAGAAGTACGCATCTCAATCACCATCAGAGATTATGGACAATTTCACTTAACTCCAAATCCAATTTCACATAGGAAAACAACTGTTTTTTCTACTTTTGACAAGTTTGTCCAAAATTTGTAGAAATAAAAGTTTGTTTCTCGAGTATCTAATGTAATTTGGGTTTTTAAGCGTAATCCTCGTATCTCACCATTGGTTCAGTGAACAGTTTCAACAGTATCCCGATCCGTTCTGACTTTGTTTCTTTCAATTTTTCCATAATTTGGTTGGGCAACGGCTTTGCTATGTACAACACGAAACAGGCTGGGAATCCACTAATCTGACCGAGGCTGTCCAAAACCACTTCGATCGTATTTGATCGCTATGAAATCACTGATAAGTGAAATGTATGTTGAGTAATCCTAGTCAACAATAATTTCAATCGTATAAGTAACAATGTACAGATTCTCGCCTTCTTTAACAACACACAACTACAACAACACGTCATCAGCAGTATAAGAATAATTACAGTCGTCGAAGTTAAACCGAACACCCGAAAAACTTGATCTCTCACCACGGTGTCAGACCTAAAATTCCTCAAGTAGGTATGATATACCTAGTAGATACCTGTTGATATATTGGGACGTGGGTATTGGTCGACCTCTCGACAAACTTATACGACGTTTTAATGTTATTTCATGTATGATTAGATGCAGAGGTCATCAAGAGAGGAAAATGACTACCAACCCGATTGATTGCCTACTATTTGAACATTACATTAGTTGGTATTATGGAGTCCACTAAGTCATGGTGCCATCAAGAACACCCTGCTACCTCAAATTCTCTGGACAGTGTGAAATATTTCGAAATTGAATCGAATAGTTCTAATTTGTTTTGCAAGTTTAAAATCTTCAAATTTACCAGAAAATTGCATAAAATGGTTTCAAAAACTCTCAATTTTCTTGAAAAAATGTAAAATCGTCTTGCAACTACAAAAGTCTAAGCATCAAAAACTTGGAAAGAAAACCCTGAACGTTTCTCGCAAAAGTTCTTATGGTTAGCCATTCCTTGATAGTAATTATAATTGAATATACTTTGAATATAATTAATTATACTTTGAATATAGTATTAATACTATATTCAAAGCGATATCATTAATATTGAATGATGTAGTTTGTTCAATGAGACCTCAGTAATGTCGAAATATACGTAAAGCATGGAAGATGGAGTTAGAACCAACAAACCAGCAGCCGACTTCTCATCTACCAACTAGTTACTGGAATTAAGACCATTGCAGCATTCTTAGACGTATCTGGATGTTATACAATTTCGGTTAAGAGGCTTAAGATCCCACGAAATACAATTTCGGAGAGAGTTTGAGATCCCACGTATACATACTTGTAAACGTTTGAGTGCAACGAACGGAGGACAACAAGGGGTAATGGTTGGATTGATTTATTTTGGACTGACGGCTTATTCGTGGGCATTCAGAGGTTGTTGTGATTCACTACTTAGGTACTTACATTGAACAAGAACGTGTGGTTTGCCCATATTCTGAGTAGGTAACACTTGCAAGGAGGTAAAGGGTAAGAACAAAATAATGCCACGAATTGCGAGTCCCTAGCGGTGTTTCCTACATCACACGACTGAGTTCCATTTGTAGAGTCGGGTTATATTGATTATCTGGAGGAGGAAGGGCGTGCCTGGAGGTGGGGAAGAGTTTACCTTCATCTGGAGCCCTCATGTGGCAGTCAGCTGTTCAAGGGAGGCGGCGCGGCAACCTTCCCCAGCAATTCCCAAGAGAAGCCCGAATTAATGTTCTCCTCCGGCATTTGGGATAGACCATAGAATACATTCGAATACATAGAATACCTACCTTCTTTAATTGCACCTACACTCATAATATCCGAGGATTTCATGTTTGCGCATGTGCAGGAGCTACTATGACTATTGAATGCACGAATGCATAGGGAAGCATCAAGGAGCCAACCCACATGACCCTTGAACATGTTATTATCCATAGGATTGATTTATGAAGAATGTGATCTGAGAATAACGTCCAAAAGATTTTTTGTGGGAACTAAGAAGTATTAATTTACCTCCAAAAGTATTTGTCAGCTCTCTTGGAGTTATTTGCACAACCCCAAACGACTGTCCAAATCATTTCACCCTCCAGACTTCATGTCTGGTGTTGAGTTTTTTTCCTGGCTTATTTTTTGGTTCTTGGGAGTTTCTTTCTGGACTCCAGCAGTTTTCGTCCGGCGTCTGACAGTTTTGCCTGTCCACCCAATTTTTTCAGCTGACTGTCCTGTGTCATAGCTGCCCTTTGGATGTGACAACAGTCGCGAATCAGCGATCTAGCCTTCTTACGTAAGCCTGTTTTTTTGCAGCAACTTTTGCATGCAGCTCCATGTTTCCTGTGCCATAGCTGCCCTTGGATGTCATCCATATTAATAATTGAAACACTAATAGAAAACCGTGGCACAAAGTTTCGGGAAGTTGATAATGACAGCACCTTGTAGGAGCTTGACCTGGAGAGCTCACATCAGTGAAATTGTGGGCAGAGTGCGTGGGAGGATCCGCCAACTTTACTTTCTATTTTGTTGTAAACTTCTCCCTCTTCACGTGAAGCGCTTACTATATTTAACACTATTAAGACCAATTTGGATATACGGGAGTGAAATATGGGGCTCAACCTGCAACACGCAACTCAAACGCATAGAGGCGGTGCAATCAAGAGCATTGCGGTTGCTGACTGGCGCACCATGGTTCGTGCGTAATGATAGATTAAGGGCGGACCTTTCTATCCTCACAGTTGAAGAATCTCTCGTCAAGTCTTACAACGCCATAGCTAAAAGTATCAACTCACATCCTAACACTCTCGTCAGAGACATGCTATCCACACCAAGACCCCAGCGTGCTTCCAGAAGATTAAAACGTAAATGGCACTCGGATCTCCTCGCTTCCTGATGCCCACTGGGACTGAAATATTTTATATTGTGATCATTCGTTAATTTAGTTACCACGATTTCATTGTTCTTGTTGAGCCCTTACCATAGATTAAATTGTTGTTTCTTTCTCAATGTAGATGTTCTATTTATACATTATTTATTATTATTGTTATCACTAGAATAGAAATTGTATTTCGTTGCCACTGGGCTACGATAAAATACTTCACGTGACATGTGAAAAGTGTATATAGCATGCATCACACTTGATAGTGATTTATCACAATAAAGTTGCTATTTAAATTTAAAAAAAAAAAAAAAAACCTTGTAGGAGACGGAGTTGCCATGGAGGAAAATGAGACTCTTGGAGGGGGGGGGGGCGCTGACGGGGCACATGTGCTTCCGGAAACATCTGCATAGAATCGAAGTATACATGGGATCCTTCGTGCTGACTTGCCAGAGAGGAGGACGAAACGGCATCACATCTCCTCTTTGGGAGCCCAGCACATGAAGCTCTACGATACCCAATCTTTAGGTCAGTACCAGAAGAGATCGCGCCGGTAAACAACCTCGTAGGGGGTCATCAGTCTGGTGGAGGGCGACCTAAAGGGCAACGTAGAATAAGCCAGGTTTCAGGGCAGCGGATGGGGAGCGATCCCATCCTGAGCCCCTGCTACAATCTATCTTCCGGGAACATCTGCACAGAATCAGAGTGTACACGGGAGATCCTTCGTGTAGACTTTGCGAGAGAAGGGCGAAACGGCGTCTCATCTCCTCTTGAAGCTCGACGATACTGATTCTTCAGGTCCTTCTTATAGTGTCAGTTAACAACCTGGTAAGGATCTATCTACCAGTAGTATAATGTATTCAGGTGTGATATACTCCTGTGACTAGAGCATTGTTAGTCCTGCCACATATGTGGACAAACAAACATATCAGTTCTGAGAGAAGTAATGGCAAGATTATGTAAGGTTGAACACTTCAAATGTTGAGAATTTCAGTTTCAAAGTCTTCAAGTCTTCAATTTCAAACTGAATCTCGGAGTCAGGGTAGATACTGTAAGGGTTGTAAAACGTTTGCATTATTTGCGATTACTGGTCGGCTTGAACGCTCTGTACGAGCTGTAAACAATGTTTGGTTGTGGTATTTGAGGTCGGAAGTGTGCAGGGGTGGGCTAAATCCATGGTCGTCAATGATTTTGGCTGCTGCGACGGTTCATAACCACAAGTCAATAAGATAAGATTATCTCGAACATTTTAAACGAAACGGTAAGCATTATTGTACAAATTTGAATAGACTTTGATTCGGATAATTTTGCAAGATAACAGCTGGAGTACGACCAGCTGTTTGTTGAAAATATTGGCTCAAAGGTCAGAACAGAGGGAAAATCCTCAACATGAGAGTGATTCAAATGATGGCATCACAGGCCATACCTATACTGAGGAACTGCTGATTCAAACAACAAATGTGGTTCTCTAATGTTGAGTGTCTTGTTCGATGATATAGGTTGCGGCGAAACACATTGTGCAGTTTTGAAGGGGGGTTACTCTCCCTTTCGTATTGTAGGTATAGTTTTTATTCTTGACCACGGTTTGGTCGGGAGAATACCAGGAGTCGCCGTCCTCGCGTTTTTCGAAAAGTTACTATCAAACGTTGCCACCAAGCGACCCTTTCGGCTGCATATCAACCTCGCTCGTCGTGATCACATCCCTCATGCGTCGTCGGGTGCAATGTTTGGCAGAATCTGGTTCAACGTAGAGAGATCCGGGTTTAGGAATATCCAAAATGGAAAGAACGCCCGACAATTTAACAAGAGTGAGACAAGCTGTCAAATAGAAGCTTAGGCGCTCTGCCAGGAAGATCGCAATCGGATGAGGCCTTTCTGACCGCTCTCTAAGGAGGATTTTACATCAAGAGTTAACATTCGACCCCTGTGATATCATGATTGTCCATGACATGATGCCTCCTGACCACCAGAATGACGAAACTGCAGCAGATGCCTCGTCTCTTTCACCCGCGCGCTCATCTGATGTCAGCATTCGTGATTTTGGTTTATTATCTTCAATTATGAACCTTTGTAATCGACCAAGGAAAAAAAGTAGCCCCCCCTCCCCCCCCCCCCCCCCTCAAAAAAATCGAATAGAAAAAAATCCGTCCGTCCGCTGTCCGCGGCACTTTGCCTAGTTAACGTTGAGCTTTTCAAACCATTCGCTTAAGGGGAACAGGTTCAAAACGAATTTTAAAATTTTGAAAATTTCATGGCACGAAAAATGCATAGTTTTTAGTCTAAATTTGGATAGAGTCAAGTCGTCAACATGAGGGTAATTTAATGAGGCAGCCGTCGGGTGAATGTTCACACTGGCCCAGATGATTCGAACAGCACAGGGTTTTCAGATATCGAGTTAAATAATAAATAATTATTATTAATAATTAATTATTAATAATAATTAGCCTCGTGGACAAGCGCGTCTGTCCGCGATGCGTAAGATCTTGGGTTCAATACCCGCTGGCGTGAAAGGATTTTTCACATACTTTGTACTTTCCACCGTTGCGGCGGTCACCTGGTGGAAAGCAATGGCAAACTACCACCAGTATCATTTGCCTAGAACAGCCTCTCAAATAGTGCCGTTCGGAACCGGCGATAAACTGTAGGTCCCGTATAACTTGTGAGGACGTGCATCACAGGATTATATGTGAGAGGTCGCCAACGTCCGAAATTCGGATACGGCACTCCAAGAAGGAGAAGAATTATTAATAATGATGTTGAGGGATGTCGAGGGTCGGTCAAACTGGGTCGGTCAGACCCTCGACATCCCTCAAAGAAGGGTGGTCCGCACAAAAAAGATAATAAATCATTGTCTCAAGAATTCGCAGAGTTTTTTCAATATCGATTTATTGTAATAATTTATTTTTGATTATTTATTTTCTTCCTTGTCTCCGGGCTCCTCAGGAAACTCGGGTCCGGGGGCAATGGATCCAGTGCCGCCTCTCTCTCGTCTGGCCTGACTGGCCAATAGTTGATTCGAACAATTTTCGTTTATGTGACATCAAGTTTCTTGTTTGTGTCTACACAATTGGTTAATAAATACTTCTTGTTGTAAATCATAGCCGACGTTGGTAGTTACAAGTTAACCCCCAGAATTATAAAAATACAAATTAATTCTAAATAGTTCATCATCAATATAAATGTTATATTCCTCATTCATATGAATAAATTATAGATCATCACTGAGCTAGTTACCGACCGGAGTTGGGGATGTCAAAAATATCTTGAATGAAAAAGATCTCTCATTTTTGGAGGATGTAGGACAGCGGTTCCCATCCTTTTTTCACACTCGCACCCCCAGCAACTCAGTTTCAGCCGGCGCACCCCCGACTTACGTAAATACCAAATAGATAGGTACCTATGGTAATGGCGCTGTGTCAGATGTTGATTTGAACAAACAGACTTGAACAAAAAAAAAACTTATACCTACACACATTTTATTTTATAAGTAGGTATATAATATATAAAAGTATAAAATATAGTGTATAAGTACACAGACAGATTTAAAAAAAAAAAGTTTGTAGTACCTACCTATAAACAATGCACATGAGCATCAAGGTAAATGTAACACAGGTAGGTAGGTAACTAAAGTAGAGGTGTGCTTAACGAATACTTGTGAGTATCCGCTACTTCTGATACAGAGACTTTCAAATATCGGTTACAAATATCGGTTACAAAGTATTAGTTAAGGTATCTGTTAAGAGTCTCTCTGTGATACTGCTAACAGATACCTTAACTAATACTTTGTAACCGATATTTTCTGAGAGAGACTTGGATCTTGGGATCCAAGTCTCCCTCAGAAAATATCGGTTACAAAGTATTAGTTAAGGTATCTGTTAAGGTAACTAATACTTTGTAACCGATATTTTTGGTTTTCAGTATCGGTTACATATCTGGATGGCTAGTAACGGTTACAAAATATCGGTTACTGAAATATCGTCTCACCTCTAAACTAAAGAGATCGAAAGAGTAGGAGTTGAGTAGGAGTTACATAATATGTAACTATGATATATTATATGTTTTAATATAACGTTGATGTTATTCCTCCAGAAAAGGATCCGAAATCTAGTAGTGTTCAGGTTCAAGCTTGGGAAAGTACTCCTCGAACGATTGACTGAAACCCTCCAAATGCTCCAAGATCCTGTCACCGTAAGATAGTGTAAGCTTCGATTCTGGTAAAAAATCATGGAGGGTCTCCAAAACTTCAAGTTGGCCGTTTTTTACACATGTGTAAGCAATATTGCTTCCAAAATGTAAGTTTCTTTTTCATTGACTCTATTTCGTCGTCGACATAAAAGGTGCTGGTATTGTTTTTGAAGAGACAGGTTGAGGTCATTAACTTTGTTGAAGATGTCATTTAAATAAGAGAGGATTTGCAGCACTGAGCATCATGAAATTTTGACGACAATGTAAATGGATAGTCCTCTGAAAAAAGTGCTACTTCTTGCGGAAGTTGAAATAGTCGTGTCAAAACGTTTCCGCGAGAAAGCCAGCGTACAGGTGGTGTGGCAAAAGAACGAAAAATATTAATCACACTTTTTCCCAAAAATGTCCCCAATTACTCTATTTTTTCCACGCACCCCCAAAGGGGCTCCCGCGCACCCCAGGTTGGGAATCGCTGATGTAGGAGGTAGTTTCTCTAACGACATGGAAGTTCTTCTCATGCGCCGCTAGGTCGCATCGTTAGTTTGATTTCGGACCACGGAAGAAGGGATCTTCCTTCTTCCATGATTTCGGACATACACTTGTTTCTCCTTGGCGGTTCAATTATTTACGATGTAGGTGAAAACACCAAATATAATATATTGAACTAAAAATTGAAATACTCATTGGAGTATTTGGTGTTGAAATGAAAAGAAAATTGTATACAAATGCCAAGAAACCAGAATGATCTTGATGTGGAACCCATGTTCATATCATGACGTCATCAAAGTCGTAGGCCCAACTAATCGAGCCTTGGTCCGCCATCTCCTTCAAGTAAGGTTCCCAGCTGTTAACCTTCCTCTGTGAATCCTGCTGCCTAACCGAATTGTAATCCAAGTTGGTTATATCCAATGTGAGGGAGAGATGTTAGCGATTAAAGTTTTCTGTCATGATGACATAGAAATGTTTTAATCGGGAGTTCTGTAGTTAGTTTAGGGACCCGAGCTATGTCGCGCTTGGCTGATTACTTTGTAATTGTTGGCTACGATCACGAAAAAGAAAGTGAGTTATGTATACACTTTTTTCCATTGTGTTGTCTATGTTATCAGCTCTTCTCATAGGTATCATTCTTGTATTTGCCTATCTATCGCGCATATATCTAATCTTATAACCTTGGTGAAATGACATTTTGTTATAAGTTCGCTTCGGTAATTTTCGTTTCAATAATAACATGAGCCAAACTGCATATTTGGGCGAATGAAAGAATGAGTCCCAAAGTCGTCCCCTCTTCTCATCATTTTTATTTACCAGCCTTGAATGAAATCAATAATGTTGTATTCGTGAGTTAATATAATGCTAATAATGATACTCATGATATGCATATAAACTGTCTCTTAACGCAAAATCATCTCTAGTTAGTTGCTTACATGCGGCTTCCATCCTTTCATGCTATTAGTTGTCGTTGTTATTGGAATCATTTCTGTTGAAATTTAAGCTTGACGAACCATCTTCTCGACTGTCTACTTTTTGTCTTGAAGAACCTGCGTTCAAATTGTAACGATATCAACTTGTGTTTGTAAATTGATAATCTGGCGATTCAGCCGAACGCCTTGTGAATGGGTAGTCCAGCGACTAAGAGAGGGTCAAATGAGAGGAAATATTTGTATAATGCTTCGTGATACCGAACTGAATCCGCTTCTGTTGTTACGTGACGTTTAGATCTATAAACAAGAATCGTTTCCGAAACTACCATCTATAAATTCAGCTATAAACCCGAACAATTGTTGTCAATCAAATTGTTGTTGACAATATTCAAGGAACTTCCATAGGTAGCCGCTACTACCTACAAAATTTAGCGGTTACCTATGGAAGTTTCAATATTGTAAATATTTAATATTTATAATATTAAAACTTCCATAGGTAGCCGCTAAATTTTGTAGGTAGTAGCGGCTACCTATGGAAGTTCCTTGAATCTTGTCAACAACAATTTGATTGAATAAAGATGTATACGATAGCTAACAGAATTTGGTAGCCTACCACAGTGGTTCTTACTCAAGCTAGTGGGGTTCATAGTTACTATTTTAATTCAAAGGGCCTAATCCTCAGTGGCCATGAATCAAAGATTTACCGTTAGCCTCTATTATGAAGCATCCAATCTTGAAGAAAATACCTATGGTCCCATTAGTTATCCAAAAACTGGATCCCATCACGAGTGAATTGGCGATTGAACCTATTTGAAGGGATAATATGAAAATTCTTAGAAGAATAATTTTTCTTGGCCAACGATGTAGATGATGAACACTTATGGCGCGGAGCTGAGGGATGTGTCAAAGAACGAAAACAAACAAATATCTAAAGTTGAGATCGAACTCTATGTTGGCGCATCTCAACAAATGAATAATTTATTATCTGACATTTATAAATGTCAGATAATCATTTCAAATTATGAAAATCTTGCAATTTTCCAACTTACGAAAATCCCCCTCCAAATTTTGATGAGGTTTAGGCCGACACGTCTGCTGCTAGCTTCGGTTCTCAGTCATTGTCAGTAATTAAAAAATATTCAAACCGCTGTGAAGACCTCTCCCATAACGGCTTATTATTTTCTATATAACCAAGGCCAGATGCGACGATAACCATTTCTGTTACTTTCACCATTATTATTCGCTATTCACCAAGTTTGTATTATTTTTCTGGTAGGTACTCTTCCTTTCATCGGCCCATAAACTATAAACTTCATAATATTATTTTACCCTGTACGCAACTCGTTGCAATGTTATTGTTTTTTGCAATAATGCTATTGAATATTAAACCAACTATACCGTTCTGTTGAATGTTTTCTAGCTAAGGTCAGCGTTGTGAAAATTGCATCCTCCCTTTTGACCTATGGTTATGAATCGTTTCTAGGATCCTTATATAAGTATGCAAGCGGGTTTTTGACATGAAAATGTCTTTACTCTGACCTCCACCCCGATTTTGTGTAACCGTTTTGGTTTTTTCCAACATTCAAATTCTATGTATCTTGGAAGGTGAGCCTCCACATTTTGAGGGGGGGGTGGGCAAAAATGTTCTTTGTTTGATTCGAAATGAAAGTGAAAGATACTTTTCCCGCTTATTTTACCCTAGTGTAATGTGATACTTATTGATTTGTTCCAGGGGGTGGACATAGCAAAGGACTCATCCTTCAAAGGTTCCCTGGAAAAGACTGGCCTGATACACCATTTATCGATAGTATTGAATTGGTGAGATTTTCTTCAAATGGATTTTGGTCTTTATCCTTCAATATTTGATCCACCCAAAAAGCACTCCGTGTAAACACACTTATACACTTTCCCCGCCCGGGTTTTCCTTCCGACTGAAAATAGGTCCTAACCACATCACAAGCACCCTACCCGTTTCGAAATCTCCCCATGGGTTGAAGTTTTTATTACTACTCACCTATGCATTATGTGTTTATTATGTAAATATATGTAGAAATGAAAACGTCTTACCATGTCGCCAAGGGGAGATTTCGAAACGGGTACGATGCTTGTGAAGTGGTTAGAGACCTCATTAGTTGGAACGAAAAGGGCTGGCAGGTAAAGTGGATATCATAACTTTTTCCGGCCGTTGTTGAATGATATTTTTACACGGAGTGTATTTTGAAATTGAAAAGATCTGTAGAGGCAATAAGTAAGAATAAAAGCAATTTATTAAATTAATAAATTAAGCGAATCAATAAAATTATAAACGAATTAAGCAACAATAAAGGAGAGGCTGTAGCCTTGAACGCCTGAATAAGAAGAAAAACATGATAAGGGGTTTTCAAAATTATACCTATAACTCGGCTCCCTTTAGACCTAGCGACTTGAATCTTTTAAAAGGAACTGGCTACAGTCGAAACGAAGCTCTGTGCCAAATTTCAAGTCAATCATCGAAGTTGGAGAGGCTGTAGACTTGAACGTCTGAATTATAAGAAAAACATGGTAAAGGGTTATGGAACTTACACAGGGTGTCAAGGTTAAGGTCGGACCACCGGCCAGGGATCGATTCTACCTTCTAATATCTGATGAAAAGTGTCTCATAACTTTTTTTTGTAGTACAATCGATCCCTGGCCGGTGGTACGAAATAAACCCTGACACCCTGTATAACTTGGCTCCCTTCAGACCTAGCAAATTGAAACGTTCAGGGCTTTTTTCTATGGCCATACCAAATTTCAAGTTGATGGGCTGTGAACCCGCCAAAATGTCCTAAATTAGCCTAAATTCCAGTTGTTTATTCCTAAAAACGGTTTGGGTTGACCTAATTAATGGTTTAAATCTTTCAAATGGCACTGGGTCATGTTATAAAGAAGGTCTGTGCAAAATTTCAAGTCGATTGGTCCGGTTACCCAGGCTGTAGACTCATCAGAGTGCATAAAATTAGCATAAAAGTTCTGTTTTTTTTTTTTTTTTTCTAAAACTTTTTTTGGGTTGGGATAATGGATTAAATCTTCTAAAAAGCACTGTCTGAAGTGGAAACGAAGCTCTGTGCAAAATGTCAAGTCAATTAGTGAAGGTGGAGAGGCTGTAGCCTTGACCGTCTGAATAAGAAGGAGGATGAGAATAAAAAGAAGAACAAGGTAAGAGTGATGACGTTGGATAATAGAAAGCCGTCGGTTGGATAATAGAAAGCCCCGAAAGTTTCTATTAAGTACTTCTATTCAAGTACTTTTACTTTTTAGTATCCACTCCAAGATGTACCACATCAAATTGCAAGTTGATTGTTCATATAGGAGCAGGGAAATGGGTACCTGTATAACGCGTTTTGAGAACATACACGTTTTGTAACCATACACTCGGTACCAATCGTTCTTCCCAACTTCTTTGCTTGTAGGTTCCAATGAAAGTTGTAAAGGCGACCCCTCGTAGTGAGATCTTCAGAAATCTGAGGTTCTAGGACATCAAGTTGTTGCAGAGGGGATGATAGGTGATCACGGGGTGGGGATCTTTTCCTCATGTCTGGTGTCAAACGTAGTCATCAATTCTATACCTGATAAAATCCCAAAACATGACACAGTGTATAAACAGTTAATTGCCAATAATGAGAGAACAAGCTGAAGTTGAGTTATCGTGGGCACTCCTGAAGCCTGTGCTGGATGTGACAGCGTACAAGTCACTAGTGGGAGAATGTTGATTAGGTGGTGTCTCAGAAATCAGAATTTTATTTCTGGGTTTATTTCATTCAAGTTTTCACCTATGCCAAGACCTATAGGTTTGCTCCCATTACCAGAGACTATGATTTTGATTTAAGAACTGGGCTAGGTGTGAGACTTAATTGTCTCTCTTGTTTTTCTTCTATGAAATTCAAACCGTTATGAGTCTCACCTTCTCATGTAATGCAACTGGCAGCAATGGCTGTAGATGCCACATAGTAACGAGACTCAAAGCATAACCCAAATCAAAATAATTATGTAAAATTATGAGGTTTCATATTGGTGTAGTAGGTGGCTGAGCAGGTTAGCTCTTGATCACTTGGCAGCTGGTATTTGGGAAATGGCTGAGGTCATTGCTCGACTACCAGTGACTTGCTGGATGAAAGTGAGTTTGGAAAAGATCTTTTTGATGTCACACATGGTTTGGTAATAATTGAGGTACTCTTTATATTTAGTTCTAGGAAACACCACAAATGATTCAGCGTTAACCTTTGTTCCACCTTGTGTTTATACAAAATCATTTTGATGCAGATAAATAACCGATGTTATTGCGAATGGCTATTTCAGTTCTGCCAACCTCAGGGATGGATGTTATCTACAGAAAGGCAAGAACCTCGATTTTTTGTCTCCGTTCTAACTGATATCGATGCCAACCGCCACTACTGTGCTTGTCTTTGTTTCAACGAGACAGTGTCCATTAAACCCAGCAAGCCTGTTGATGAAGTGAGTATCATCTACCTATTTAGCATTCACAGTTCCAAAAACGGAGGTCTCATGTTGTTGAAGACATCATTCTACTAATCTGTTATGAAAGTAATAATAGTTTGAACTCTTGTATCACTTTCAAAGGATGAAGACGGTTTGGAGGGAGCAGGTGTACCTGCCATATCACATCATAGCATCATGTATGCTCCGAAATGTTTGGTTCTGGTTTCTCGTCTTGATTACATTGAAACTTTTCGGGTATGTTATAAGCTAGTTATTCCTTTTCCACCTTTCAAGACAATCCGCAATACTCCAACTACTACACTGTGTTGATGAAATGTATTTTTCAGAACTGCCTTGGGATCGTTTATTCCGTATGGATTGAGGGCATTGGAGGACAGCTTGAAACACTCGTTGGGAACATGTTGGGCTGCGTTCATGTACCACCTCCTGGTGGGCCGCAAGTCAGGTTCAGTATTGGTGCAGGTGACAGACAAGCCTTGCAACCACCACTAACATCAACATTACCCACAACCAACACTGCTGTTACCATGCTTTTCCAACAGCTGGGTTAGTATCCATTGATCATCCTTAGTCTATCATCTGGATATGCCACATGCCTCATACTGTTGACCGATACTTCATCAATGAATAGGTTTTGGATACAATATTATGTGTTTGTTTTTCTTTTTCAGGTATTAGAAATTGTGTTTTTTTGTTCTGTGCTGTAATGACAGAGCATAAAATATTATTCCAATCCCAGAGCTACACACGATTAACTGAGGCTTGTAGGGCATTAACTGCACTGATGTATCCTTTTAAATATTCTCACGTATACATACCACTCTTGCCAGCATCTTTGGTCGAGTTCCTGTCGTCTCCTATTCCATTTGTGATTGGAGTGCACTCATCACTTAAAACTGACTTTAGTGAGCAAGTAAGTACTACCAAACATGTTCACTATTCTTTCCTATTCATTAAATTTTTTTTTTTTTTTTTTGAAAATGGACAACGGGGTGAATTTTGATTGTTCACTCGTTTCTTCTTTTCAGATGGATGTTATTGTGGCTGAGCTAGATACAGGATTTGTGGTTGTTCCTGATTCAGTAGTAGTACCACTTCTTCCTCAACCATATCTGGATGATACCATGAATGCCCTAACTATGGTTCTACAGCCAGAGCTGAATTCGGCAGATTTTGCATTCCCCCCGAATCCCCCCAATTCTTTTCCAGCAGCCTATATTGACAAGCGTATTAGAGCTGTTTTCATGAGAATGTTTGCACAGCTGATGCAAGGGTATCGATCTTGCCTTACTATAATAAGGATAAATCCCAAACCTGTCATTACATTCCACAAGGTATATTTATTCGTTTTAAGTGAATTTTTTAATATACATCTTGTTTTTAGTTCAATTGTAACTAATTATAACGATCACTGTTATAGGCCGGTTTTCTAGGTGAACGAGGATTGGTTGAATGTGACTTCACAACCAAAGTTTTGGCTTCGATGTTCTTTACTGGGTTTGTCATGGAGAGAGGACCACCGTGGAGACCTTGTGATCACTGGGACGAACTGTATGCTCAAATTCCAGAGTTAGTCCGACAGGAACAATTGAATCCATCCCTAGTCATCAAACACATTCAGGTTAATAGGACAAGCACTATAATAAAAAGGGAGGATGAGTTTTTAGGGCCAGAGTTTGGATTCTGAAGGAATGGTGGGTTCCAGATCTCCCAGGAGTTCTACTAACCAACTACGGGCCGTGCTTGGTGTTTGTCATTCATCCAATTTTGGCTTTGACTTTATTTTTATTTCTATGATAATTTTTATTTTTTCCTAGGATATTGCTCAAGTCCTCTATACAAACGAAAATCCTAATCCTCAACCTTACGTCCAGAAGTTACTGAAGCCTCCTGAAGGTGCTTTTGCCAGGATTCACCAACCTACCTTTCCCACGATTAGTTCGCAAACAGTTCAAGATATAATTGAAGAGGGCTTAGCAAAGAACAACATCAAAGCCAGGTAAACCCTTGCGTTTTTATTTATATCAAAATCTTCCAGTGTTGCAATAATATTATCTATGACTTTTGTGATAGGTTGGGCTCATTGAAGCCAGCAACTGGTCGAATAGTCCCAATAGGAGTACACATTTCTAATGTCCAAGACTCCCGGCAGCAATTCGTCAGCAATTCAGCTAGACGTCTTGAGGTAAGTTGAATTTGCTTCAAAAATACTTGAGCTTCTACAACGATTTTAAGTTGAATTAGGATTCCAAACTAACTTAATTTTATAATGAATATTTTGAATCATTTCAGGTTTTGAAAAATTGCATCAATTGTATTTTTGAAAACAAGATATCAGATGCTAGGAAGAGTCTTCCAGCTGTATTGCGGGCCCTCAAGTGTCGAGTGGCTAGGCTGGCTCTATGTACCGAACTTGGTAACCATGTTGTTGGTAATAAAGCCATGCTTGAACATCAACAGTTTGACCTGGTTGTCAGATTAATGAATTGTGCTCTACAGGTACCTATATAATTCCTTTCATTATTGACTATAAATTGATTATATATAATTAATTTGAAATTTGGAATCTCCATTGAGATGTTACAATCTTCTGTAATCGGTTTCAAACCCTCGGAGGTATTGAAACTGAGTTTGATGATACGGTTTTAACAAATTTTCGTCAAAAACTTGCTACTGCAGTGACAATTGTTTATAAACAATTTTTGAAAAAGGTTTTGATAGAAATCCATTTTAGTGCATATTAAATTCAAGCCTAGGGCTCCAAGTACCGTTTTCAGGCTGTTTTGCAGCTGTCCCACGTAATCTTGACAAGCAAAATATTTCAAACGGTCGCTTCTTTCTTGGGAATTTCCACTTTAACCAGAATGAGTTTTGACCTAACAGTTGGTCCTTAAGGGGATTTAAGGGCACTAAAATTATGAAGTATGTTTATGTGAGCCTATAAATATGTGATGTGTCACTCCTGACGTCCCAAATTAACCTTGACTATCAGTAGTCTCTAAAGAAAAATCCAGTAAGAAATATTTTGGGATATAACGCTTTTTGAATATTCAGAGACTTTGTTACAGGATGTGTCGGCTATAGATGAATTCGGAGTGGCTGCAGCATTGCTACCTCTTGCAACAGCTTTCTGTCGCAAACTGTGTACTGGTGTCATACAGTTTGCTTATACATGTATCCAGGTAACTGTATAGGGTTTGTTATCTATTCATTCATACGATTGAATAATAATATGCTGGGAAACTTCTACCTAATAAATACTTGTCAGTAATTCAGTTATTTTTGTTCAGGAGCATAATGTATGGCAGAATCAACAGTTCTGGGAAGGCGCCTTCTATCAAGATGTGCAAAAGGATATAAAAGCCTTATACTCCCAACATGCTTCAGCAACTTCAGAAGTAATATAAATACACGATGTTACTCAAATTTAGATAGCTCACACCTCACTATTATTTATATTCTTGGAGTTGATGGATGCAATTTCTTAATTATTCGTCTCCTGTTCAAGGATGCTATATGGAAAGGACGTGGACAAGAACCATCTGCTCTTGAAATAGCTGCTGAACAAATGAGACTTCTACCATCCATCCTCCCAGGTATTGGGACTAAATGAGTATAGAATACGTACTGGGTGTCTTGAAAATCCCCTTCCCCTCCTCTATTCTTCCTAGGTTCAAAAATGGAGAAGATTTTTCATGTGGATTCTGCATCTGATATCCAAAGTCACATGTTGTACTCATGCATGTTGAAACTCTTGACCAATATCAAACATTCTTTTAAAGTACACCATTTCTTGGGGCAATAAAACCAAACCATGTTTGAAGTACAGTTTAGTACGCACATGACCATAGAGCTAGTTTATTTGGGCGAGTGTTTCACCCAGAGTTAATTTATGGTTTTTGAAGAAATTGAAGGATTTCTTCAATCTATATTAATGAGGTAGCCATCTCCTCTCAAAGCCGATGTCATGATTTACCATGATCCTATTACTGTGTTCTGTTTGAAAACCCCGTTTTTTATCAAAACTTGATGGTTCTTTCAAAATCCCCATACAAACTGTTAGAAAACAGTTGAGTTACAAAGCAAATATTATACAATTTATTTCCCCCATTCACTTGCTCCTTTTTCACTTGGTGGATTGATTTCTGCTTTCAGAAAAGTTATCCGAACTTACTCTTAGTGAAGAATCCACTGTGTACAGTCAGGCGATTCACTATGCTAATAGGATGGTGTACCTGATTGTTCCTGTTGACGTCGTTCACCGTCAGAGCCATAAACCACCTACATCATGGGACCAGAACTCAAATACCAACATGACAAACAGGTTTCTTGTTAATTTTTCCTGATAATCCAATTAACTTGGTTCATATTTCAAATTTGTTTAGACCTGTACCATATTAACCAACTTCTTCCGCAGGTCAAGTGTTGGTGAGAGCGAAAGTGGTTCTGAATCTGGGTTTGAAGAAGCGGAAGGTCCCTACGGAGGAAATACAAGTACTGCTGATGTTATCAAAGTTGTCACTAGATTCGTTGACAGAGTGTGTACCGAAGGAGGAGTAAACAGTGATCATGTCAAAAGTCTACACCAAATGATACCTGGAGTTGTACTCATGCATGTTGAAACTCTTGAAGCCGTCCACAGAGAATCAAAGCGATTGCCTCCCATCCAAAAAGTAACAGCTGTTTTCCACTTATAATCATGACCAATGTTATTCCATTGAGAATATGAAATGCATTAAAATCCTTCGACCTAGAGCGCTATAATTTTTTTTTATTTGCAGGCAAAGATGGTAGTTCCTACGCTAATTGCAGGCGAAGAAGTCCTGTGTGAAGGATTGAGAGTCTATCTGTTGGCTGATGGGCGTGAAGAAACATCCCAGCATCATTTGATTTCCCCACCTCTACTGCCTGCTGAAGGAGCTATTTTCGTCACCAACTATCGTGTCATATTCAAGGGAACGCCCTCGGATCCGCTGGGTAAGTTATCAACTCATTCAGGAATAATTCCTCGAATAATTAGTTATTGAACGTATTTTTCGTCGATTGTCAGGCAGCTATTATCCAATGACTAAAAATAAAAACTACGTTTATCACATTTTGAATACAGTTGACATAATTAACAGTTATGGAGCACCTATCACGTTTTAGGTGCAATATGATATTTATGTGACTAATTGTATTACAACTTCTTATTTAAGCCTGTGAACAAGTAGTGGTCCGTTCATTCCCAATCACGTCATTAACCAAAGAAAAGAAAGTATCTGTGCAACACCACCTGTACCAATGGTTGCAGGAAGGCCTACAACTGAGATCATGTACATTCCAAGTAAGTAAAATTTGCGTATGCTTGTTTCGTTTCTGACCCCTCTTTTGAATTAGGTTACTTACCTTTCATGATATCATCATCACCATTTGTTTCACAGTTCTTAAATTTCAAACTATCATGCTTGTTCATCATATCATGAACAATGTCATATACTAGCCAACTACTCATTTATTTGTAGAATCCAACATTTCTTCTACCTGGCATATATATCAAACATTTTTGTTGTTTTAGTTGATCAAAGTCGCATTTGACGAAGAGGTCCCCCCTGAGAGCATTGAATTATTCAGGAAAACTCTTCATAGAATTCGACATCCTCCTCACATATTTCATCACTTTGCATTTTCTGGACAAATATCTGTTCCACAAACGCCAACACAGAAGAACAAGGAAAAGAACGCAACTTTGAAGTAAGATTTAGTAACTGGCAAGCCCTCATTTTTATTTTAACTTACTAGTATCTCTCTCCTTCTAACCTTCCATATTTCTAAAAGGGTAAATAATTTAAGGGTAAATAATAATTATTATTAATTGAAAGCAACCATCTCATTTCGCATTGAGAAAATTATTTGAATATAAATATACTTTTCAATTTAGCCTTTACCTTGGCCGTGAAATTATTATTAGCTGGGATACTGTTGATTTTATGTTAGATCGCTCAGTAGAACAATTCTGATTAATGGAATTATGTTCAGGGGATTCGCCAAGAAAACTTTGATGAAAGTTGGTTTGCAACAAAAGCCATCATCGAAACGACAAAAATACGTTTTCCAAGACTTGAAAGCTATTTCTAAAGAAAACCATTCGCCTTGGAGAATGACTCTACCACTCACCAGTGATGAACTTTCATGTATGTATTATGTAACTAGCTGTTGAATAATTGGCTATTATACATTTTTTGAAATACTGCTCTGTGTTTTGTCACCTCAAAGCATTGCATTGCCTTTGGATTCAAATGTCTATTTTGCAGTACTAGTAATTTTAATGTAGTAAAATCGTAATTTGTTGATTTTTCAAAGAACAATTTCTTGTCTAGTTCTACAGTACTGCATTCCCATTAAAATAGTCCAAACTGTGGAGCATTATTATTATATTATTATTATACGTAGGTATTATTATTACACGTATATTATAACATTTCACGTATTATTATGTTACATTCATACTTGGGTACCCTAAGCATTTTGTGATTAGTTTCTCTTCATTGACATTGAAAGTGATTCACATTCTAACTAATGATATCAACTTTAAATGTTATAAACTTTAAATGTGTCAACGTTTAAATGTTCAGATGCCACTGAAGAAGTGAGCAAAGGAAGCTTGGAACGCGTCACTGAGCGAAGTTACGTCAGAGATTGGGTTAGACTGGGCCTGGTTCACCCACCCTCATCTCCTAACTCCATGACTCATAAAGAGCAATTCAGAGTATCAGCTGTTAACACCAGCTATTTGCTCTGTAGAACGTAAGTTTCTGTTCCCGATTCCTCATTTTGTGTTTCAATGTATTCATTACTACCTCTTTTCTTCAACAACAAATCATTGCCCCTCAGAAATGAAACCCGAGGCCTTTTTTTTTTTTTTTTTTTTTTTTTTTTTTTTTTTTTTTTTTGACATTCATAATTGATATATATTTGGCATATCAATTACATAACAACTGAGCTTCGTAGATTTGTTCTATCAAGCCCACCACGCTGAGCCCTTCACGATAATTTTCTCATGCCCTGATTGTTTCAGGTACCCAGCATTGCTAGTGATGCCTAGCAATGTTACTGATGACAGTATCAGACGGTTCTCGCGATGTTATCGACATAGTAGAGTTCCTGCTATAACTTGGCGCCATAATCGAACCAGGGCCCTTTTATTGCGTGGAGCGTCTTATCACGGCAAGAGTGTTATGAGCATGTTGAAAACTAACCATCCACATCAGCCTGGTTAGTGGGACGTAAATATTGATTAAATTTTACAGTTCATTCATACAAAAAACATAGATCATTGATAAGGGGTAAGTTGTCTTAAGATAGTTTTTGTGTCTATGGTAGGTACTAGTAAAAACCTATGAATTGTATAAATACAATCCTCCCCCCTCTCCCCACAAGGAGAGGATAATTCTTCTCCAACAAACACAATATTTATTGCTCAAATTATTTGGTAAAGTTATGGAACTCACAAGGTAGGAGGAAAAAAGGTGATCTATACAGATCTGTATAGAAGACAAGAAAACCGAAGCCCAGAAACGAAGCGACTGAGACACTGTTTACGCGACTGAACAAGTTGGGTTTTTCAGCCCCCTGTAGCCCTGCCCCCTGGGTGTCTCGAGAGTTGATTTTTGTACACCAACTCTCTAGGTGCCTGTGAGGACGTAAACCAAATTTCAACTCTCGGGAACATCAGATGTCGGGGGTATAGCAGTTTTAAAACACGTCTACTAATGTCTGAAAATTTCAATGTTGAACAGTGGTCCGAAAAATTATCATAGAGTTGCGCCTGTATAAGGATCGATAGGAAATCGTGGGAAGAAGACTGGGAACAGGAAAACATTGGTGTGGTGGTTAGGGGTAGGAGGGTCAGGTTTCTATATGCACACTCAACAGCGAGGTGCGAAGCACCGAGCATTCTTTATACGTAGCTGGCGGGCAAAATGGATATCATTTTTTTTTTTGCGGCTGCGGAGGTTTTTTGGCGGGCCAGTTTTTACAACGGAGTTGTTTTTGGGGGTAATAATTACCAATGTGGAAGAATTTGCAGCGTATCTGTGAGTTACTTTTTTTTTCTCGTATGTTTCAATGGTTTGCTCACAATGATGTAAATATCATACCAGGAAGAAACTGAATGGTAATGAAATATGAACTATCCCTAAATTTTTCAGCCATCTAGTCTTATAATTTCTTTTATTTTATAGGTGGTGGTCATGTTGAAGGTAGTGCTCCCTCTTCTGCTGAGCATGAGCGGTACCTTTCTGTGGTCGTATCATGTACACCACTCAAAGTTGGCCCATGGAGATCTGATTCAAGTTTATCCATCAACTCTCTGTTCCTAGCTGCTGAAGACATTAATAACCACACTCCCACCATGAGGTAACTCGTATTAAAATCCTTTCAGCATCTACTTCTATGATCATGATGCAGTACATTGCATTTATTGGATACATGCAAATAGTGAATAACCTTCGGAAATTGGCAAAATATAGATGTGTTCTATGCTGTTTACTGTTGGTAAAAAATGTTTAAACCAACTCAATGCACATATTCTCAGTTTCTGAAATCATTCCCCACTAACCTCTTATGATGGTATGCATCAATGTTCCTTCAGAAAATAGTAACATCCATAGTTTGATTGTTGAAATGTTTATCCATCTTGGTGGGATATTTCCCAAGTGTCGTTCTCTCTAATTTACCTCATATTTACAGCTCAAGCATGAAAATGAATCTGAGCCGAGGACGATGGGGTTCAGTCAAAGATGGAGGAGCAGGTATGATTAGGCCATCAGGTGACTCAGATTCGGGAAGTGATTGTGTTCACTCCCTCCACTTTGCTCCTCTGTACATCTTATCTGATAAAACTCATTACAAGGTGAATGTAAGTTATATTAGGTAGTTACGCTTTTAATAATTTACTGTATTTTGATTTGTTGTACAACACGTATCTTAATTTTTCAGGCTTTCAAAGTTGAGGGAGTAAAAGCAGACTTTATTCCGGTTGAGTATGCTGATGTCCGAGCTACAAAAACAGCATTCAAAAAGCTTATGAGAGCTTGCATTCCAAGTGGCATTCAAACGGATGCTGACCAGTCATTCCACAAGTGAGTTAATTTATGTTCTTCTGCTCGTTGTACCATAGCAAACATCATCAGCTACGATAGTGCGAATCTAACTTTAGTGACTCTCTAACCCTTGTGAGAATTTTGGCCAATGATTTTCGTACAGTTTTTCTAATTCTTTCAATAGGTAATCATCCTAATACATTCAGTTTACTTTTCTCTTGAATGAATGAATGAAATGTTTTATTGTATAAATCCGGAGCTATTACAAGAGTTGGTTAATATGCATTTTAAACACAAAGTTCGGAAGGATGCTTACACATTGTAGTAGGAAACAGAACATTTTCTCAACTTATTCCCTAAGAAAATAGATTTTCGAAAATTATTATTAACTTTTACCTTTTACATTCGGCAAAAAAAGAATACTATATGGTCAGTAGAGAAATCCTTCATTGACTATAAATGCTCTTATCCTAATGGTGGTATATAAAAACGAATATAGCCTCTTCCAGTCGCATTCCAATTTGACATTGAACCAGTAAAGGGCCTGTTCATAGCTCAAGGTTTTTTCATTAAGCCACCGCTTTCTCTCTGTTTCAAAAACTGCGCACTGTTGAAAGAAGTGGCAAAAGCTATCTGGTGCTTCCCGAGCATCAAGGATGGTTTTTCACACCAGAGAACTCTGATCCGAGCAACAATCCTTTTCGTGGTTAAAGATGCCTTCGAGTGCAGAAAAGAGGTCTCATCGAAGGTCAAGTGTTTAAAGTAATTGTTGAACCTTGACGTGGCGACCTGTTCTTCAACTCTGGGGAGCAACTGCCGACGAATAATCCCCAACTTGGCGGGTAGTCTCTGATCGAAAAGCGAAGCGTCCTCCAACAAGTCCTCAAAACTGTACTCTGTAGCCAATTTGCGCAACTGACTGAGCCAGTCATTCTTGAGAGTGCTAAGGGGGGCGTTTCCGAGTTCTTCCAAGCGAGCAATGCGCCGTTTTGGGTATCGGTTTCCTTCCATGGTTGTCAGCTTTTGATACCAGCTTAGTGCTCTCCTCAGTAAATTCATCTTCACATCAGTCGTGCCAATTTCCAATCAGTTGATAATTTGCAGTGTACCACCAGCTGCAGTCATACCCTTCCTGAGAGCGGCTTCTGCCTGCAACCAGAAACATCCGGAGCTGCTGAAAGTGATCCCCAAGTAGTTGAAACTGCTCATAACCTTCTATTCCCGATCCGCACAGTGAAATTTATATGAAGCTGGGAGTTTTCCTCCTCTTCTAAAGATAACCATCTTGGATTTATCCGAGTTTATTTTTAATTTGTTAGTTTCGTAGTATTCATCTAGATAACGCAGAATTTTCTTCATACCAGAGTAAGAATCATTGAATAGGACTAGATCATCCGCATAGAAAAGGCATACGACGTCGTCCTCATCGTCAAGGTGGGCACCAGTTGTCTGTTTACTCCTCAGGAAGGCTTCAAAGTCGGCTGTAAACAACGTGAAGAGGACCGGCGACAGAATGTCGCCCTGCAAGATACCCTCATGTATATTGAATTTCTTTGTACAAAGCTTCCCCGACTTTTCTTTTTAGTTACCCCAGTTATACAGGGTGTCCCCAAAAACGACCCCCCCCCCCCCCCTTCTGCTAAAATCGTTATTATTGGGCTAAAAAAAAATTTTTTTTTCAAACTTAATGAATTTCTGTAAAGATCTCAGAAAAGACAAAATTGTGCAGTGCGCACTTGCGCAACCATGCGCAACCTACATCAACTTCGTTTTTTCAAATGGGAACCTCCATTTTTTATTTCAGATTCGGATTCTACGTCAAATTTCATGAACTTTTTACTTCGCCAACTTTTTTCTTTATTGCGCGCAACCCGCTCAACGAGCGCTTAAAGATACTCGGCTCGCAGATATTGCAAAGGATGGACACGAGGATGAAGCTGGCACCACTGTCTCCAAATTTCCTAGGGAAATATTCCCAGTTAATATATTTTCCTATTTTGTGTTTTAGATTAGTCGAAAGTAGTGAGTGGTTGCAACAAATCCAGCAGCTATTGCAACTCAGTGGAGCTGTTGTTGATTTACTTGATGTGCAAGGCTCGTCCGTGATGTTATGTCTGGAAGATGGGTGGGATGCCACTTGTCAGGTAATAAGACTTTGTCAAGATTACGGTATTGTACTATTCAATTTATGGAACCCTCAAAATATTTACGCAGAGTGCTAACAGAGGACATTAAATGAAATGAAGAGTAATATTCTAGAACTAGTTCCCGTAAGAGGTTTCTGCAACAAATATCTATCCGAACACAAAAGCCTACAACTACTACAAAAATCTCGATTTACACATCATCACGTTGTTTGGAAACACTAATGATATTTCATCATTGACATCTGTAACTGAACACTACAATTCCCAAACATATAAAAGCCATTCATGTTCACTGTTAGCTCTCTCAAATTATTCATACTGATAAAATGGAGCGACTTATTTGTTGTTGTCTTGAAATTATTTGTATCTCGTATCTCTATTTCTCTGCAGATATCATCTTTGGCCCAATTGTGCCTTGACCCATATTACCGGACCATTGTTGGATTCAGAGTCCTCATTGAGAAAGAGTGGCTGGGGTTTGGACACAGGTTCAGTCATCGCAGTGGTCTCTCTCCAAATTCACCAACATCCACATTTACACCCACGTTCCTGCAATTTCTAGATGTGGTGCATCAGGTGATCCTTAACTATTATTCCTTTGTTCATCATTGAGAAAAAACATCCTCATTTGACAGTGAATTACGATATCTGTTCTTAAAATTAATATTCTCATTGTTTATAAAATCGTCCATTTCTGCTGGTTTTCAGATACAAAAACAGTTTCCACTTGCATTTGAGTTCAATGAATATTATTTGCGCGTTCTGGCTTACCAATCAGTCTCATGTAGATTTCGAACATTCCTTCTTGACTGTGAACTTGACAGAGTTGAATGTGGAATAACAGCTTTGGAAGATAAAAGAGGTTCCTTAACGTCACATCATAAAACAGTCGACACTGGTTCTGATGATGAATCAATATATCCAGGTAATCCAGTCTTGATGGTCTTGATGGTTAATTAAATAATATTTAATGAAACAATAATAATATAATAATATTTACAATAATACAACAATAATATTTAATGGGAAGTTGTATGTCTCATTTATGTTTGTTATTATCATTATATTGGGGTCTTTTCAGCCTTTTATCCAAGCCTAATTCATGCGGACATAGTTTTGGTTGCCATTTACAAATACTGATTATACATCATGCTGTTTGGTTTGAAATGGTTACTTACCCTAGTGGTTAATTGGATGAGTAAAATGGTGATATTGAGTCACAAATCATTTCTTTAACTCCTTAGGTGGATTAAGAGCTGGCACTCACACAGGTCCAAATTTGGGCCAGTCTGTTTTTGATTACATTGAGAAGCACAATGCAAGAGCCCCAATATTCTTCAACTTCATGTATACTCCTGACACTGACCAACCTGTAAGTTCTCCAAAGATTTTCCAAATCTTTACTATAAATTGTTCCCACAATTATTGTCTTATTACTTAATTAGAATTCCATTTTATTGACAGATATGATATTGATATATTCCAGGTGCTGAGGCCGCAGTCAAATTTAGCAGTTCTTGATGTATGGAACTATTACACATCAGAAGATTTAAGGCATGGACCAAGTTATGACCTAGAGCTCATACAGTTGGAAGCATCCCAACAGGAAGAGACTGATGCAGCGGAAGGAACCCAGACACCTGCTAGGCAGATAGTAATGAGCGGGTTAGTGGTTTCCTACATTCCTATTCATCAAGCGCTTTGTGGAGAGGACATAGGGAATAATTTCATTTCCTCTCAGCTCTGTCATAGAAGTAGAGGCATAGTAAAACAACTAATGATCTATACAGAACAGTCTACTCGTGGGTGATTGTTGGAATAATGAACTAACAGTGTATTGTACTGATTCTTCTTGTTTGGCTCCGCGAATCTATTATGACTCTCCACTTATGGCTATCAAGATATCGCACCCCAAGAATAGGAGTGTGACAAGTCGAAATATTCGATTTTAGAGTTATACCCATAGGCAGACAGATCTTGGCATGCCCTACAAGAATATAATATATTCACCATCCTGTTCAGCATAAAAAAAGTGACACATACATAAATATATAACACTGGCCTGCATTGCTGTTGTTGATGCTGGAATAATGTTTTGAGAATTTGCGAGTTGGAACGTGCAAAAAAGGGTAAACAATCAGGGAACATAATTGGAAATGAATATAAAAAATCTAAGATAGTAATGTAACCACTCAACACTTTTTCTTAATTTATCCATCAAATTATCCAGAATTTTTTCAAGTCGCTAGTTGTTGATGGAGAACGTGGCTAGACTTCCCCAGAAACAGTAGGATTTTTGACTTGTGTTTTTGTGACTTGAGGTGCAATATATGTCTGAAAAAATAACTCCAGAGCAACAGTTATTCCCCCTCTGCACTTCTGTATGCTTGAGCTTTCAAATGATCTGTTATTTTAGGTATGACAATGTACAACACTGCGTTCCGGATGCGTTCACGCGTTTGATTGAAGAAATACATAATCTTGAAACTGAACTTGGTCATCTACCCCAAAAGTGGAAGGTTTTGTGGGATAAACTTGAACTACCAACCACAGATTCTTTAACTGTAAGTAATACTTATACACCATGCATGTTAAACTGTTCTTATGCTTTGTGTCAACATTGTTGAGCAAGCAGTTTCCTCCAAATGTAGGTATGTTCATTGAGATTTATTCTCATTCAACAGCGAGACAACTGCTAACTACAATAGAAGATTATTTTGTGTTACGTGCTTGAAGCTTTTATTGAAGTTCAATCAAGATACATCATGTTGATAGCTATACTATATCCATTATTTCCAGCGGCATGCTTCACTCAGCACTGCACTTGTTAGATCTCACGGTCGACTTTTGCACAAGAGATCTACTTTGGAGATAATCATGAAGGGGAAGATGGTTGATACTCAGCCTACTGTTGCACCAATTTACTCTCATCCTCATAGATTTGAAAAATACAACTTCACAACTCCAACTTATTGTGATTTCTGTTCAAATGTTTTGTGGGGCCCTGTGAAGGTAAGACACTCCAAGTTGAATGCAAAGGTATTGATACTCTGATATGCTTCAGTTCTTTTTTCACAATTTGTAAGTATTACATGCAATATATCTCGATTTTTCTTTTCAGACTGGATTGCGGTGTATTGACTGTGGTTACAACTGCCATGAGAAATGTCATGAGAATGTTCCAAAATCCTGCACCAAATATAAATCTGTGTCTGATGGATCGCACTACAATAACCAAACGTTGACAAGGAGTGGGGGTGACAACGCGTCTGTAAACTCAAGTACGAAAACGAAGGGAATACATCCCTTATTTATAATTGATTGAATGTTTGGTATTTCAAAGTGATATCAGTGGTAACAATATACAGTAAAATCCCACTAATTCGAACCCCTCCGATTCGAATTAAAATGCTCGGTCCCTTGAAAAAATTGCGCGTTTCAAACAAAATCCGATGTACTTAGGTCCCCTCACAAAGTTGAACTAAATGTTTGGGAGATGTGTCAACAGATATTTCGCAGTGTTAACAATAATACGTCATATCAGTCTGCAATGCTTTGCAGTTCGATATGAATGAAAAGAAGATCGATAACTGCTTCTGTCGACGTCCCCTCCCAGCATCCGTCCAACCAGGTGCTTATCGTTGACCTTTAATCGTCATCCGAGAAAGAACAGAGTGACGTGGCTGCCCACTTTGGGATTCCCAAATTTACTTTATCGACCATTTTAAAGCAGAAAGATGTTATCGAAGGTTCGTCTAGGAGCAAAAGGAAGAGACACACCCATAGTGAGTTTGTTAACATGGAAGAATGTTTATTGAAGTGGTTTTGTCAATGTAGGCAGCAGAAAGTTCCAGGTACAATTTTGAAGGAAAAAGAATTGAAGTAAGCAGTCACTGGGAATTAGGAATTTTAAAGCAAGCAATAGATAGCTTGATAGATTTAAAAATCGAACGATTTGTCATTCAAAAACGTTTGCGGGGAGTGTCAAGATCCAGTTTCTGCCTCCCAACACCACAGCCAAATTGCAGCCCCTTGATCAAGGGATCATACGAAACTTCAAAGTGTTTTACCGGAAAGCCAAGTGCTTTGTTGCATTGACAAAAATAAGAGCTTAGAGTGACCGTTTTGACTGCCTTGAACATTGCAGATAAGGCATGTAGAAGCACCACAATTCGAAACCGCTTCAGGGCTTGTGGCTATCCGTCAGAAGGAAACCGAAGATCAGCAACAGAACTATTTGGCCTGCACCAATGAATGAAATCGTCTTCCAATCAGTTTGTTGCTAACATTCACGGCCTTAGCAAGCAAGGAAAGCAAATCTAAAACTATGGTTTCGGCAACTGGATTCACAGTTTTATAACGAGCAACGTTACCAAATTTCACACACTGGTAGGCGCTATTGAAAGTGAAATGACTCATGTTAGCAATTTCGTCTGCAACCCACCAGCTCAGAATATGTATGCCGCGTTGCAAACCCGACTTGAAGAACAGTTTACCGAGTCCGAGCAGATTCAGCTTCACAAATTGTTGAGTGATTTTGAGTTAGGCGATAACGTCCAACGCAACTTCTTAGCAAGATGCGGTACCTCGCAGCTGATAGGGTAGGTGACGATTTGTTGAAGAAATTTGGCTCCAGCGAATTCCGACTCAAGTTCAGGCCATTTTGAGTACCAGTGAGGACAACGTCAATAAATTAGCGACCATGGCTGACAAAATTTGCGGAATTACTTCCTTGTCTCATATCAATGACGTTACAGCATCACGAAGTGATCCGGTTCAGTCTACCTCCACATCTGAATCCTCATGCTCCGTTCTGCATGAGCTGCGCACCGAAATCGACAGGTTATCCCGGCACATTGATGATCTTGGACACACGCGACCACAACATCGAGCACTATCCAGGTCAGAATGCCAAGGACCTATGCACATCGAAGGGATTCAGATTCATTTATTTGGATATGCATTTTACACTATAAGGATAAGGCTAGAAAATGCCTCCTTCCCTGCGCTTACATATCCGATACTACCCCTCGGCCAGCGGAAAACGACCTGGGCCGTCACTAGCGGCGACGATGGAGGAAGCCACGGCCCTTTACAACAGTCGCCTTTTTGTTTCGGATTACAAAAGTGGCTGTCGGTACCTGACACCATATCAGTACCACGAAGTGTACTCCTCCACCATTTCTACCATAATATTATGCCCTGTTTCGAAGCCTGGCTACCATCAACTCTTATCTACCTTCAAGGATATCACTAACCCCAATTCTGTCGGGATGGTGGCTCCAAAACACAAGGTGACGCATCACATTCAAACTGTGGGTCCACCAGTTTACCCCAAGCCACGTCGATTATGTCCAGAAAAAGAGGCTAGCGCTCGCTCCGGGTTTTCTTATATGGTCGAACAAGGAATCTTCCGTCATTCTAAATCTTGTTGGGCATCTCCACAGCATATGGTTCCTAAGAAGAACAGGAATTGCGACTGTGTGGTGATTATCGAGCCCTTAACGCCAAGACCATTCCTGATCGTTACCCCCTTCCAAACATGCAAGATCTCTCCAATCTATTAGCTGGGTGAAACAATTTTCAGCAAAATTGATTTGGTCCGAGCTTACCATCAGATCCCAATGGAATTCACCAGATATTGAAAAAACCGCTATTGGAAAAACACCTTTTGTTTGAATTTCCCTGCATGGCCTTTGGTTTAAGAAATGCAGCTTAAAGTTTTCAAAGCTTTATTAACGAAGTCACCAAAGGATTCCCATTTTGTTATGCCTATATAGATGATTGTTTGATTTCGTCCAAGAACGAAGTCAAACTGTTATTCAAGCGTTTCCAGGAATTCGGCGTTGTTATTAATGTAGCTAAAAGCGTTTTTGGTGTTCCTGAAATCAGTTTCCTAAGTTATTTGGTCTACAGCACAGGACTACAACCTCTACCCGATCGTATGGAAGCCATCAAGAATTATCCAAGGCCTACCACTGTCATGGAGCTTCGTCGATTCCTTGGTAAATTGAATTTTATCGTAGGTTTATCCCAAAAGCCGGCAAATCGCAAGCTCTACTGCATTCAGTTCACAAAAACAAAAAGAAAAATGACAAAACCTTTATCAATTGGACTCCTGAATTAATTGAGGATTTTGAGCGCTGCAAGTCAAGCCTGTGTGACGCTGTCCTATTGTCGCACCCTGTCCAAGGGGCCCCGTTAGCTTTACAAGTTGACGCTTCGGAATCCGGTATTGGTGCTGTGGTTGAGCAACACATTGAGGGCTGCTGGAAACCTCTCAGTTTTTTCTCCAGGAAACTACATGACGCCCGACGTAAATATAGCGCCTATGATCGTGAGTTGTTGGCTATATACGATGCTGTAAAACGTTTTCGACACTTACTCGAGGGGTGCACGTTTACCATCTATACCGACCACAAGCTGATCACTTTTGCTTTCAGTCAAAAACCCGAGAAAGCTCCCAGACAGTTTAACCATCTCGATTTTATTGGTCAGTTTTCCACCGACATTAGACCTGCATGTATGTGCAGATGCATACATAAACAGTCAAACATATCTGGAAACGACAACGTTGCTGCCCACGCTCTCTCGCGCGTTGAGGAGCTTAGCACAACTTCTATTGACGGGGCGAAGTTATCTGATGAACAAGCCATCGACCCTGATCTACAAAATCTTCTCCAATCTGACACCAACCTTAAATTCTCAAAATTATCCATGTTCAATTCTTTTGTTCCTGTGTATTGTGAGACAATCTACTGGACTTATTCGACCATACATGACACGTTTATTTCGAAAAACTGCGTTTGATATAGTACACAACTTGGTCCATCCTGGAGTACGTGGTACTTATAACTTGCTGAGGTCGCGGTTTTTCTGGCCATCCATGTCCAAATGCATCACCAATTTCGTTCTTACATGTCTGCGATTTCAGGCCTCAAAGTTTCACCAACATACTGTCAGTCATCCAGCAACCTTTCTCGACCCTGGTGAACGCTTCTCCCATGTCCATCTGGACATCGTATGCCCGCTTCCCCCAAGTAACGGATACCGTTACTGTGTCACCTGCATCGATAGGTTCACGTGGTGGCCAGACTATCCCAGTGAGTGATGGATAGCAGGATGGATATCGAAATTTGAAACTCCATTGCGCATAACCACTGATCAACGACGTCAATTCGAGTCATCATTATTTTGAGCTCTGTCACAACTACTAGGAGCGCATCATATACACACGACCGCCTTCCATCCGGAGTCCAATGGGCTGCTGGAGAGTGGCATAGATGTTTCAATGCCGCCATACGTTGCCACACCTCTCCTCACTCTTTTGTTTGACTCGGGTAATAAAAGCACGTAAATAAAATATTTCGGTTAATCTTGTAATTTGAAGATTTCTCCTCGGTCCCTTGAAAGTTCGAATTAGCGGGATTCTACTGTAATATGGTTATTTTTATATTATCTAAATAAATTAATTATCTAAACAAAAAAATACCTGATGATGAGATGAGTCCCAAAAATTATTGTTGATACTAATAGCACAGTATGATGATCTACAAATTATCATTGTAAGTATCACCCAAGGCAAAGTCATGGTCCTAGACCAGTAGTAGACCTAGAGTGCCGCATACCTACCATACAGTACCTATTGTTAAATATCATAGTCCATTATTCTTTACTGTTTATTACAATTTCCAGGTGTGAGTACTATTCAGACAACTAATCAACAGTATTATGACCAATATTCATCGAATGTTGAAGAAAACAGGACTCATGAGGGCTTCTTATATAAGCGTGGGGCTCTATTGAAAGGATGGAAGCAGCGTTGGTTTGTTCTTGATTCCATCAAACATCAACTGAGGTATTATGATGCAGTAGAAGATTCTCATTGCAAAGGTTTTATTGGTGAGTAGGTCACTGTTCGAGGCCATGTATATGTATTTCCTTTACTTTATTGTTCACTATACTTTATTTATTTATTCTTGATCTTCTTGACAGATCTTGCTGAAGTTATTTCAGTTACACAAGTTACACCTACACAGGGCTTACCAAAAAAAACTGATGACAAGTCTTTTTTTGATGTGAGTATTTCGTTTGTATTTATCAAGCCCTTATTGATTCTTTACAACTTTGCTAATTGCTTCCAGAGATCGGAAGATGCTTTTTCTCGCAACATAATTTGAACTTTAACCTTAATTTTCCCTACGTTTTGGTTTCATTAATTAATCTAGATCTCCAGGGTAGCCTAGTTGTGGCCTAGGGATTTATATTGTTGTGAGGGCGGTCCAAAATTGATCTCAAACCCCCGTGGGTAACGGTTATGCGCTGGTTCCCACGAAACCCCAATAATTAATAAAAATAGGACGAAGGACCACCGGACAAAATTTCCGGAACAATAATAAGATGGGTCTTACCTTATTAAGGTGGCTGCAGCGTACTGTGGAAGAAAGAGGGTGGGTTCTGGGGGCAGTTTAGGATGTTGAGGATGGGAAACCCTACCTACAAATACGCGCGAATCATAATTAATGCGAATTGGCGACAAACTACCCGAAACTCTCGATTTCTTCAAACTTTTTCGGCACAGGTCGGTTAATTTCACTTGGAGGATTCTCACGATGCAAGGATACTTGTTCGATTCTGTTCAAGGACAGATGGCAACCAACTCGCTTCCAATCTTGAGCCCCCCTCCAGCCCAATAATATCATAAGCCCTTTCGAAACAATTAAGGGGCATCTAGCGGCATTTTCCTGCACCATGACACAGAGTGTTGGCCGCAACAATTGTATTGTATCCTTAATCAATGTGATAATCATTATGGCATCCTGACTACTGTAATAATATTACAGTAGTTAGGATGCCATAATGAATATATTATATTTATTCAATTCCGAGTTAATCCTCGCTAAAAATCCATAAATTATCCTTCAATGTTTCAGCTACGAACTAATCGACGAGCTTATAATTTCTGTGCTCCTGATGCCCTGAAAGCACAAGAATGGATTGAGAAACTCCAAGCCTGCCTACAGTAATCATTCTCTTATATCCCTTTATAGTGTATGCAACTCCTTCAATGATGTTTTTATGGGTTATAACCTTTTTTAGGAACTCCATCAATTAAATCAAAGGATTACTAGATAACGAGCGATGATACACTAAATGTAAGGATATCATGTTTTAATTTGAGAATAAGGAACACCGTGTTCATAGTAGTACATGACTTTCCTATTTCGGATTGATTAGAAAACTAATTCCGTAACATTTCTTTTGCATTTCATTATGTTGTTATTTATATTATTCTTTTTGATAGTAACATGCATCTCAATTTCTTCCGCATAGGTTCTCCAAAGCATTTATTGGAAGTGTATCAGGGAATAGCTTGTTTCTGAGAAATGAAATGAGTGCATCTTGTATCTATTCATTCGCGTTTTAGTAGTTTATTTGGAACAGAAATTGAATTGAATTTGATTGCTGAGACCTACAATAGTGAATATCATCTCTACCTTCTGCCATAAGCTGAAGTCTGCTTGGAGATGGTTCATTGGAATGGTGAATGGAGTTATAGTTCAGTGGAATGGTGAAATAACTGGAAACTAATGGTCTAAAGTCAATGAAGATTTGATATTTAGTCTTCATTTATAAAAATCATAGGCATTTACAATATCAAGGTTGTGAAACTCATTTTGGTCAGTTGGAATCCTTAGTGAAACTAAACACTTCTGCTCTAAATGCACTTGAGGAGGTTGATGATGTACTGACTCTTTCTTCTTCTTATTAATCATTGACGGCTGATGAATCAACATTGCGCACATCCTTATATGCATTATTGTAACTATAATTTTGTAAGAATTACAAGTTTCTCTTGTCTGCTAAATTCAGGGTTGGCAGCGACCGGGAAAATCAGGAAGTATGCGTGGATTTCGTGTTCTGCCGGGAATTTCAAAATATTTATTTCCATGTCATTTTTCATCATCATATAAGATTGGCATATTTTGTGTGTAATTTCAAAATACTGTAGCGATAAATGAGAGAATGAATCTATGTTATTTGTTATGATAATAGACAGTTGAAACAAATAGTAATGGAAAGTTCGACAGATGGCGGGCGGTACAATTGCACTTTCAAAAGGATAGGGTAAGGTGGTGGCTAAACTGTGAATGACTAAGGACTACGGTTTTTGGCTTTCACTACGTCTTTCACGTATGACTTCGATTTCTGGCTATACTGAGTCACCGACTTCGATTGTTGTCACGAGGCCCGGCGATATCTTTAGTCGACTACACTGACTACCGAGTCGAAGTCGACAATTAGACTACTGCCCTCCGCCCTCCCCTCCACCCATCTCTGTGCAAGAGTGGAAGTGTATTGACAGTCACATTCATAGTTTTGGCTTTTGTTGGATCTCGAAAAATGTGAAGAAAAAAATTATTCTGTATCACAACACATCAGTTTTCATCAGATTTTAAAGCGTATTACGCTATTTGATTCAAAACGTAATTTCCTTCAAATTATAGACTACATTTTCCATCAATTAGAGGCATTTTCTTTTATTTAAACTTTTATTTGTTAAATTTGAAATAGTTTTAGGTGTCCTATCGATTTAAAATATGGCATATAAACTGCAATTAACTTTAAAACTGCAAAATAATATTTCATGAATATCATTTGATTTTTGGTAATTTACCTGCTAGTGATTATCCCCTGATCCACTCCGTAAAGTGGAAAAACGTAAACATTTTACACTTTTTGTGGCCAATAAACATTCCGGGATATTTATTATTATAAACCATTGTACAAGACTTTCGTAGCGTTTTTTTTTACTTAAGGTAGTAGGAGTGTTCAAAGTGAGTCAAACCATACCGGGAATTTCATATTTTCAGAACGGGAAAAGTGCGTGCATTTTTCTACCAGCCTTAGCTGCCAACCCTGTAAATACTTATAGAATAACCTTCTAATGGTTATTTGATGTTCTTGTTGAGAAAAATATGTTTCTCATAAGATGGTGCCAAATCGTAATTGGTTGTATCATTTATGAACTTGCTAATTTTGACTGGCTCGCTCACGTAGATGGACCATTTTGATTAATCCTCTGAAATTAAATTATAGTCGCCCTACCTAGGTTTGGTTCCCGACTCGTAGATTTAATATACTCGTAGTTGTGCTTTGACCAGAAGGAACATCTTATTGTGTAATTATAATTCATTTCTAGATTTTACAAACGTCTTATCCTTTCTTCATCAACTCAATCAATTCTATAATTTCTTCAAACAATAGAATTTAAACCTTTCAGGTAAAAACTGTCTTGTTGATGACTCCCTATTAGTGAACCAATACGGTTCGAGGATCGGAATGAATAAGTGGTTACCTATCTAAGTGATCATACAAATGAAAGAAAATTACCTTGAAAATAGATCTTGTACTCGAATTTGATGGAAGGATATGTTATTATTCATAAAATTCAGTAAGGAGAAAAAGCTGTAATGAACCATTGGGGGATCGGAAATAAATTCCCATCTACTACAATTCTTAATTTTGTTCTCCATTATGTCATTTGCAAGCATTCAATGTTAAGTGATAATCTTCCTAAACTGTATTGTTAACAGTGTGTGAAAGATTTGTTAGATGCTGTCCAAGTTTATACAGACAAGGATCCTCTTATTTGTGTCAAGATGGAATGAACAATAAATTGTTCATGTGATCTATGAAGTGATTTCCCACCAACTATATTCCATTGCTCTTATAAACGGTTCCATCTGTTGTACGTTATGGTGATCATGCATAATTTACAATAAGTAGGAGGTTTATGCAATATCATTATTTCAATCTACATCCAGTGTTCATGTTGTGTATGCCCAGTGTGTGTATGTATAATCGTTGTTTTATATAGCCATGGTATAAGAGTGGCATTTATTTACAAATAAGCATTTTTTTTTTTTTAATGAAAGTTGCTATGTATTTCATATGAGCTTAAGCTTTTTGTCAACCTCCTTCATAAATATCGCCCACTATTATAATTGTTTTATGTGATACTTTGATTTTGGGCTTTGGAAAGGTATAATTATCCTATCTATACGCATATATATATATTTTTTTTTAGTCCAAGTAGTAGTTTTGCATATTGTTTGTAATACAGGTAAGTACATATACTCATATTGTGAAAAACCTGTCCCTTTGTTGCTATATTTTCTGTTAGAGGGTATTTCCGTTCCTGAATTTAACTCAGTTCTCTGTTGAAAATAAAAAATGTTTCTATAATGGTGTAAAAATGTATATATATGTATTTTCTTTCTTTGAATTATTGTGAATAGTGTACATTAACCATAAAATGTTGTACAAGTACATGAGTAAATTTATATATCACCTGTCCTTTTTCAAGTAACTAGTTTTCATGTTATATAGAAGATTGTTGATATTTTTTTATGGCATATCAATTTTTGATACTACCTTGAATATTGTAAATAAGGATCGTGATATTAAAATTAAAAATGGTAGTGTTAAATGTATACAATTTGCTTGTTAGATTATTTTTTAAAAATACGACCTACACATTCTTTCTGACTTGCTAAATCTGAACATTGATGTGTTTTGAATCTCTGTTTCCATTCCAAATTTGAGTATTTGTCAATTTGTTGTTCAAATTCTTCCCAACCCCCTTATGATACTCTTTGAGTTTTTCAAGTTATCATACTAATGTAATTGGTCTAGAAAATGAAGGCCAACCACAATTTATTTGAAATTTCCTAATTCAGTTTCTCACTTTTTGGGGAATTCTTACTATTTGATTTTGAAACCGAGATTCATAACAGGATGGATAGGCACCCAAAATCGAAATTAGGTATTGTTATTGCAGATATATGAGTAAGATGTTGTACCAATATGATATTGCATTGCCAGTTTCTAGTTACCAGATTTAACAGGTCATCTGTTCTATTTATGTAGCCTATTCTGATAGGTATATTGGAATGTCTTAGTGTATCATGAAAAAGGAAATGACTAGAAGAATTCTGCCGATCTATTCGGTAAAATTAAGGAAAACTCATACCTTAGTAGATTATGCACAAATGGATTATTCCAAGCGAGGGAAGATTTCAGAATGGGTGGATTGCAGAATTCAGGCTTTTTTAAGTTTGATTTCAGGAGTTTAAGTTGAAAAAGTTTTAGGAAGAATCGCACTACGCCGATTTTTGCATTGAAGGGTTGGTTTCCTTCATTCCCTCGTGGGTCATTTGAAGTTTAACTCCACTCTTTCCAACATACCTATGCACAATCCTTTACCTGGAATCCCAGAATGGCTTTCGCAAGTTTCCTGATGTAAGGGGCTGGTGGAAGCACTGAATTGCAAATGGGTAAAATCAAGGTAAATCACCTTCAATAAGAAAACATCTGTATTTGCACTGAAAACAAGCAATTATAATGAGAGGATACACGAATTTTCTTCTCTTCTCACAAGTGGTCGCCACATTTCAGAATCCATGGCATTAATTCGAGTTGATTTCGGGCTTCCCGAAAAAGCTGACACTACTAGGTGAAGCCTTCATAAAATAAAATAAAGAATTTGAGAGACCACAGTATTACATTGCTGTCCCCAGAGTTTTTTTTTATGTGATTAGTCCAGTTTATGTGATCATCTCATCCAGTAATGTAAACTATCAATTGGTCTCACATTCATTTTATGCATAAGTACCTGCAGAATAGTTACAAAATAAATATATTGAAGGTTGGTGTGAAGTAGAAATCACACAATGAAATAGTTTATATTTTTTGTTTATTAATCATCAATCAATTAATTATATATTTTGTTTCATTAATCATCAATTCATTTCTCTCTTTATTTGTTGCCTAATTGAAATGTTAGCTTATTTATTAGGTTTATTGGTGTATTTTTTCTTCAAATACAAATACATTTCACTTTTTTAATTTACACAACTAAGTGCCCAGTTGTGATGTTCCCTTTAAATAGACACAATGATTCTGAAAAGCTGACTAGTAAACCAACTCTGCGGATTCCAGATCTAATTTATCGTTGTTGGATGGAAATGTTCCATTTTCCCACTCCTATCTCTTCTTTCTTCAGGATTTGAAACCCAGGAGGTCGCATTTTCTAAAATTCAATATTATGTAAGTGATGTGAGATGAACTTCTTGTCACACTTTTTAAATGCTGCACTTCTCCTATTCTTATATGAAATGGCACAATAGCATTGTGACTTGGTCTTCCTTCTAATTTATAGACTTTGATTTGTTCTTCTATACCATTTTTTATGTTTGTACCTTCATAATTATACTCCAGATCGGTCCTATAATGAGGAATTATACCTATGTGCAGTTGTGCTTCTAATCAAGTATTTATTCTTAGGCTTCCATGAGTAACACCGTTGTTACATCCATCTCATTTTCACAGATATACACTGTTGCTCAATTCCCATGACAGCTTTATGTAAGAAATGGTTCTTGCGTGATTTTGTTTCCTTTTTTAAAGTTACGTTTACTACATGGTCATGTACATAACCTACAGACATTGTGCAATAATTGAAATGAGCCATTCAATATTTTAACACAAGATGTCTTTATGCTTAAAACTCTAGCTTTGTTGAATATTGATAATTTAAGACTTGTATAGTTATTCTACTGTGTTGAATTGTGATACCAAATACAAGATATTTTTCAATAAAAACTATGATTCATTTTACACTTACATTAGCTCTGACAATCCTTCATTCGGTCGATGCCCTTATATTTATTTTAACAGATTATAATTAATGAGCTTTTGAATTCAAGGTTCATAGTTCACAACGCAAATAAAGAATAATTATTGGATGATCTTCAGAATAACTAATTGCGTTTTAGCTCTTTGAAGCTTGCTGCTTCCATTGACTTTGAAATTCAGGCTGCAAGTGCCAAACTTTTGATTGGGAACCTGGTAACTCCCCTTTCGGAGATATCAAATATCTTGGGCCTCCAAAGGCTCTTTTCATGCTTCCAACATTTCACAAGATTTCAGTTCGTTTTGGAATGGGTGTCCTAGATCGTAACAGAGCCAAGGCGGGAGATGATGGGATGGAGTTGTAATGTCTCTGACATGGGTGGATACTGGTTTGTCCAATGGCGTTTTTATTTTGGTTGTTCTTGAGACCACACACGAACTGCATTACCATACCAACAACTAAGATCCACTGGCTTCATTCTCCTCTTCAGATGTCAACTTGTTTGGGGTGTGGTTGATGTGATGATCAACTTCGAATTCTTACCCAATTAATCGTAAGAAAATTATTCCGATGTAGCCCGTCGATGTCTCTTCACATTAACCTGAGAAGCTTTGACCCTGCATTGCATCAAGTACAGGAACCAAAGTTGTGCCTATCAGAAGGTATCTGGGCTCCATTTTTCTGGTGTGATCTGCTCAACCAAGTTAGCATTCAGAAGATACGAAAAAAATGCGATATCTCATTCCGTTATCTGATCGTAGCAGATGAACAGTGAAAAGCATCTCAGGAAACAACCACATTTCTTCATCTTCAAGTTTGAGAACGTAATAAGACGCCGCAATTCTGACTTCGCGTTCAGCGTGTCTTTTTGGCAGTAAATTCTGGATGGTCTCAAACGGATTTTGATTAGAAACTTTTTCGGAAATTCCAGTTTTAAAAATTTTGCTCCGAGAACAATAGCTTTTCTTCGAAAATTCGCTAAAACAAAACAGCATTACTAACTGTGAGCACTCCCGACGAGTTCATTGCATTTGCGTCCAGTAATACAAATTGGGATACAATTTGTATCCCAGGTGTCGGGCTACTTTGGGTGTGTCCCAAAGAACTTTGGGTGTGTCCATCTGCCACTCTTACCTGTCGCATTACGGGTCATACCTCATACATGTCCCTTTATAAACCCTTATAATCTTAAATACCAAAAATAATATTCATCTGTCTCACAGGAAGGAAGAATTTAAGATTTTTATATTTCGGCTCCCCTATAAACCCCCACCCCTATGCATGGGATCCGGAAGTGAACCCCCCTATGTCCTTCCCCGGTCACAGAAACATTTAAATACGGGAGAAAAGTTCGATCCATTGAGCCGTTTTTGCGTGATTGAAGGACAGACAAACAAACTGACAGACAGACACCAAATTCAAAATCGGCATGGTTCGACTCCATTTGTGTAGTGAAATTTTTCAAAAACACCCACGGAACACGAAAATCGTCTTTAAATTTAGTTATACATAGTTACGGTTCCATCCTACACTTACTTCTCTTCCACTATGTGAGGACCATTATACTGAGTGTAATAGTTAAGGTCGCACCACCGGCCAGGGATCGATTCTACTACTAATTTCTTATGAAAAGTGTCCTATAACGTTTTTGTTGTATCGGTTGAAATCCGACTTCTTTCACGTTTATGATCTTATTCGTGTTTTCGACCTTAAGTCACTAAAATGGCCATAAGTCCCTCAGTTTTCAGTCAAAATTCAAATTCAATTATATCGTTGGAAAGAGCGTTAAATTCCCTATCTCCCTAGTGCTAAATAAACTGTTTAAAGGAGATTCAGATGTTGAAAAATGAGTCCGAATAGGAAAGTATCGAAATATTCGGCAACGTACAGTTTTTACAAACGTTTGTACTTAAGCCTAACTAAATCTGCCGGTTAATTTCATACTGTAACTCCAAAAGTTGGCCCGAAATCTCAGCTTTCCAACGGTATGATCAAAAAACTTATGTAAAATCCTCGTTCCCGTGCCGAAAATCGCGGATTTTTCTGTAAAAATCGACAAGTAAAATATTTTACGGTAAAAAACGACATTTTTACAGTAAAATGAGTTAGGCAGCAATCTTGTTCGCAATCTTTGTCTCGCTGAGTCAAATGGTGACACAAGACTTCTCGAATAAGCAGCCTCTGATATCTTGTCCAATTCATTTTTTGAAAATTGTCTTAATTTCTGTTGTTTTGTATGGTAATTTTGTTAGACTAGGTAGGCCAAGATAAACATTACTGTTGGCAATTAGGTCGAAAACACGAAAAAATCTTGAAAGTGAAAAAAGTCGGATTTAAACCGGTATAAAAAAAATTTTATAGGACACTTTTCATCAGAAATTAGTAGTAGAATCGATCCCTGGCCGGTGGTACGACCTTAACGCCTACACCCTGTATAGATCCACTGGAAAGTCAAAGTTACTTTTGAATTTGAAGGTACAAATTTTCGCTTTGGATCTTCATAATCCAGATCCTCAGAACTTCATCTAGCCGTCGATTCCAAGGAAATTCTTTTTTCGCCTCAATTCTTTTCTGGCTCTCGACATTCTATTGGTCCAGCATCAACAGCCATTCCATAAAATGACCCAGGCATCTTATAAGAATAAGAATAACTTTATTGACATGAATATAGCATACAATAAGTAGTTAGTACAGAGTGACTTAAGATTATACAATACCGGCCTGACGGCCTTAAAAGTTTATTAAAAAAATGAGGGGTGATGGAGAGTAAAGGCATGAGAGTGAGGTTAGTGGAAGGGATGATACATTCCGAAGACAAATTCCGCAGACAAAACTCTTGATAGGACGGTGGACCTTAATACTACTATTTACAGATACCATATACAATTATAATTAATTATTTACAATTCTATATTACACTTTTATTTACAGTTCTATATACACAGTAATTGTCGGGGTTCACATCCCTTGTAGTGGGAAGTAGTGGGTGGGTACTCAGACCCGCCTTGGGTGGTGGTGTCCCCAACGGGGCTTATGAAGGATGTTCATGTGTCGGATGAGTGTGTTAGGGTGGGATCGAAGTTTGTCTGTGAATTTGTTTGTGAGCATTGTAATGAAGGTGGCGATTGTATCTATTGAATGTAGTGCGTGGAGTGTTTCTATTTTACAACGTCGGGAAGTGTGGGTCGAGAGGCGGATTCAAGTTTGTGTATGGAGGCGGATTCAAGTTTGTGTAGAGACGGATTTGGAGTTTGTGTATGGAGGAGGTGTTTCTGTTGATATGGCTATGTCTGTTCAGGGTTGAGTTATGGGTTGGCATTGAGTAGGTGAGCGTAGTTGGACATAATAGTGAGTTTTTGTATTGATGTTGAGGCATTTCTGATTTCACTAACGATTTGTTTGAGGGCTTACAGCATTTGACAGCATCTTATACGACCAACCTAGGCCAATCTCACGGTATCCTTACAGCTATCCCTCTTCCGCCTATTGTCCATACTGCTCCATATGCTCCGTCTTGTGACGTTAATCGATTACTTTTGTATTCGACTTCTTTCGTAATCGACTACTGTTTTAATCGATTACAAACTCGAATATCTATCCCTCGCGGCCGTCTTTCCGACTCTGTACAATCTGTGGTAGGTAATACCTATTTTCGCCATTTATTTCATTTGATTAAAATACACTGGGTTTGAATTAATTATTAACGATAGTGAAGTCACAATTGCGATATCTTGTTACGTTCTCAAACTGAAGCACATTGAAGATGAAGAAATGTGGTTGTTACCTGAGATGCTTTTCACGGTTCATCTGCTATAATCTTGTAACAGTCCCTATGTTGCCATGGAAACAAGACGCTATGCGCTTCTTTCCGCCATTGAACTTTCCGCCATTGAACTCCCGATTGTAACACTTTCCGATTTGTGATTTTTCCTATTGTCCTTTCTGATTAAAACAAGTTTACCTAATTGCTTTTAGTACGCGTACTTACTTATTGCGAACTACTTACTCCAATCTTTGTTAAGCACCGGAGCCCCGAAAGTGGTGACCCCGACGTGATAACCCAAAAAATCAGCTTCTTCCTGGGCAAAACAGCATTTTGCCAAGTTGATGGTAATTCCAGCTTTGTCTAAGCGACGAAATATTTCTCTCAAATGCTCGCGATGCTCCTGCTCATCACTAGAAAACACAAGGAGGCCATCAATGTATACGAAAACGTATGATAGGTTTCCAAAAAGCTGATTCATGAAACGCTGAAATGATTGGGAATGACACGAATCAGGACGACTGCATACCATCCACAAGCCAACGGATGCGTTGAGCGATGGCATCGCTCCCTCAAGGCTGCCATCATGGCACATCTTGATGCAGCACACTGGACAAGAGTGATCCCGTCCGTCCCACTGGGACTGAGAGCCTCAATACGGGAGGACATTGGATCAAGCTGCGCAGAAATGGTATTTGGTCAACCATTACGTCTTCCTGGAGAGTTTCTGGAACCATCAAACCGTCCACCTCCATCTGAAGAGTTGATCAGACAGTTTGCTGAGTCAATGAAGGATCTATGTCCGGCTCCGTTCCGTGCCAGTACTCGGTCATGCTTTCGCCACAAAGCTCTTGACAGCTCAACTCATGTTTTCTTGCGACAGGACCACGTCACTCCACCTTTGACCCCTCCATACACAGGACCTCATAAGGTATTGGAACGTAAGGAGAAGACCTTTCGCATCCAGCTTCCTGACCGCGCAATTGTGGTATCAGCAGATCGCTTGAAACCAGCATTCCTGCTACTGGATCAGGATGATGTTCCTCTGGCTCCTCCTACCAATCAGACCACCAAGTCTAATAGTGACACCTCTAGCAGCTGCTCCATCAGAACTTCAGGGACCTGGTCAGCCACCTGCGGACTCAGAGAGACTCATTCGTCCCCGTGTCAGATTCTGCGACGGTGTCACTAGGGGGAAGTGATGTAACAGTCCCTATGTTGCCATGGAAACAAGACGCTATGCGCTTCTTTCCGCCATTGAACTCCCGATTGTAACACTTTCCAATTTGTGATTTTTCCTATTGTCCATTCTGATTAAAACAAGTTTACCTAATTACTTTTAGTACGCGTACTTACTTGTTGCGAACTACTCCAATCTTTGTTAAGCACCGGAGCCCCGAAAATCTGATAACGGAATGAGATATCGCAATTCTGACTTCACCATCGCGTTCTGCGTTGAAAAATGTATAAACTGAGGTGTTATTCGGCAGAAAAAGGATACAAAATGTAAAACCAGTAAAATGGAGACATTTTAAATAAAACCAGTTATTTCTTCAAAAATTTGCTCTTATAGTCATGCAGCATGACTGTGGATTTTGTTCGTATCTTTACTTTGTTCGTGAATGCTAACTTGGTTTAGTAGATCACACTGCAAATGACACCAGAAAGATGAAACCCAGAAGCTTGTGACACTACCTTCTGATAGGCACAACTTGATGCAATGCAGGATCAAAGCTTCTCCAGTATTTAGCATTTTTAGCATATCAACATGGTAGGACATCAACGTGTAAACCAAACTTCGTAATTTTAGCACAACGCTAACTGGGCAACGTGCAATGAACTTGTTCAACTCAAACTGAAATTGTTCGCGAAAGTTGCATTTTTAAAGTTTCAAAATTCATTTTGAACCCTTTCCCATTGACCTACCGTTTTGATAAATTTCAAGGATCATCGTGAAATTCGCTTCAAACTAATGAACCAAATTTCGTTATTTTTGCTCATCGCAAACAAGGCAAAGTGCCGCGGACGGACGGATTTTTTTTTTAATTTGATTTTTGGAATCTACGTATCTTGAAACGTAGACCCTCAAATTTTGGTGGGGGGAGGGGTAATTTTTTTTCTTTTTTGCGATTCCAAAGGTTCATTATCGAAGATAATAAACCAAAAGCTTGACACCTGAAGAGGTGAATGAAGCCAGTGGATCTCAGTTGCTGGTATGGTAATCCAGTTCAAGTGTGGTGAATATTAATGTGTGTCTATGCCCTTTTGAATTTTGACAATGAGAAAGAGATTTACACAATTTGCAGAGCGTTGCATTCGCACTACTGTGAAGTTCAAGGGTGAATTTAACCCTCCAGCGCCTTCGTGACGTATGATATAATATTTATATTATAAGAAATTAATTAATAAAATATACAGGGAATGATATTTTTTTTACATGCATAGAATATATTTGTTTTTCAAGAAAATCAACAGAGAAACACAACATTGAAATTAAATTCGGAAGATACATGTTCAGAATTTTGAGCCTGGTTATCCCAAATTTTGCCAACCGAACTGAAAACTTTCCTTTTTGTGGCCGGAATTCAATTTTGCTTCTGAATAACCGATTTAGCTTCTTGTGTGACACATTGGTGCACCAAATTTATCAATTTTGGAAGACAACATAACCTAAGGGCAAGCAGATTATTTTCTACACTGTATGTTTAAGGTCATTTTGAACTTCCTAACCCAATTTCGAACAGATTTTGAATATTGACTCATAGGTAGGTACACCTGAAAAAGTTTACAACTACTATCATTCAGAACTCGGGGTAAAATCAGTCCATACTACCGTAACACCAATACTCAACCAGATTTGCTAATTGCCTGGTTCTTCACGGACCAGCACTCTGAAATCGCCAAGAATCGCTGCAAAGCCTCAGTCACCAACATTCCTCACCGCTGAGTAAATCTTGAGACGTATAGTAGACATCCCACCTCCAATGGTTGTCCTACTTCATCTGGCTGGTTTGCGGTTTTGAACATCTGTGAGAGGAATGATGAAATGCTCACAAATTTCGTGCCACATACACACGATGATGAGTTTTTCGCAAATTAAATGAGTAAATCACTTGAACGGATTCTTGTGTGGTTTTTTTCCACCAGGTGCCCTCATCCCCCTTCCCATAACATTTAAAACAACACAGCAATCAATAATTATAGAAAGGCGGAATGACAGGGTGGTTATTAATGAACGGACCCCCCTTTTTATTTCGATATAAAGAGAGATAGCAAAAAACACGTCGAAGTACCGTCCCCTTAATTTTATACAAAAAATTGAACGATTACATTTTTGTGCGCCGCGCATGCGCGCAAATGCAGGTTACGCATATCAACTTTGTTTTTTCAAATTTTTCAAACACCACCCTATGTACTAAGAATGCGTTCTAGTTCATGCCTGCTCTCTCGCTAAGTTTCTATAATGTTTATGGGTTTCACCTGATCTGGCAGTCAATACCGACAATAGCTATCGCAAATTCTAGAGTAGGTCTGATTGTAGGGTTGTGCAAATCCGAATTTGTGACTCCAAACAACCTGTGCTACTTCGATCATAGCTCCCAAAACGTTTTTGAAATCTACCATGGACTTCGCGCGGGGGAAGGGGGGGGGGGGCAATTGGGGTTTCGATATTGTTATAATATTGTATATTATACAAGGTCTCTCAACTCCGACGGACTTCGGGGGTCAATTTGCAACAAAAAGTGTCTCACAGACTTTTCTTTTTAAAACACTCTAAATGCCACTTTTTCACCGTCTAAGATTTTTTCTTGGTTTCAACCTTGAAGCTTTAAAATTGCCGTAACTTCCTTAATCCGTCTAATAAATTCAAACAGGTAGGATAATTATACCGTTGGATTGCCGGTAAACCCCTCCCCCCACCCCCACACAAAACCTGTACCCCCCCCCCCCTCCAAAATTGGTCAGAAAACTTCCCCAATGTTCACTCAACGTATTCCCTAAGTTTCATTCTGATCAGTGAAGTAGTTTTGAAATCCCTGAAACACCCCCCCCCCCCCCCCCACAACTTACTAAGGACTCTCCCTACCTGCTCAGAAACCTTCCCCAATGTTTACACAACACAATAATTGGAGTAAAACTTTGAAATTGTGTTATTATTCGTCAAGTAGTTTTTGGATTGCCGGTAACCCCCCCCCCCTACCACACACAACCTGTACCCCCCCTCCAAAATTGGTCAGAAACCTTCCCCAATGTTCACTCAACATTTTCCCTAAGTTTCAATCAGATCGGTCAAGTAGTTTTGAAATCCCGTTAATACCCCCCCCCCCCCCCTCACCCGCCATAACTGCCTTTAACCCCCCCCCATACTATTGACCCACCCTACCTGTTTAGAAACATTCCTCAATGTTCACACAACAAATTCCCAAAGTTGCACTCCAACTGGTCAAGTAGTTTTGGATGCCTGTAGATCCCCCCCCCCCTCCCACTAACATCCTGATTGAAGTACCACTTGAAAGTACTCGTCGAGCTGAATCCAGGGACTACTTACAATCGGATTTACATTTATAGTTGTTTCCACATCCATCACATTTGAAACTGTGTTCATTGATCTTAGCGAAAAATCCCACAAAAACCCACAATTATTTTATTCAAAAATTTGAAATTCTACTGCAGTAGACTTATTCTGATGTTGTAGTTACTGATTTCAAATTTTTGAATAAAAGAATTGTGATATTTTAGACTATTTTGTTCTTCCAAAACTTCATAGTAGAAAACACCTGTTCACAAATGTAGGAAGAGAGAGGTAGCGTGAGATTTCAGGTTCGGGAAGCTTGTGTTTGACGACTTCTAAAGAACACAACTTTCTAGAATTCGAACACAACTTTATAAACATTGAGAAATTGTTGCCTCAATTTAGTGTTACATTGTAACTCAATCAGTTCGACCTGCAATTCTGGTTTCGCTGATTCACAGTCCACATTAAATTGCATGCTAAAAATGTTAAGGCCCTGTTCAATAACGTTAAAGTCATGGAATTTTCGTTCAAATAATGCCGTACTTAAAACGAAATGAGGAGGAAACTGTTTTTCTGTTCTAGCTACACAGAAAATATATTTTGCAAGTTGCGTAATTTTGAGGGTTTTTTTCAAAACCATGTCGCGGGCCGGATTGACTAGCCATAACGGCTGCATTAGGCCCGTGGGCCGTACTTTGACCATGACTGATCAAGACAGGAGGTAATGAACCATCGTCCAAGGATTTTCTGAGTTTTATCATCTTCGATAATGAACCATTGGAATCTACCAAGAAAAACCGATTACCCCCCCCCCCCCCCATGAAAATTTGAGGTTTTACGTTTCAAGATACATAGATTTAGAATAATTTATTAATAATTATTGATAATAATGATTAAATATTATTAATTAACTCGATTCGAATCAGCTGGGCCATTATGATTCACCCTCATGTTAACGACTTTCGATCTGCCCTCAATGTAAGCGGACGCCGTGTAGTAGAAAGCTCCGGATGGTCTTAAAAAATTCTCAAAATGAAACTCAATTTAAATGTGAACTAAAAACAAAGCGATACCGTAAACCGTAAACCTAATTTCGTAGTTTTAGCACAACGCGAACTGGGCAGAGTGTCGCGGACGGCGCTCCGCGGCGTACGGACGGATTTTGGTTTATTACCTTTGATATCCCTCAAAATTTGCTGGTTTACGTTTCAAGATACGTAGATTCAGAAAATCGAATGAAAAATCGAAATGCAAACCAACAAATTTTGAAGGAGGTATCAAAGATAATAAACCAATCAAATCAAACCAAAACACTCTTTATTGTCATGGCTGGACGCCAATACAATGCACGGGCCAGGCCCACATTATAATTATATATAATATATTATAAGTGTGTGTGATTTTTTTTGACCGTCAGTAAGAATGATGTTGAGGGATGTCGAGGGTCATCCTCAACAACCCTCGACATCCCTCAACATCATAATATATTATATATTTTATATTATATTATATTTATATATAAATATGTTGCAATTTATACAGTTTGATGTACTTAACAGAAAAAAATAGAAATTTCCTTTGCACCGGGCGCCGTTGCCGAGGTACAAGTACAAAGTAGATCGAAATTGATTAGCTACATTAAAATAGGGCTACATTAAAAACATTTTTTTTCTTCTTTCTTAATAACACAAAATGTAAACATCAAAGTGGAGTAATAAACCAAAATCCCTCCGTACACCGTCCGCGGCACTTTGCCCAGTTAACTGGTTCGGACCAACCCCGCAATGATCCTTGAAACTTTTTGTAACCCTAGGTCAATAGAAAGGGGTTCAAAACGAATTTTGAAGAATTAATATCTCGAAAAATTCAATAATATAAATAAATTCAATAATAATTCATAATAATAAATCTATCAATTAGGTAGTGATCCAGACAGAAGGGTGATTTGCACGAAGAAGATAATAAACTTCAAGAATTTGTTTTGTGTCAAGAAGCTGTGTCAAGAATTTTCAAAGTTTTTACTATCCAATTTCTATTTAATTTATTAACAAAACTCGATGTTTCAAATCAAATTTCTTATAAATGATGAATGGCTGAAGTGCCTCATTCCGTTTCAATTCCATGGATACTTGGAACTTCTTGCACGAAAGTGATGAAGTCGGGAATCTTCGGCTCCGCTCGAGCTCCCATGTGGCTGTAGGATTTGTAGTGGGACGGTGAGAGGGGCGCCTCCTAACGGCCCGACAAGAAGCGACACCGCTCACTTCTTTTAGTTTAGTATATTCCGCTCTCTTCTACACTCTGCACGTTTTGTTGACACTACCTTTTTCATGTGCTTCGGTTGTTTATATTGTTGACATCTTGTTATTCTTCCTCCACATCGGACTTCACTTCTCAAGTAAGTGCCCTCGCTAAGCTGTAAATATTTTTTTCCTAAACTGGTGTGAACTGTTGACGGCCAACTAGTTTTACGGGTTGGACGTGAAGTGATTTGTTATCATACTTGTACACCCTCACTGCCGATTCCTGGGTTTTGGTGATGCCTCGAATAAAAATTAAAATGAATTCAGCCGTGTCAGTTTGTGTCGCATGGTCCAATCCCAAATCAAGGGACGGCACCTGTTGATTATCTCGAATTCATTTTACGACACCTGGGCAAGAAGTGCTTTTATCACCACTTCTATTTGTTTTTGCGTCTCGCTTTTGATTGTCACCTTATTTTATGTGACGGGTTTCGTACGTGAAATACGTATTAATTCATTGGGGTGGTCGAATTTCATTGGGCTTATCGTAACTGAGCTCCGTAGTTCCTCTGACCTAATGTGAGACCTGCCGCCCCCCTTTCTGGACTCGAATGCCAGACTGGGTGAGAAGAGGGCTCGCATTCACTGCATCTCACCCGCACACCCGTTCCTACCATATCCGTCTCAGCACTCACGGCCCGGTACCTTCCTTTCTTCTCATCTCAATGCAGAATCCCGATTCCCCCATGGAAAGCAGACCCACTTTCAAGTCGCTCAGCCCTAATTTTTGCCAGAAAATCCAGACCGGCATTTTCTGTTGACATTGTGGAAAGCAGCAGTTATCGCTCTTGGAATCGTAATTATCACGCTTGGAACCTTATCACGTAGCGCCATCACCCCCGTAAATCTGTCAAGATCAAAATCATCACCCGTACGTCACTTAGGGACTTCTATGGTGTTAGAAATAGAAAGTCTTCTAGGCATGTCACCTCTCCATAAGTACAAAAAGCTGACAATTCGGCAGATTCGACATTTGAACATTTAGGGGTTCGGTGGATTCATGTGAATCTCATTTGGTAAAACTGATTCAAGTTGACACGGTTAACTCAACAAATTACGTTTTGTACAGGTGCATACGAATAGATCCAGCTGGTTGTTCAGGAGACTCGATATGATCAATGTTTACGAGTTTTAGGCCCCACTTTCATTTCATATTCGAAGAATCACAGCAATGTCACCTAAATGTTAGCGCGGGAATCTCGCTGTACCGAATGCTGTTCAACATCTCCATCGTCTTCCTCGCGCAGCCAACCAACTCCTTAGCGTCTGCCCAGATTTTGATTTTGTTTCGGACTCTATCCAAACTTAAGTTAGTACAGTTAGTGCCAGTACTTAATTATTTTCCTCATCTACATTTATCTTGTTTACCCTCAAAGCGTTTGAAGTGCATATTTTTCTTTCTTATTTCATTTTTTCAAGTCTCTTCTAATCTATGTACGTTTTGGGCTTGCCAGTAATATTGAATAAGCAAATACAAATAGAAATAAATAAACATCTGCATCCAGTTTAAAGTAAAATGAGTCATCAATTCACACAACATCATTCACAAAACTCTGGCAAAACACTAGTAGCAATAAAATATAAACGAAGATAGCGACTACGATGTACAACAGATTGAATTGTGAGGAGTTGTGAACTCAACCTAGATTTCAATTGAATGTTCATTCTAGATTTCAATGTTCAACCTAGATTTCAATGTTCATTCAATTGAATCTCACTTGAATTGGAGAGTTGTTTCCAAACTCTAGAGAATATCTCACGTTTTGATTTTCTGTGAAGCTCAGTAACCAAGTGATCACTTCGTGTTTCGATCTAAAAATCCACTGAAATGTAACCAGTGTTTTGTAACCGGAATCACTTACTGACATGAAACATGGGTGAACAGTTTCGATCCTGAAATGCGGTACAATGTTGTTCAATCTTCTCGTGAAAACCACACACTGAAGAGATTTTAAAATGTGCTGCAAATTCTTGGACAATGGTTTATTATCTTCTGTACAGATCACCCTACTAATATGAATGACCCTACTATAATTTACTAATATGAATGACAAATTAAACATTTATATAGATGATAAACTATTTTAATTTTAACAAATAATTCATAACAGGAAGTACCTACCACCCAATGTTCGAAATTACCTTCATTCCGTTGGCACGAAGAAGGTAACAAGAAACTCGATATCTCAAAACCATGTGACTTAGGGTAATAAAACGTTTCAAGGATAATTTTGGGGCTGTTCCTAACCCGTAAACCAAATTTCATGATTTTGGGACAACGCTAACTGGGCAAAGGGCCGCGGACGGCGAACGGACGGCTTTTTTTTATTCGATTTTCTGAATCTACGTACCTATCTTAGATATAGGGGGGGGGGGGGGTATTTTCTTTTCTTGGGCGATATTTATTAGGAGTCGGTCGTACCACTGCAAGCCCATATCACGCAAGCAGTCTCCAATGTTCGTTCTTGTAGAGACGTTTACCAGCCAGTATTGGGGCGATACATGGGGAGTATGGAGGCTGAGGAAACACATCCCAATCAAATATGGTAAGGAGGAGGTCTTGTGGTCAATTTGTCTGAATGAGGCCTGGGATTGTCATGAAAAATGAGTACATTTATTTCAAAAAGTACCCATCGCTTCCGTTTTATATGAGTTTTGAGATTGTTTAAGACTTCAAATTACCTTGCAGCATTGATCTTTCACTTTTGGGCAGATGAACCACCAAACGTGCCCTTTGAGTGCCAAAACACGGTTGCCATGATCCACCTGCCGACGTCTCCGGCCGGGAAATGTTCCACAACATGCTCTGCACTATTTTGCAAGTTATAAGTGCTTCCCAAGCAGCACAACGACGTCGGTCCGACGTCGTAAGAGGTCGGGAAATCCGACCTGACTTCGGGCGACGACGTCGTACCGACCTCACCACGACCACATGCCGACCAATGTGGGGAATGATTTCTTGGTTGTACCGACGTCGCCGCCCGACCTCAGGTCGGGCGACGACGTCGTGCCGACCTCACCACGACCAAATGCCGACCAATGTGGGGAATGATTTCTTGGTTGTACCGACGTCGCCGCCCGACCTCAACTGACTCAATACAAAACCGACATCTTCCGACGAGGAAGGTTATCTCTCTCCACGGAAATCATTAAGATGGTGGATGGTGAAATACTTGGTGTGAATATTACACGGTACCTACCAACTCCCGTATGTAAGTTCATGTCTCTTCATATCATCCGCGGAGAAAAATTTAACGTGAAATGCTCGATTCTGTCTCTCAAAAACCAGTGCCCTCCGAATTTGAGACGTTGTAAATATTTTTTTCAATTTGGTAACTATTGTGAAAATGTTATGACGACTTATTATTTCGCTGGTTTCACTATTAAACTGCTGTATTTCCTTGGTAACTATCAGAGTTATTATTACATTTGAATTTCAGAAATAAATATATTGGAAAATTATTTAAATTAATATCTAACCTCAACCTAACCTGTAATGGAAATGGAAAAAGATGGCGAACTAGGGATGTTCCGATATTGTTACACGATTGTGTAACAAATCTGTACAGGATCTGACCAGGTCTTCCTCTCGTCGGCTGATGTACAAAACATGTACAGAAATATATAGTAACGTAGTTCCCAAACGGTACAACAGAATGAGCGCCTGTAGCGTCCCACCTGCGTGTTATCGCCATCGCCATTTCACTATAGATATCCGACGTTGTGGCGACCTCGTCTATCTTTACTACAGATATCCGACGTCGCGGCGACCTCAGCGTTATATAGTACAGATATACGACGTTGTGGCCACCTCGTCAACCTGTAATACAAATATCCGACGTCGTAGCGACCTCGTCTATCTGTACTATAGATTTCCGACGAATCTCTCGTCGTACCGACGTCGTGATGACGTTAATATTTGACATACAGATTTCCGACGTCGGATATACTACAGATTAGGTAGCAAGTCGTGAAATCCGACCAATTGTGCTGCTTGGGTTATAGGATTACTGGTTTGTGCTTACGTAGTCATCGCCACTATTTCGATCGTGACGGACTTCACAGAACCAAATTTGTTCAGGAACGCAACTGGAGGTTTTGATTTTGATTCAACATATTCGACGTAGCTCAACTGAACCTAAAACTGGGTCAACTGCAAAAAATACCATGAATATTGAGGCATGAGCATGTGACAAAAATGTTGTCATGCAAAAACAGACACAGACCAATGATTGAATCCAGTTTTGGTTTATTATCTTCGATAATGCACCATTGGAATCGACCAGTGAAAAAATTTGTTACCCCCCCCCCCCCCCCCTCAAAATTTGCTGGTTTACGTTTCGACATACGTAGATTCAGAAAATCGAATTAAGAAAAACTCTGCAAATTCTTGACACCGATGCATAGGGGTGGTGGTTTATAGGGAAGCCGAAATAAAAAAATGTGAAATTCTTCCTTCCCGTGAGACAAATGAATATTATTTTTGGTATTTAAGATTTTAAGGGTTTGTAAAGGGACATGTATGAGGTATAACCCGTAAAGCGACAGGTAAGAGTGGCAGATGGATCCATCCCGAGTTCTGCCCGTCCGGGACAGGTAACAGAGGTAGATGGACACACCTCGAGTTTTGCCCGTCAGGGACGGGCCCGACAGCTAGTCAGGTGGCCTCTATCGGCGGTGCCTTCTGAGGGCCTCCTTATACAGGGTGTTGGTAGTTTACCAAAAAGAGCCTAAGGGCCGGTTTCACCAACGTTTTTAATCAACGTTTAATAATTAAATCGATGATCTTAGGTGGTAAACAACGATGTCGAGTTTCACCAACGTCGTTTTAAATAAACCAACGAGATAAGAAGATAAATCAACGATTAAAATTAACCACCCGATTTTGGCTGGTTTAAGCCCTAAATCAACGATTTACCACTCCGCCATCTTGCCAGTTCTCAAGTTTTGTTGTGATCCGTTTCTCTATTCTTCTTCATTCTTGACACCTATGATGAGCAGGGGATTGATTAGAGCATTTCGGTTGGTGGACGAAATTAATGATGAAGATGAAGACTTCTCAATTCGACGGCCGCGATGGATTAGAGAGAGGCTAAATGATTTTGACCTCGATGAAATCCTACTTCCATTGAACAAAATCCCTATTTGTTTCCAAGTTTCATTCTTCAATCGTGAACTTGAACCATCTGTTCTTTTATTTTCAATGATATGGAAATAGTTTCGCACTATGAAAAACTAAAGCTTGTGGAAATAGTTTCGCACTATTTCCACAAGCTTTAGTTTTTCATTTGACTCAAACTTCGGCTCCCTCTTCCGCTTCTGCGACGCTGCCGCTTCCATCGAGGCAACCGATTCACAAAATTTTAAAAATGACAATTTTTACAATTTTTTACAAAAATGACAAATCAACAATAAACAATCACAACTAAAAATCAACAATCAAACGAAAAATAGTAAAATATAGGGAAAGCAGAAAAAGAAAAATCGGGAGGACCGCACACAATTGAACAATCGGTATGCCGTTATCAGTCGTTATCGAATAGCATCCATGCTAATTCGCCGTTTAATTCCATGCTAATCCATGCTAAATCGTCGTTTAAACTTAAATCGATGTTTTATTTAAACAACGTTTTATGAAATCTTTTTAATCGTTGATTACAGTGGTGAAACTCATTTCTCTTTATCAACGATTAAAATCTCTGGTTTGATAAATCAATGATTAATTTTAACCATGGTTACGAGTGTTTGGCGAAACCGGCCCTAAGTTGCTGGAACCGAAACCATATTGTTATCCGGTCCTGGAAATATCACATTTCAAGTAGATATTCGAAGCAAAACAATAATGAGGTTGAAGTGTTCCCAACTTTCATGCCACCTGAAGTATATGGTGTACTTACGAGGTGACCATTTTTGCTATTAGTTTATTAGTTAGGGAAGGAGGATACAATGTATGTCATGCTGTCATGGCATGTCATGCTGTAGATAGTTTTCAGTCCTGTCGATTGAAGAAATACCTGCTGTGAGTACAGTTTCATAGAGAGACGACAATTGGGGGGGGGGGGGGGGGCTGGACGCGTAGGTCAGTGCGTGATCGCTCGGGATGCCCGGAAACACGATAAGGTTCCCTAGATTTATAATTACAGCCGGCCACAAAACGAGCACAGCGGGCCGTTCAACTGTCAACACGGACTTCTGGGTGAGGCCGATAGGCCCCTCATTGTTTTTCCTCAATGGGGACCTCTCATAATGTGAGTTTATCGTTCTTCTTTATGAATCAACGTGATTATAACTGTATGAAAGCCTCTCTGTCAACCGGCTACAAAGATGAACTGTTTGACTGAAAGTTGAACAAATATACATAGGCTTCGGTTACTGTCAGTACATGATTATACGAAACAATTTCGGTTCAAAACTGGTTTAGAACATTTTGAATGTACGCCTATATATATCTGATCTTGGTTACATTATGGAATCACATTTTCATTGTCATAGGTTGGTGAAATCGAGATACTGCAATAAATTATAGATAGTGTGGATAAGGAAACAAGAACCAGTTGATCCGCCTTTTCAAAATTCGTGATAGCATCAACAGCTACCATCCTAATAGAAACGATTGATTTCAATATTGGACAAACCTGCTGTGCCCTTCTGCTCCGTGTTTTCGGATTTTGGTTGCTGCTCTTTATCCTAATAATTCATGGGCGACGAGGTTGGAAGCTTATTGTCGCATTGGGTCTGAGGTCTAGGCTATTTGTTAGTGTCGATTAAAAAAAAACGACGGACGGACGGACGAATTATTTTTCATTCGATTTTCGGATTATACGTATATGGTACTATAAACCCACAAACTTAGAGGTGTTGAAAAACTGATCGATGGTGAGTGCTGCTGATGAGCGACGGCGCTTTGACTGGTGACTGGAGGTCCAGTCGTCAAGATAATTTCGAGAGGATGACACCTTCACAAAATTTCCATTTTTCAATGTCTAGGTGTCCATAATAAATACGTCAAAAAATATACATTCCACAAATATATATGTGCCGATTGCAATCCTGAGAAGATTTATAAGAGGCCGAATAGCTGCAAACATGCTTTCCTTGGTGGTTCTGGAACACCCCTGTCATCGGAGTCTTCTCAGGGCCATTCAACAGTGTTGAAATATCCTTCATCTGTGTCTATTACCTGCAGTTTATACACGTGGACATACGAGTATAATGGACGCTACAAACCTCTGTAGAGACTTGGAGATTGGTGGAAGTCACTCACGCTCGTTGAGGCTTCAATTTGAATTCAACACACGATGCAAGCTCCTTCGTGCTCTAGCACCTAAGTTTAAATGCATTACTCCTGTGCTCCTACACCAGATTTTCATACTTGTAGTTTGGCGTTGCGTATCGAGTTCAGAATCCTTGTATTTGATAGAAAGGAGTACAGTAACGATCTTCGGATCATGTTTCTTACTGGTCTTCTTTGAGTGTTAGTCTTTGTGCTTACTAGTTTCACGATGTGGCTCGTATACCCGAGAAGATGTACAAGCGGAATAGTTGCAAACATCATTATTGATTAATCATTGTCAATCGTCTCCTTTAGATTGTTGTATTCGTTCTACTTGATCATTTGACCATTGAATCTCAGCTGTTCCTTATCAGATTTTAACGGGCAAAGGGAAGTTCTCTATGAGTGATAAGGTAAAATAGTTAGGTGGTAGGTTTTTTTACGTTGAATCGAATGGAGACACTCCTGAGCCTCTCCGTCTGAATTAAAACTGTTCTCGCGATCTCTTGACAGGTCAATTTTTCCTCTGTCAAGATGATTACATTTTATGTAATATTAACAGTTTACATAGGTAATACTATCGAATCATATCACGATCAACAGGTGTACGGGGCACCTGTCGACAGCCGAGATGAACTGCTGGGCAGAATTAGAAGGTGCTGCAATGAAATGAGGCAGCAAAGTCAAGAGATTCTAGACGCTACCTCCTCTGTGTTGCGACGAGCTCTCCTGTGTCGTCAACAAGGCGGTAGTCACTTTGAGAACCTGCTGTGAAATTACACGCAATCAATCATTCCAAAGCATAATTCGATGCTTATTTTATTATTTCCCTAAGTGCACACAGTCAAGAGATCGGGAGAACAGTTTTAATTCAGACGGAGAGGCTCAGGAGTGTCACCATTTGATACAGCGTAAAAAAACTATTGGAATGCCGAGCAGATACACCCCCTACCTCCAAGTCCTGTATATCATTTTTAGTGCAAACCCCTCGATTTCGCTTAAAAAAATTGCGCGTTTTTCTATATTCGAACGCCGTTTTCTCAAAACATCATGTAGGTACAAATAAATTTGAACACACCGTTGAAAAGCTCTTGAATTGCAGATGTTTTTTCTGAAGAGAAGAACGATCAGGTATGGGTGAAAATAGCTTTTAAAAATGCCTTCATGTTCAACCAAAAAGTTATAACTGACAACATTTTCACTTTGGCGTGATTTTTCACTTACTAAGCTCGTTCATAAAATGTTTGTTATGTATTGAGAAGAAAGCAAATTTAACGCTCTTTCCAACGGTATCCTCAATCTTTATTTTACGCAGTAAATTAGGGCTGTTATGGTAATATTAGTGAGTTAAGATCGGAAACACAAAAAACATCTTAGAAGTAAAAAAAAGTCGGGTTTTGAGAGGAGTTAAAAAAAATGTTTTGGGACAAATGTTGTTGCAAATTAGTTGTAGAATCGATCCCTGAAGTTTGGACCATTCATACTGGTACGCCCTGTACAGTCTCGGTATATCGGTTTGCATTCTACCCAGAGATCAAGTGGCTATACCCACCCTTTGTACGACCAAGTTACTAGGTATTATACAATATATGCAAAACCGATCGCAATATTCAATATTCAATATGCAATATTCAGAAATAAAACGATGCTTGAGGACGAAAAGGTCTATTTCCACAAAAATAACGAATACACGGTCTAGAGTGTATTCGTTATTTTTGTGGAAATAGACTTTTTCGTCTTCAAACCTCGCCTTTTATTTCTGACGATGGATTGCCATTGTTTGGCCCCACCCACCTCACGTTTAATGCAATATTGTTATAAATCCAACCCTGTGTTTCCCATCTTGAATTCCCATTGTTCTCGTAAGTTATCTATGATTGTTTGAGTCATTCACTCTCAAATTGTAGAGATGAAAAAATTTGATTTTATTGTTGGTAGAATATATATACATCTTCTGCCGGTTTTTACTCTCGGCATGGGCTGTTACGAATTCTTTCATTCATACCATGCATTTAACAAACGGAATAAACCAGGAATTCTGCGATGATGATGAACAAGGTTTTGAAATATTTTAATTACCTACTATAATCTTCGTCATTGTATTTATCTTACAGATAGGGCCGTTTCTTTGAGAAAGATACGTAATTCGAGATAAAACGAACTATGAAACTGGTATGCAAACAAATTAACTTGTGGTTAGACTGGAGTTTTTTTGTTGTTCGAGTTGTGCTTTCCTCTTATCTTCGGCATTTTCGTCGGCTTTTTGTTGAAAGATTGTGTGAATTGTCCCAAAGTCTTGTTATTAAGAGTGTTTTGATGTTTTGGCTCGTATAATTTATCTCGATTCAAGACGAAACTACTCTTACTCAACTCGATTTCACATCATCCTTCAACCTTCTAAACCTCGTTGTATAATGTCTGAAAACTATTTACTGATATTTAATTATTGTGCAAGTATCATTATTCGTTTATGAAAACGGCAATGACTTCATTATAAAATTGTGAGCATGTGGGTCGACGTCTCCCTTGAGAGAGATCTTCATTGACTAGGGATGCGCATGCCATTCTCTCTCAATGCTTTAGTTTCTCCGAATAGTCTGTTTTTCTCATTTTAGTCATATATCAAGTCATATATCAGCAGATCGTATCAAAATTTAAACTCACCAAACCAGTGCCCCCCGATGTCCATGTCACCCAGGGAGTAAATTGTGACATTGTTCCATTTATAGTGCTCGGGTTATAAGGAGGAATTTGGGTTTCGTACTTTCTCGATCAAGTACGGGATGTAAATCCGACATTCGTTTGTAGTTGCCTCAAAATGTCGGTCGTGAAATTCATATGAATGGCCGTAATGTCCGAAGGTTTTGAAGTTACGTGTGGATTGGTGCCCCAGACGATTCGTATGAATTTTATCAATATCCACCGTCACTTCCCTCTACCTATGTGCAAACGGCTTTTCAGTTAAACGCCGGTTTTTGTATGAATGACTTGTCGTCATGGTCGTTCCGCGGGGAGATCCACGGCCAGAAATCCAAAGGGACCGGGTAAGACGATAGGTTTAAAGAATATTTTGCCTCAATAATATCAGAGCGGAGTATAATAGTGCTGATGGGATTTCGTTCTTGGTCTCATCAAATTTTCTTTTGCTTTCTGGGTCAAATAAATGTGATCCACTGGCTCCTTCAGTTCGAATTAAGTTGTCGCGTCATGAAGGGTATCTGGCTTTTATGGTCATGATTGTTTCCCTCTTAGTATTATCTCCATTACAAAGCAGCTTATCACAAACAAAAGGTATATCATATTAAATGCTAACGGTTGGTACTTTAACCACTTGAAGATTCTCCTCCTCAATAAATTACTAACAACTTCAGAAATAAAAGGCGAGGTTCTGAAACGAACAAGTCTATTTCTACAAAAATAATAAGTAATACTCTGTAGACTGGCTGTTACACCATCGCCAGTACAGCATAGAAACAACTTTACTATGCCTCTATGCTACGGAATGTGTAACGGAATGTATGTCCTGAGAATGTATAACACGAAACTGACCTCGTTAATGATCATCACTACCGTCCGTTTCTCTCTAGATCTATCATAAGTTGCACCAAACATTTCATACAATGATATTTTCGGGCTTATGGCAGGAGACATTGAACAAAACAAATTGAATTAGATGATATAAAATAGAGGGTTGTGAGGTGACATATAATATGTCACATTGTCCAGTTGCAGACAGTCTGGCGAATCCATGCCTCACCCCTGACGTCGGCCTCAACCCTATTGGGCCAATCACTGCGTATGTCTAAGTCCAAAAAATTGCATGTAGCTGAATTTTCGGGACATTGTTTTGATATGTTTGAGTAGTATTACACCAAGTTTGCAGCTTCAAAATCCCTAGGCAAACTTTTCGGGAGCCGAAAAAACTCGAATGTTCGGCCTTGTTTCAGTTTTTGCCTCATATGTTGTAAAAGGTTCTACAGATCAAGCTCAACTCCAGCTCTGTAGGCCAAATAGATCCCAAGATACTGGACTTCGAAAATTGACTATTTTTTCCAAAAAGTTCTAAATTCAAGTTTTAGTCATCTCTTGGGTAGAATTTTGGCTCTAATATCCATCCTAGGAGGAAAGACATAAGGTAACAGGTTCTACATGAGTTATCTAGCTTTAATGTAAGCACAAAGCGAACTCCGTAGGTCCAATAGTTATCTGAAAAAAGGAAAAGTTAGGAAAATCGGATTTGTTGTAAATTGACCCCGACGATTAAAGTGGATAAAAAAGGGTTTTTTATTTAATACGATTACATACTATTAAATGTATACATAAAATATTCAGGGGAGGGGCGTGTGTTGCAGCGATATGGCGGGGGGGGGGGGGGTGTGATCCTTCAAGGGAACGACGGATTCCTACGACAGATATAATGCGAAATACGAATTTATATTAATTGCATGCCTTCTATTTCATGTCATGCATATGGGCAATTAGCGCCATAATGGCTGGAGGTGGACACAAGAAATTCATCTGTGCAATATTCGCAGCAAACGGTGTTTAGAAAATCCTGAATGGCCATTCACACTAAGAGCTGTTCAAGCTCACATACTCACAAATGCTGCATTGGCTAGCTTGATTTTCAAAAATTGAACAGGTATTACTGGCTAGACGAACTTTTCGAGTTTTTTGGCTCCCTAGAAGTTTACCTAGAGATTTTGATGCTGTAAACTTGGTGTAATTTTACTCAAACATGTCCTAACAATGTACCAAAAATGCAGCTTCTTGTAATTTTTTTGGACTTCGGACATTTTTTGGTCTGTAGTGACCGGCATATGTGGTCGCTGAAGATGCACGTGGCATGTTGACTATCTGGGTTCATCTTCATGGAGGTCGATCTCAAGATGTTGGTATGACATGTTTGTATTTCTTCATGTTGTGCACAAATTTCAATCACCTCGATATTCATTCAGTGTGACTACAAACTCGGGCCCAAAAATAAAGTTTTTACAATATTACATTGGTTCTATCAGCGTTTTTTTCCATAATCCAACACGAAAGAAAATTTCTGGTTGAGAGGAGGTCATTGGAGGCATTTTTACTGTGAATATTCTAAAGAATTCGGATTATTTTCAGAGCTCTTTCCCGATTCCTGTTTACTAAACAACGCTTGCCGTCTTGCTCGCAAATCCGTCAACTGGAAGTTGACAGTCGAGTCGTTTGTTGCGGAATATGCTGTTTGTTTTTTCGAGTCAGGTTCTAATTTATTCGGCCGAGGTTCCGAGTTGAATAGAGGAATCGGTAACGAGCAAGTAGGAAACATGAAACGGTGTTGAAGACGAAGGTCATGCGGAGTTAACGGGAACGGTCCGGCCCACTTAGAAGTCTGCCAGCTTGAAACTCAAATATTGTCGACCTTTCCCGATCGTGGAGCTCGCCGCTGGTCAGGCTCTAGACTTGCATGCCCTAGGAATGACCGTTAAGGAATTACCAAGCCTTTGAACAAGTACGTGGTTCATTGTTTAGACACAGACATGTCTTCTGTATGGGACGGTCTATCGAAGATGTTTGTTACATCATTGTTACCGATCAATCACGTTTTGGTGGTCCCTATCCCAATACTCCGACATTGGATCAACTTCCTTTGCATATAATATTCTTCAGGTGTGTACCTACTTCCTGCCTAATCAGCAGAGTCAGCTGTGGTCTTACAGAAACTGAAAAATGTTTTCAATGTTAATTTATTGTCTAGTTATGATGGGATATGATTTTATACCGTTCCTAAATTAGATCTTGCGGTGTCTGGCACCCAGTGATGGCCAAATCGTTCTACATGTTGGTATGTTTTATTCCTTGTATTATAACCTTTGTAGATTTACTTATCCACCTGGGTTATGTTGGTTGTTCAAAAATTTATCACTATATCAATTATTTAATTAGCAGTTCCTATCCCCCCCCCCCCACTTTTAGCGATTCCAGAGAACTTCAATGAAAACTTCACGTAAGAGTATGCTTGAAAACGAAGAGTCTTTAAGCGGAACAATGAATTATCATTGATTAATAATAGCTAATTATTATCAAGTAGTGTAAATAATTAATAATTACTATTGCTGAGCCTTTTTGAAAATTGACCCGACAGGCTGCTTCACGATTCACTCTCATGTTGACAACTTTCGATCTGCTCCAACTTTGAGCCGTCATTGTGAACGAACGGTCGTACCAAGCTGTGGATGGTCTTAAAGAATTCTAAAAAATAAACTCTGTCTAAATATGAAATAAAAATACGCCGTTCCATATGAATTGTTCGAGTTTTTAAAAATATTTTTAAAATATTTAAAATTTCAAGGCTCGAGCTCATCATCAAAATTTAATTTGTTTAAACAAATAGGTATTATTTAAACAATATTACAGACAAGAAACCGAGTGAATATTGCATTTTGATCCAGTTCTGACCTAACGACTCGACCGATCTCTCTAATCAAATGAATTTATCTGTTCTTTCGCCTTTCTATGCGCATAACTGTATGGAAGTATGGTCATGGTGAACTGAAATTTGTATAGTGGTGAACCTGTATCAACCGTAAACTCAGTTTCGTTCTAACCAATGTGTAGCGAATTTTTCATTCGTTATGCAGTTTGTTCTAAGAGTCATTGCGTTCCCCTTTGGCTGTCGTTTTCCAGCATTTATGATTTGGGTTCTAGAAACTCATACTGGGACGAGTATCAGATCTTGTTTGTTGTGGTCGGAAACGAGCGTTGCACGTGTGGGATTCGGGTATTGCTTTAGATCTGATGCCCAGCCGAGCAAATCGGCTGTTATCTCGTCACCCACTGGTAACTATTATGCAGACATCATTAGGGATGATATTACTCCACGTTTCCTATCCCTTGAAAACTGTGACACATGTTATTGACGGCACGAAAAAGATACTACTCTGGAGTGGTTTATTTAGAAACTGTACATTGAACGGAATCTTACGTTAATTTTCCTCTTATGTTATTAATATTTCTCTTTTTCTATATCATGCTTGTTCACTCAAACAGTTGAACGAAATGTCCCGATTAAGATGTGCCGAATGCTTTGGGGGTTGGATTACTAACTTAGAACTTTGTGACCTTTTATGATTGGATCGGGAGTGGGAATCGAGAGAGAGGAGTAGGGAGTGGTATACTTTTACTGAATTTCTAAAATAGGTACCTGAGCCTGACGGTAGGATATTGATTGATTGTGTGGAATATGTCGAGCGTAGTCCAAATTGGAATTTGAATACTTATCCTGTAAGAGGGTGACGGAAGATAGAGGGGGGGGGGGGGAGGACACATCCTAACTTTAGTTCGCGGGGTATAAATATAACCTTGATATAAATAACCTTGATATAACATTTATATGTTATAAAATTTATATCTTCGCTCTTGATAGCAATCAGTCCCTCTTAATATTTAATATAATATATAAATATTAATATTTAATGTAATATATTTATATCAAGGTTAGGTGAATTTGGTGAAGACTGATTGTTATCAAGAGCGAAGACATACCCCTCAATTTTACGAGGAGAAGTGTTCAAGTAGAAGTGTTCAAGTGTATGATTGTCCATCATAACTTCTGGGAAACCTGGGAAGGGGGATCATAACGTGGGAAATCTGGGAAGGGGGATCTCCATAATGTTCGGCGAACTTCACGTTTTGTAATCCCTACAACCCAAATACTACCCTGTTAGCTACCTGCAGTAATGAAGTGTAGATAAACATGCATAGGGCAGTTAGGGTTACTTTTAGCATTATTTACTAACAGTGCGATGGAAAGATATAAGTTAATGAATATGGCACGTTATAGACGAAATCATTATCAATCTATCACTTTTTGAATCTTTTTTTCTGCTTGACAATTTTCAGTGGATATGCAGTTGCTTATTTCTCATCTTACAACCGTTTTACTCATCCTGAAGGACGTCTAAACTATCATCATGTTTTAAAAAACAGTAATAAAGTATCATCACTAGTTCAAAAGGTCGTCGTACTAGTTAGATGAACACATTAGCAGAGCGTTTGGATATTATGAGTAGACTGACGCTCTGAATTGTCCATATTCATATTCCATCATTCGTCTTATTTCTTTGTCAATAATTAATCGTTTTGTTCCTGGTTGAATATACATGTATAGTTTCTAACTGAAAATTTATTCCCTAATGGATCACATCCATATGACATTTTGGAATCGTAAAACATTTTTATTCTCCACAGATTGATTTATGTTCAATAATAATAATGATAATAATATTATGACCGAAAAATTGAAAAACTTTTACATGTATTTGCAAGGATGAGAAAGATGGTCTCATTGCGGGTTTTAGGTGCGCTGGCTCAATCTGTGCACCTCTACGGCCTGCCGGTGCATGCGTCACCACGCTGGACCCAATAAGGTTTACCCAGAAAGCTTTGATGAGGATTATAACGAAAAGCAGCTATCTGGAACATACGCCAGCATTATTTGAGAATGCCCACGTCTTTGACTTTCCACCATCTCAGGGTGCTTTCCTCAATAAGACAAGTATTGGAGGAAACCTACCCCGACATAATCCTCTGACCCGTTATCAGATCTTTGAATTCATGCCACAACTACTGGAATTAATAACTACATATGTATATTTCGGGGCTAAATCTTACAATCAATTGCCAAACGACTTGAAAATCAGCCTTCCGGACCAACCGCACCGCGTCAACAAGTTGTTGAAATCCCACTTCACTGACAGAATTCCATATTGATGGAGCAAGTACAATAATTTATTGATTTCTTAAATGATACGAGTCATGTACTTTTTATTAGACAACAAAGAAGATCCCATTGAATTTGTTCATTTCGTGAGAAACCTGTATATGAGTAGGTACCGAACTCTTTTCCCTAACTCTGGCTTGTAGCTTACTGGAGAATATTTTCTTGTAATGATGTTGTGAAGTTTGTACCTATGTATGCTTACTAGAAATAAAGAAAACTAAAAAAAAAAAAAAAAAACTTAAAAAAAAAACATGTTTGTGTATTCCGTTACTTGCACTTGCACCCTATTATTATTCTATGATTGCAGATAGACGTACACAGGACCATATTTTGTTCCTTCATGTCCTTGAAGCAAAAGGCAAGTGGAATGTATTGATTTTGGAGAACATTTGTATCAGATTTAAGAGCGAGGAATCCTTACCTGCGTGGTTACTTAATCATATTTTATAATCATATTTTTTTAATTTTTAGTTTTCTTTATTTCTAGTAAGCATACATAGGTACAAACTTCACAACATCATTACAAGAAAATATTCTCCAGTAAGCTACAAGCCAGAGTTAGGGAAAAGAGTTCGGTACCTACTCATATACAGGTTTCTCACGAAATGAACAACTTCAATATTTTAATTTTAATGTATATTTTAATGTTGCATTAGGAATGTAGACACGAGGTGTTGGGTAGATGGCACGCATTGCGATTATACTCGTAGTTTATCATTCGTTCCAGTTAACGGTGTTGTAGGCGTTTCAATGAGAATTTGTCTGCCGATTCTGTTTCATTATTAGCGTTCCGGAGGACTCTTTTTTTTACAGATGACAGTCCAACAACCCTACAAAAGGGTTGTATTCCAGCTGTTCATACTGGTTTATTCAAGTACGGTAGGATGACTAAACGTATTTCAATGCAATTATGGAGGAGTTGTAGCGCGTTATTTCGATAAAACATACCGGTTATTTTAGCCGCGCGGGTGAAAAATTGTGAGGTTACAATATACCATCTATCCCACTTGACAAAACGAACTCTCATAGAGCGCTTAGCTATTCAAGACATGTCAGGCAGAGTGGCATCTCAGGAAGCATAGATTTTACCTATGATTATTCAAACAATCGTTGCCAAAGAGCTCCTATCGTTTGGGAGGGACTCATTTAGCCCCTTTGATTTCATTAGTGGAATTAACATTTTTAATTAACAATTAAAATTTTTTAATTAACATTTTTAATTAACAATTCGATTTCAATTGCCGTATGGTCTAACGGGAATGGATAGTTCCTTCACAATAATCTCACAAGAATCGTGTAATAAATATAATTCAACTTGACCCATTAAATGCTGTCGCTGTTGGTCCGACGGATTGCTGTTTTAAGCTGTGAATAGGACTCATTTCCATGCGATAATTGATATACCCACACAGCAGAAACACATGTCATCGCTTTGAATGATATAAGGTAGGTACATATCAGAGATAATCCAATTTCCAACCGCGTTGCCTGTGAGATGTCTCAGAACCATCACTATGTCCGCCTTTCGACGTCTCCAAGGCGTCCTCTCGCGGCGTCTCGAGATGTCTCTGACACGTATCAGAGATTTAGATTGAAATCTAGTAGTATGTGTTTGCCTACCAGTATGTATTGCTAATATCGGGGATGAATCGAAGGGGATGAATCGAAGAACGACCAAATGCGGTTTACATGAGAAGTCCCTCTGAAATATGATAGATGTTCCATAAAAAATAAAATACAATAATTCTATTCTAGCCGTAATCCTAGTCCAAACTATTTTCTTTAGCTCCGAGTGAATCACTTTCGATTCAAAGTATTTTGAGCCTTGAAACAGGTTATCCGGTTGAGTGGTTGGAGAGGAAGAAGTTACTTGAATATAACGTATGCTGGACCAGGGGGAAGTAATGGGAATTGGAGGGTTAATTTTTTGACTGCTCGGATTTAATATGTCAAATTAGGATAACTGGCTACGAAGTTGCCCTCGAACGAGGTACTTTTGACCTGAGAGACACAAAATAACGAGATTTCCGGTTACCTATTGATGAGATCAGGGTTCTTCTTCTGCGGTTTTTGATGGAAAATGGTAAAATGTCTATGAAGAGTTGGGATCTGGGAATGTTATCTTGAGTACAAGTGATTCTGCATCTACAGACGACTTTGTAGAACTTCAAGGAGTCTACAGACGATCCATTAAATTCCACAAAATTCTGAGATCCACTAAACTTATGTTACACCTTACCATGAGCCATCGTACCATCTACATCTGATTTATTCAAGTAGTGCTTCTAGGTACTGCCTGTAGGTGGATTTTAGGTATATTCATGAAGATAAAAAACAATTGCAATAATTCAATAATTTCTTTTTCAATTCAAAAATATATCAAAACGTAGTAGGAAAAAAAAATATCATTTTTTCATTATGTACTTCCTCGAGGATTTGTACAAATGATGATATTTTGGGTATAATGACGAAAGTCATGTGAGGAATCAACTTGCGGTTTATGGTAGACATTTCCTACAAAGTATTTTGGCACCAAAACTACACTTCTCGCACTGTCTACTAAAATTCATTCCCCAGGATTGTCTCTCTTTCGAGAATTCGAATAAAAATCACTGATAGCGAAAGTTGCGATGGCCTCTAATGATGAGCCGACCGGACCTGGAGAACTAGCAATGAAGGATCTCGTTTCGTCTCTTCGGGCTGGCGAGCGGATCAGGATGTTGAATTGTTGGATTAGCAGGAAAAAACTGCCTCGTTTTATTGCACTTTTAAAGGTGCGCCTTCATCAGACTTTCCTTTATGCTTTATGGCGTTTAGTTTTATGTCATCAATTGAAGTGTCAATTCGGAATTACAAGAGGTCTCATTATCTTATTCTTTGTTTTTCTAAACCTTTTTTGCTCGGTGGATCAGGGCAGTCACCAAGAACTGCAAAGTAAAGGCCTGTCTACACGCTCCGTTTTGCACAACGTTTTAAGTTTGCGCAGTCTTCAGAGCTCCCGAGCTCAGTTATCGCTGCAACTGCGCAGTCTTCTCCATGGACTCAAAACTGCACAGTTTTCCGGTCTACACGCAACATTTTGTCTGCAACGTCTTGAACTGCGCAGTCAAAACGTGCAAAACGGAGCGTGTAGACCGGCCTTAAGATCCTACAATACGCTACAATGTACCTTCCGATGTAGTTTTCGAGCCAAAAAGAATTATGCACAAATGTTTCTCTCGGCAGAGCGATAAATAATATATTATATATCAGAGTATACAATTATATATCAGAGTACTCCTTATTTTGTTCTTTGAACACTACTTGCGCCCTTGTCATTATGCTCCTTCGGTGGGACGACTCATCACATTGGCATGAAATAATAAATACTTTGGTTTTCAATCAATCCCTTCTTCTCAAAAGTATCTTGATCATCGTCCCAAACTTCTCGCTCGTTCTTCGTAATGGCCTGTTGTCTCCCACTAAACTCAGCAGAATTCCTGGAGTGTGAGGAACGAAAGGGCATTATATCATCTCGCGCTATCAATTAAATAATTGTTCACATTTATACCTTGGACATTTCTGGACCTAGAAATAGCTATCCTTATTGGGTGGTTTGTACAAACCTTTTGAAGATAATTAGAAGAAGTAAAAAGCCCTAATGAGCGTGAGACAGATTTTATCAATAGTAATTAACGTTGGATCATGTCCCTAAATTCTTCATTGAAGTAACATAGTTCTCAGCGTTGGAGCGCTGATGACGAGCTGATAATCCCTATCCATATTGTCCCAGGGTAGGTAAAAGAACGGCACCGCCACGCTGTCCGCTGTTGTTGCGTAACCCTACTAACGCTATTATTTACCATTCGCCTTATCCCACGTAGTAAGCCAAAGATCATTATGTGCTCCAACGATCGCAGTAGTATCCACAGTCTCTTAAAAAATACCGGGCGAGCAAACCGATTTCATGTTTCCCTCAATCATTTGTTGAAAATAGAGCACCAAATGCTTACGGAATGCAAATGGACAGCACGATATTCAGGGCATAACATGATTCACATACCTAGCGCTCATGTGTTTTGTCGTCATGTGTTTTGTAGTTCCAGACACACGTTCATGTATATACGGCTGGATAATCTATCTTTGTCTGAATGTGGTACGGTTCGCGAGTTGAGTCGATCCTTCTGTTCAAGTCTTTTGACAAAGAAAAGAAGTATACGGAGTTTATCTTTATGTTGGAAAAAGTACGATAAGCGACATGGCGACAGGCACGACTCTACAACCAGGATCGCGGACGGGATCGGCTGTCCGTTAATGAGGATCAGAATTATTTTATCATTTCGCTCAAGGCTAGTCTTATCCTTCCCATTGGTTCGAAGGGTGGTCTGGAATCTCATATTCGTCTCATGAGCGATGTGCCGACCACACTGCAGCCACTCCGTACTCTCTCTAGTTATGGTTTTATTTCAATACCTAATAAATGTTATAGAAAGGAGAAGTAGAACGTTGTTTAATAATCACAGAAATAAAATATCAATAAAACTTGGTTGTAACCATAAACGGTTGGTAATGAGAAGGTACTTGGACCCGGGACGAAGCGACATTCTTCTCACATCAACTATTCTCGTTCTTCGGATGTTGGGTGTTGAAAGAATATGTTGAAAGCTCCTTCGATGGAATTTGAAAAAGATTACCCCGAATGCAAAGCTAAACCTGAACGCATACCCAAAATGGTTTTCCGTGACTATTTTCAGATCACCATTTTTTCCTCTTCGATGAGGGCGTCAGATCTTCGTGGAATGTCGTTCAATAACATCGGGAACCCCACTACGATTTGGAAAAATGGGTACCAAGGGGGGACCGACCGCACAATGATCCTTGTCACTTCCCATAACCCTGCGTGAATGGGAAGTTCAAGTAGGGTTATGGGAAGGGGTTCAAAAATAATTTTTAAATTTTGATAAATCCATATCTCGGAAAATTCGGAGGGAATATTGAATGTGAACTAAAAACTTTCCTTTCCATCTGCATTTTTCGAGATATGGATTTATCAAAATTTAAAATTTATTTTGGAACCCCTTCACGTACGGTTATGGGAAGTTACAAGGATCATTGTGCGGTTGGTTCTTAAATTTTAAGAAGGGTTTAATTTTTAGAATTTTTAAAGACCACCTGGAGGTTTTTACGACCTGCCGTTCGTTCACAATGAGGGCTCAATGTTGGAGCAGATGATATTGAATCATGCAGCAACCTTTTCAATTTTCATACCAGCCCAGCTGATTCGAACAGCACAAGGTTTTTGGAAATCAAGTTAATGAATAATAATCAATAATAATAATACCTAATTCATAACTAACTATAATCATTAATCATTAACAATAATTAATAATGATTTACGTTACTTGATAATCATTATTAATAATTAATTATAATAAATCATAATCATTAATCTATCATTTAGTGATCTAGACAGAAGTGTGATCTGTACAAAGAAGATATTAAACCATTGTGTCAAGAATTTGCTGAGCTTTTCACTTCACATTTGGATAGCATACTGGTAATCGTTGGTTAAGCTACGAATTAATACAAGTGGTGTGTTTGACAAAACAATTTCCCCGGGTCAACCGCTTGTGAAAAGAAAGTGAAAGCCCAGTGGGACGGCGATGGAAGATGGCAAAGGGGGGGCTAATCACCAGATATTTCACACACTTTCGGTCGGCGATTCATAAACTTGGGCGATTTCCGGACGGGAGCGATCAGAACAGAAAGCTGATAGCTCGTGGATAAAGCCTCGGATCTTGTATTTATTGTGAAATTTGAACATGGCTGCCTGCAAACGATAAGGTGCTTTGATGAAGACTTCGGAAGGTTTTTCTTGTTGATTGACTTTTACCCGGTTTCCTCTTTCTCGACGAAGCGGGTCACATCCTTGCGGAACGACCGCCGGCTTACGTGCCGGCGAAATCGCGGCACCTTGCTATAGGAAACCCCTCGACCCCGGCCCTCGCCACTTTGGCATTTAGCACGGTAAGGCCAAGTGAAAATCGAAATACGTACTTCGGCTTGCTTATCTTCGCCTCTCATATATGCGGAGTTTATACCCCCCCGTGGGTCACTCCTGTGTTGTGCTTCCAGAATCATTTTGTTCTGTGCTTCGTGTTCGGCGACCAGAAAAATACCTCTTCTTAGTTGAATCAAATATAGAAATTGAATATTTAATAGAGTTTATCTCAAAAAACTCTATCCACTGCATTTAGGAAAGATCTAGGTATCCGAAATAATAAATTACCATTAGTACCTGTGTAATTAAATTTGACTCTATATTTCAAACGAAAATGATCCTTAGTTATTATACAGCCCTCCTCATTAGCTAGTTCATTATCACCAACCCTATTGAATTTTGAAGTTTTTTTGTGAATCAACTAAGACCAAGACAAGTCTTGGTCTGCACTTGATGATTATTTTGATATCACCACGTCCATTTCTCTCTTCAACTGTCTTGATCTCTGTTCTGTATACAATCCCTCATAACTATTTATAGATATTTTATAAGGAATAATTTAAGTAATGAGCAAAAATATTTTTTGTACGTTTGAGGTGGTGTCCATATGAATCTCTACGAGTGAGGAGGATGTCGATAACAAGTTCACTGATGGTCTCCTAATTTTTCAACAAATATTAACAGTTCCGCCCTTTCATAGACGCTCATGTTTATTTTTTCTCGGTTCTATCCCCGAGCCCTTCTTGTGAACGGCCGGTCGTACAACGCCCCAGGCGGTCTTCCCCGTGACCGTTCCCCCTCTTTGATTTTATCGCTCCCGCATTCATCTTTATCTGTTGAAATGTGGCAATGTCCATGAAGACTCAGAGGAAGTTCAAGTATTTGTTAGTATGAGTATTAGGTAAGTAAGTATTTGCCTCGGCACTCGAGTTAATCCATGTACTGGCTCAATGTTTCTTCTCGTGTCAATGGTGCACGCTATTCATACGTGCAAATCCGTGGGTCCTTTCAGTACGGATGAATCCCGCTGGTCTAGGAATCAAGGATTCCAGTCCATGGACAGCTATCACTGGGCTATAAGACATGTATCTACACTTCTCTACTCTATCTTTAAGTAAGAACTGCTGAAACTCTTTTTATCTTATCTTAGCATATCTTAGATTCGAGATAGCTGCCCTACTCTAAGCACTTACACCTGTTCGGGAGAATACTTCAGGGTTTTGAACCCTGTCCTCAAGGGCACCATTTTTCTGAGGCTTTCAAGTAGCGATGACGAATTGAGTGTTCAGTCCATCTCGTCACTAGGCCCCTTGGTGCGTGTTGTACCAACAATAATCTTACGTAGACTTCACCTGTCCCGGCAGCACCTTCGTATTGGAAATAATTGTTATTCCATCGTTTCGAGGGCAACAACAACGATGAAGTTAATGCCACCGGCCTGCAGGACCAAGGTTGGAACATTTTTTAAGGATATCTCAGGCTGCTATTGACATCAAGTTTTGAAATGCGAGGGGGTCGTCCGCCACTATAGAAGCCCCAAGACATTCAATAAGAAGAAGGTTACGAGAAATGTATCGACAAATCGAAGGAAAAAAACTCTGTAAATTCTTGACACAACGGTTTATTATCTTCTTTGAACAGAACAACACCTTAATCTAATTAACGAAATTATGGATGGAACTCTAGCTCATCATCCAAATTTAATAAAACAAATAGGTATTGTTTGAACAATTTACAGACAAGAAACCTATTGAATATTGCATTGTAATCCATCTCAACCCATGTTTAAAATTTCAAGACTCTAGCTCTTCATCTAAAGTTAATTTGTTGAAAGAAATAAGTATTGTTTAAACAATTTTAGAGACAAGAAACCGAGTGGATATTGCATTGTCATCCATCCTAAACCCTTGTTTAATATATCAAGACTCTAGCTCATCATCCAAATTCGATTTGTTTAAACAAATAGCGATTGTTTAAACAATATTACATATAAGAAACTGATTGAATATTGCATTGTCATTCATCTGCGACCCATGTTTAAAAAACAAATAGGTATTGTTAGTTATTATTAATGTTTATGAATTATTTTTCATAATTATTACTACCTAATTATTATTAATCAAATCGATATTTGAAAACCATGTGTTATCAGAATCTAGACCCGACAGGCAGCCGCATGATTCACCTCATGTTGACGAATTTCGATTTGCTCGGACATTGAGCCCTCATTGTGAACGAACGGCTGGTCGTAAAAGTTTGCGGATGGTCTTAAAAAATTAAAAAAAAAATAAACTCTATTTAAATATGAAATAAAAAACATACCGTTTGATAGGAATTTTTCGAGTTTTGAAAATTTCAAAATTCGTTTTGAACCCCTTCCTCATGACCTAGGGTTATGAAAAGTTTCGAGGATCATTGTGGGGTTGGTCCGAACCCGTAACAAACATTTCGAAATTGGCGGACGGACGGATTTTGGTTTATTATCTTCGATAATGAACCATTGGAATCGCCCAAAGAAAAATTTTTTTTTATCCCCATGTCAAAATTTGTTGGTTTACGTTTCAAGATACGTAGATTCAGAAAATCGAAAAAAAAAAAATCCGTCCGTCTGCCGTACGCCGTCCGCGGCACTTTGCCCAGTTAGCTTTGAGCTAAAATTTCGAAATTTATTTGAGATCCTGCTCGCTCATTTTACATGTTTTAACTGCGATGTTTGCATTTTTCGGTCTATTAGCCTTCCGAAAATGCCCCCTCGTCTCGTATTTTTAATAAAAAAAATTTAGCCGCTATTTAAAAAAATTTATTTTATGAATTTCAAGAAAAGGACGTCGAGGGGGCTTTTTCTTATGAATATAGTGAATTTAGATATCTATTTCAAAATTCTAAGTCAATCACAGCCTGATATATCCTTCAAAAACATTCCAACCTAGGTCCTGCAGGTCCTTAAATATAGTGCCAGATATAATGCAAGATGAGTGCAAGGTCCTTAAATATAGTGCCAGATATAATGCAAGATGAGTGCCAGGTCCTTAAATATTGTGCCAGATATAATGCAAGATGAGTGCCAGGTCCTTAAATATAGTGCCAAATATAATGCGAGATGAGTGCCAGGCTACATGTTGCATATTATGCAACATGTAGCCTGGCACTCATCTCGATTCATTCTTGCGTACAATCTTATTTAAATTCATTCTTTGAGATCCATCTCAAATCAGTTTTTTTCTAATACCAATGCAAATGCATCCTAATTGCATTCTCTAATTATTTCTATAATTCATGAGTGTGCATAATATGCATATTATGGTAACAGCTTCCTTGTGACAATTATTGTGAATGATCAAGCCGTCGGTAGTACATTTCCGAAGAGGGTTACGAAGTTGTGGAAAGTGACTTGGAAGAATTGGTTAGTGACGAAGTAGCTATTTTCGAACTCATTGTGAAAGTTATGTCCGACCAACGCTCAAGTTGACGTGAATTCCTGTGATCAAGTTTGTTTGCATTCAAAACTGTCGGATGCATTTCTTCAATTTTAATATGCAAGGGCCGTTCGGGTCAAAACTTGGCATTCTCCATCATCTTTCCGGCTAACCTTTTTTTCGTGCTCTCACCTCACTTTCTCCTACGGGTTTATGAGAAAGCACTATGATTTGAATATAAGATGGGAATATTCGAGGGGGAGAAGAAGGGTTTTGAAAGTCGTGGAGCTTTAGAGGTTCCACTTTTGGATTTAGGGTACAGCGGGTTGAGCAGTGGATGGTGGTAGGAGTTACTCATGAGGCGGGGTGCACCTCTGAAGCCGGTTGGGTAAAAGTTCTTCGGGGTTCCTCGAGGAATAGGACAAGAATCACTTTCTCTGGACCGTGGCCCGCCTCCCCTCTTCGAAAAAAGAGTAGGAAAAAAAAAAGAAAAAAATCCGGTCCCCGAGCTACCATGGCGTTAGTAAGTAGCGGGACTAGGGACGTAGGTGCCCCCTTGACGTTCCCGCGGATCACTACCTAGCAGAACGGACGTGAATGTGTAGAAACCTCGAGACTTCTGACAAGAACGGGGAATATATGACTTGTGGATTTTTACATACGCAAGTCCTGATGACTGTGTGATTGTGATGCTAGTAACTTCCTTCATTTTGTGCCAGACATTCTCCAGAGAAATCCCTTCTTGACATCACAGAATGTAATATATCACAAAACGTAATATATTCTGTGATGTCAAGAAGGGATTTCTCTGGAGAACGTCTGGCACAAAATGAAGAAATTACTACCATTACAATCACACAGTCATTTCATATCAAGTCATATCATTTCATTTCGTGTCATTTCACATCATCAGGACGTTCATACTATAAACGTGGATACTGTAAGAACTTGACACTTTTGGCAAATACTTATTTTATTATAATTATTATAAAGAATTCAACATCGTTGTATTCGTGTTTCCTGGTTGCTATGCAATAGGAATAGCTCACTGCAGAATGCGGCTACCTACTACAAATGCGTGATGCTACATCTTCTCCCCCCTTAATCAAGCTTGCTTCATCCTCCTTGATCACTCTTCGTCGTAGCTGGTCGGCGTGCTTTCTTCTTTGACTGCCCTCCACCTCGACGATGTACGACAACATCCCAGTCCGTTTCTGTATGACTCCCTCGAGAAAAGTGTGTTTCAGGGGATCCTCCACCCAGACTGTGTCTCCCTCTTCGAATTCTCGGACTCTGGTTCTCTGATCGTGGTTGATCTTCTGAGAAACTAATGATGCGTCAATTTTGGCTTCCACGCTAGGTTTCAGCAAGTCCAGCCTGCTGCGAATATTTCTCCCATAAAAGAGCTCGGATGGCGAACGTCCCGTGGTTTTCGTCTTCTTCCTCGTCGCCATTCTGTAAGAACTTGACACTTTTGGCAAATACTTATTTTATTATAATTATTATAAAGAATTCAACATCGTTGTATTCGTGTTTCCTGGTTGCTATGCAATAGGAATAGCTCACTGCAGAATGCGGCTACCTACTACAAATGCGTGATGCTACAGATACCATTTCTACTCGTCCATTCAAGTAGTTTTGAAACCTCCTAGAAGCGAATTCATGTTGGTCATAGCATTGCTGACAAGGAGGATCAAATTTCATCTTGACTTTTTATTTCTTCTAGATACCTTTCCATTCCTTAAATACTTTAAGTATAAATTGGAAAGTTATGTTTTTTTTTTGTTTTTTTTTCAGTCCAACAAACGAATGAAACATTTGAAACTGACACTTTCTTGCGATAAGACTCCTTAGCAGCATCATCTAAGAGATCTCACGTATCGATCGGGAAAACATCGATGTCTACACATCGATGTTTTTGTATGTCTAAAAATATCGCATGAAGAATATCGATGGTTTTCCCGAAAGTACCTTAGGTACCTACTGCAGGACTACTTAAATACGAGTACCTTCACCTAACTGTCCATTTTTTGGTAATTTTTGTTCTTATTTAAAAACGTAAACATGACAAACGTACTCAGTTACGTTAAAAAAGAGAAATCAAATACTCGTAGATTGGGTGACTACTTAATAAACAATTTACTTTATGCCGAATATTTATTAGTATTTATTTGTCTCCGAGTATTATTTGGAGAAGCGATTTCTAAGAGGGTTCAAAATTAAACCCGCTTGAGAAAAAAACCTTCTCCGTGGGAACAGAAGAGGCGATTGCAAGGACATATTTAAATACTACATCATAAAGGTTAGGATATGTATCCTTTGTTAAAATCCAAAATGCCATGAAGTTTTGTTGAATTTTTTCGACAAGGAGAGTTCAAATATACGAGGGACGTCCAGAAAGAAAGGTTACAACATAATATGTTGTAACATATTATGCTAAAAATTGAAAGATGAATATATTTAAATGAAATATACAAGATAAATGCCAAAACATGTCTTTATTTCTTTACATAATTCGCATTGATGTCAATAAATTTTTGAAGCCGAGGGACCAGTTTTTGTGTACCCTCGTATACCTTCCGCTCCACCTCCCGAAGCCATTTTTCGACAGCATCCTGGACCTCCGCGACATTTTAAAATCGTTGTACACCCAAAAACTCCTTCAATTTATTGAATAGATGATAATCCGATGGTGCCAGGTCCGGGGAGTAAGGTGGGTGAGTCATCATAACAATAATGAAACAAGCAGGTCCTGAGTGATACGGGCGGTATGGGATCTAGTGTTGTGAAGGAGTGACACACTACGAGTCAGCATTCCTCCGCTGGTGTCCTTGATTTTTTTCTTCAAATTCTTAAATGTCTCGCAGTATGTAGCTGCATGTAGGTAAGGTGATTCCTTTAGGCATAAAAGATCAAATCGACCAATAATATCCCTTTCCGGTATTAAAAGACAGATGCCATGATCTTCCTCTCTGAAAATTTGATTTTTTTGATTGATGGTGAATGGGCATGGCGCCACTGTAGAGACTGCCTTTTTGACTCAGGAGTATACGTTTCGTCACCAGTCACAATTGAGTCTAGAAAAGTTTTACCCTCGCTTTCTTACCGTTCAAGAAATTCACGTGCAGCCAAAGCACGATTTGTCGATGTTCTGGAGTCAACATTTTTGGCACCCACCCTGCAGACAACTTCGTATAACCAACTTCTCCACCCAGGAGACTTCTTGAGATGTCTGGGAAACTTTCACTAAGGGCGTCAAGAATTACCTACAAGACGATCATCGCGAACATGTTACCCATTTGGTAACATACTGACGTGTCATCACCTTGGATCCATAGGTTTCCACAAGCTGGCGATGAATACTGGCCGCGGATTCATTACGCAAAGTAAGGTACCGAATAAGAGGGCGTATAGGTGGAGGGGTACGTGGAGCGATTGGAGGACGAACTGGTTGACGAGGTTTGGCTGCTGTGACGACATTTCGTAACGGACTGAGGGGTTTGATGATTTATTTATTTATTTTTTTCACCATTAGGAACCTCTTTACCTACCAGTGGTGACATCTCTGGAAAACAAAATTCCCTTCGTCCCACACAGCCCTTGTAACCTTACTTTCTGCACGTCCTTCGTAGATTGAGCTCATCAGGGATGGACGGGTGCGAAATTCATTTCTTCACCTGCCAGTTGGTATCGGCGAACGATAAACCTTAACGTTAACCTAAACGTTGCACGGTCACACTAGACGTCAAAGTACTCCCCAAAGCACTGTGATATTAGGATTAGCACATTAGTAATTAAGGTGGAGGAATATTATATGAAAGTACTCCCCATAGCACTGTGCTATTAGGCTTATAGGCGTGAATGTAATAGTATGAATGTAACTTAAGTATGAATGAGTATTTTAACCATTAGGACCTGCAGAATCTACAGCAGAAGCACATAACAAATCCGCAATAAAATGAAGATGCTGGACACCCAGCAGCCAAAATTGTTGCTCTTGATCAACGAGCATACAGGCAAGCACAGCAAAGCTGCGCAGATCAGCACCGCAGACTCAAGCAAAGGGCTCTGGCCAAATTCGCAGCCAGGAATGAAAAGAAACCCAGAATGCCCAGCGTCCACCACTACTCCTCCACGCGGCCCATCCTGGACGCCCCTATTTAAAGGGGTGACTAACTGCGCAGGGAGTAGATTGGTGAAGACCATCAGCCCTTGAGAGAGGGCAGCAAACTCCTAGAAGAGCCGAAAGGCGTAGAAATAGGAGGAAGCCCAATAGAGGAAGAAAGATGGTTACACTAGACGTGTTGGTGGTTTTGGTTTCATTCCTACTATCTTATCTCGAGTCAACCATGACTGAGATGAAAAATATGCACCCTAAACATTGCAGCTGGTAAAACAATAAAAGTCAAAGGGGCTCGGTAAAAATAAATAATGTAGTAGGCAAGTAAAGTTCCTAATAACGCACAAAAGTTTACACGCACAATTACATACTGAAACGAAAAATAGGTTTTGTAAGTATAGGTATTTTGGGGGAAATGAAAAAAGAGGAGAGACCCTCGTGAGAGTCTCGAACCTTGACATGAAAATGTTTTTGCTTAACACGCTAGTTTTTGTATAATTTTTCAACCTTTCCGCTTCTTCCTTGTTTCCGTGCACGCAGCGTACACAGACGTCTTGACTGTGATAGTGGATGCCATGATCACTAAACTATGCAAGTCCGAGATTTATTCTCTGGGATCCTCACCAAGATCGGTAATGAGGGGTGTTGGACGCCAGAATAGGCAGTCAGTATAGAGTAAAGGTTTGTTACAAGATACAGTCCAACAGACTGAATTAATCTTAAAGACTAGGGCATAGGTATCACACGGTTGCGTAGGTATGCCAGAGAAAACAAAGACAAATCTGAAAATTGTAGTTGTGTTGCTGACAACATTGTTTACCCTCATTTTTTCATCATGTAAAGTTCTTCTGCCACTGATGGCACGTGCGTCTGGTTAACATGAAACTATTCTATAAAATCTGAAGATTCCAGCGGTGAACGATTACCGTGAAATGCACACAGACGGAGTTACAATTACTTAGTTACGGATTGGTTGTACGTGAAAATCATGCCAAATGGAGGATGTCGCAAAATCGTTACACAAAATTGGGGGGGAGGCCAGAGCAAAGAAATTTTCATGTCAAAAACATCGATGTCTGGGAAAAAATTAGAAGAAAAACATCGACATGTGATAGATATCGGAAGAAAAACATCGAATCAGCTTCGAAGTGCATCTAGTGGTCCGGTGTGTTGGATGCACCACAAATATCTTAATCGTTAGACTCCGTTTCTGCATTGAAATAAGAATGACTGCCCTGTGGAACTGTGGAATGTGTAACTTGTTTTATACTTTGTTAGTTGGAGAAAATGGTCTCAAATACTACACATTTTCCTTAGTTACCATGCTTAGTAAACAAGTAGTTGAAGCGGTTTTGTCTAAAAGATGCTTCATCGCATCAAAACGTTCACAATTTGTGGTGAAAACAATGCGGTGTCACGGATGGATCTTGAGAGCAAAATTGGCACTGGGTTTGGCGGAGTTGTTGACTCGTTGGTTGAAAACTTGAGCGCAAGGTCTTGACCAAATTGGGAGGTTCGTCGTACACTTGCAAAGAGGGTGGAAGGCTCATGTAAGCGGGTGGCTGAGGGTGATGGAGCTGGTTGCATGACCTTTCCATGACCTGACCTATTACCGCCTCGTGGCAGGAGTCCACATTATAACCGGCTTCTATCCACTTTCTTAACGAAAGATTCATTTTCGTTGTTACTGAACCAATCGTCCACACATATTGTGAAATCAGTATTCTCGCTATATCTAGGAACGCGGTAGCGTTCCACCCCGCCAAGCATAGAAGTTAAGAAGAACGAACGGTACCAAGTGTATGTTTACCAGACGTCACAAAACGCGTTTTCCAGATATCCAAATCACGGCTCCTATTTGACCGATCAACTTGAAATTTGGTTTGCGTCTCCTTGGTGTGGATAATAGAAGGCCCGGAAAGTTTCTAGTCGCTGGGTCAAAAGGGAGTCGAGTTATATAACTTCAAACACCCTGTTTTTCTTACCTTGTTCTTCTTCTTATTACTAAGTGTTCAGTGAGTTGACCCTTTTGTTTACCCATATGAGTTAAGCCCTCTACTTCTCTCTATCAGTATTAGGTACTTATCTTGATATAATATATCTGGAACGATGGAACACTCAAAATCAATATAGGTACCTAATAGAGCGGTAGAATATCATCTACCGCTCTATCATCCCATTCGATAACACAGCAGCAATCAATCTTGCAAACAGTTATGCAGACGATTCGGCCAACCATCATCACCTGTATCATTCTTTCTCCTCGGCCGGAATCCAATTAATATGGGAAATGGGAAAGAAAACGGTACTATTTATTTGGAGTTGATGGAATATAGCCATCAGTTATTTTCGCGACCTCTCGTTAATGAGTTGAATAGCTCAACGGAAGCAACACGCAGACAACTAATTTCCACGGTCCCATTTGGGAAATTTGTGTCACACGAACGGGAAAGTCGAAGTGAAAGATCTTGTTAACATTTTGTACATTTCCTCCTTGACGTATTGACTGTTTTTTATTTGGAGGGTTGTAGGAGGTTCAGTGTGAAAGAAGGAACGTTGTCTCCAAGCTTTCGGCTTCATTAAACCATCTTCAGGGGTTGGTAGATATTTTCTCCGTGTCCCGAGCAAGATATCTACCGGAGAAAATATCTACCAACCCCTGAAGATGGTTTAATAAAGCCGAAAGCTTGGAGAAAACGTTCCTTCTTTCACACTGTACCTCCAAAAACCCTCCAAATAAAAAACGGTGAAAGATCTTCTAAAATGAAATTGATCATTTGACTCGTATTGTGAGTGTTTATTAATATAGTTCCTCTCAAATTCAAGTCTTGGGAGCTTAGCGCCTTGATGGTTCAATGCGAATCAATTCGGATTTGGAGTCAATTAGGAGTTATCATCTTTGTGCCTGCGAAGTCTTGCAATACTTATGCCACATAATTGATTAAATTTCAAATATTTGAAGGTATCCATTATCCAGACCTGTAGTTAGAACTAATTTGTTCCCTTGTGACACTTGGGAGTGTAAGCTCCTCATTTTCTTAGTACGAGTAATTAGTAGACGTTATTGGTTTAATTTAGCTTTAATGTATCCTGGAAGGCAAATTATCGCTTAATTCCGACATTCATATTTATATCACCTAATAAACGTGATTGGTCACAATCACAATAAGTTTTTTCTGATTGAGTTAGAGTCAATTTATTTTTCCTAGAGGCAATGACTCATAGCGAAGTGGTCATATGTATTTTTGTGTGCGATTATCCCCGCTCAGGATGGTTTATGATCCTAAACGATACCCAACCTTCGTAAATTGAGAAGATCAATTGCACTTTTAACGGAAATATTGTGTTATCCGATTTATCTCAACTTTTGTCACCTTTGCCCCAAGGGTGTCCTTTTTTCCCTCCTCCAAAATTGCTTCAGAGATGATCGAACAACTACTTTTCGCAACTACTTTTCACGATTCGGCGATATTTTTAAATCATCGCGAATCATGTGTTCCTGAAACTTGTGTGTTATTTTCATTATGACTCTCAATGTAAATGACTCGAATCAGACTTGAGATCAGTCTGATTGTGACTTGAGATCACTGGTCGTGACCGTCGGTAGTGACGTCAATACTCCTGTCTCTATGTTAGCTGCTGTCTGTAGCACTAACATCGATGGGAACGGGTAAATGAGTGAGACGCATGCCCTAATAAGGAGAAGCGTATAGCTGACTACCAATGAAATTGTGGGAAAACGGCCGGGGATCACTGGTGAGGGATCATCTCAGCTCTCACACCTTGTAAGACAAAGCTCTTTCCTACCACGTCAGATGGTGGGTTTGTTATACCTAGTAGATATCGAACGATGTTAATATTCATCCTCCATTGTTGGAGAACTCATGAAATCAAGTTAAATTATTCCCCAGTACTAGAAGTGCACTGTAGACTCCATTTCAGTCGGAATAACGGATGTTAAGTCATTATCCCTCATAACGCTCCTGTAAAACATATAGGACCTATCTATGAATCCATCATAGTCCTCTCGACTAGTACAGGTAACTGAATTAATATTTAATGTACCAAACGGTGGGTGTTCCCTGTATTACATTCTCGTTGGTAATGTTATTAGACGGTTATTTAGGTATTTGTTGAACCTCTTCGTGTGATAAATCAGAATGAAAATAATAACAACCTTTCTTGCCATTACACTCATAATTACTACAGTATTCTAGTTGTCAATGTTGTACCAGAATCACCTTTTATAGAATTTACAAACGCCCCACCCCGCAGAACTACTCGTTTTCCTATTAGTTCATGACTAATGTGTGTGGAATGAGTTTTAAGAGTTCTGTTTTTGGGCGTTGTAACGTCAGTATCTCTACAGCGATTTATCATTGAGCAATCGGTTTCCCCGAAGGAACCGTTGCTTGGGCAATTGCGAGTGGGTCCCATACAATACATTATCAATAAAATGAGCCTTTATCTTTGTGGCTGAGCAACACGAACTGTAAATTACTGGATTAAATCATTCGATTTTTGCTTCTGATGTGTTGGACAGTGCAGCTGTTTCAAGCTGCATGTTGCTACGCCATTAGTGAAACTTAATTCATGACAAAGTGATATTTCCTCTAAAGTACTTGGATTCTTAAGCCGTTGTGTTGTGGGAGTATCGGCTTCCGAAAAATCACTTATTCTTCTCGTCTTGCGGTAAGTAATTGAGAAATCCGGAGTAAGTTTCTGAATGTTTCTCAAGGGACTTCCTCTTTCAGGGCTCTTTCTAGCCACGGATTGCCACATCCACATTCGGCGAACCGTACCCTTTTAGTTGGTCAAGACCAACCTCCTCAGTGTCTGATGCTGATTTTTCATTTCGATTTCTTAACGTTGAAATTATCCTCAATTATACTCTCTACACTACTCATACTATACCTTCTATCCCTCCCAACGGAACTCTATTCGTAGGTGTCTTACCTTTTGGCCAGTTTTGTTCAATTGTTCATCAAACCCAAAATTCATCTTTACATGAAGCTTTAGTTCAGGAAGAGCAACAAACTGCTCAATGTAGCTATTATAGTTTAATTATAGTTGGAATCGTTTGTTCCTCGTGTTTGAAGCCATTGTTCTCGGTCCAAAAGTTTTGAAACTCGAATTTTCAAAAAATTGCTTACCAAAATCCGATCCTGACCATCCTGAGTTAACTGCCAAATGACACCGAAAATCTTGAAATTTTGTCATTCCAGACGACAAAATTTGTTATTAAACCCGTAAAATGGATACATTTTAAATAAAACCAGTTTTTTCGTTCAAAGATTCGCTCTTATAGCCATGCTGCATGACTGTGAATTTTTTTTGAAAGGTTTCTTCTTTACGCTGAACACGATGGTGAATTCAGAATTCCGTTCTCAAACTCGAGCACTTTGAAGATGAAGAAACGTGGTTGTTACTTGTTATGATGTTCTACACTGTATATCCGCTCTAATCTGTAACGAAATGGGATATAGCAATTCTGAGTTCGCCATCGTGTTCTGCGTTGAAAAAAACTATTGTGGAGACAACATTTCCAAAACTCTTCTGGTATTAAAAACCACAAATTTTACTCTGCGTAAAACTACTCCTGTTTCAATTTTGTATGGTATCAAGTTGGGAAAAATTCTCCGAAAATGAATTGTCAGAAAGTTTTAGATGCCGAAAACTACCAATCAAATGATGTAAAACCAATTATTTATTCAGAAATTCACTCTTGTAGCCATGATGCACGACTGAAACTATTCGCTTTACCATTATTCACGTCATTCACATCACATCATCGCATGACATGACAAGGATCTTTTGGTGGATTATCATTCCTCATGTGAAACTGGCTCATGGTGAGTGATTTAGTGTTATGAAGCCTTACATATTTATATTCCTCGTACGTTTATCTGAAACTAAATCCCCCTAAATGGCCCTTGGATCCCATCTGTGGTGTTTCCTGATATCCGGTATCGTTAGAGGTTTCGAAGATTACCTCCAACTCGTTATCAACGCATCAACAATTTACCAGTGCAATGCAAATGTGAATTGCCTTTAGTTCAGCTAAGTAGGTATGCAAAAAATCATAAAAAGCGTATGATAAAAAAGCGTATCATAAATCAGTGTGAAATGGTTGAATTGCTTGGGCATCCTGTAGAAATCGTCTGGTCCATCAATGGTTCCCGAGAAGTCGGGGCACGGTAACCCTGGACCCCCGCACACCCTTGATATTCTTATGTAAATTGCTTGTGTTTGATTGACACTATCAATTGGGTTCTTGAAATCTTCATCTTCCAGTTTTTCTTCTCGATTATGTGATTCTGATCTGTGTAAAGGTCAATGGGAGGTCTGGCTGCTGATTCGGTTCCAGAAACTAGCACAACAAGAATAACTGTACACTAACAGTTATTCTTGTTGTGAAGGAAGCTACAAAGGGAGGATTCATAGTAAACTACAATACTACTGTAATTATTTATTTATCCGATTGATCAATATTGATACCTATTGATCAATACATTCTATTGTAAAGTTGATCCATTCATTAAGATACTTTTCAAAACTTAATTTCAATGAATCAATTCGTACGTCAGTACAATCAAAACAGCACTCATTGGTCCGATTCTGCGGTTGCTGCCGTTTCCATTACCGACTCTAGTCGTGTCGAATGCTTGGCCTTTCCTCAAGAGCAGATCACTTCCCGATGACGAGATCTCGTTACGCGATCGGAATTACAACCTCATTCGACTTTCCTGGGCAGAACAGAAGAACATTTTCGCTTTTCTTTCAGAAACCACAAGATGTACTAAGTTGAAGAGGAACAACCTCCTTTACAATCATTCAAATTCATATTTCAGGCGAGTGTCTTTAGTTTCACCAATCCATCGTATATATATATTTCTCTCCTTCTAATTTCTCTTCCTGTAAAATTTTTTAAACATTATATCACCGCGAGTGCCTTCATTTCCACACGAATATATACGAATATATATACATATAAATATGAACTTGAATGAATGTACAGGAGGATGAAAAATTATAGCAAACACTTTTTTCTTCAAGTTTTTCTAGATTTACTCGTACGTAAGGGTTTGCTATAATTTTTCATCCTCCTGTACATTCATTCAAGTTCATATTTCACGCGAGTGTCTTTAGTTTCACCAATCCATCGTATACATATAAATATATATATATATTAATGTAAATAGTGGAGGTTGTTGTGACTAGGAAACAGTAGATTTCGGGTAAGGATGACCAACACTAGTCGTTGTTATCATTCGGGTTTATTACGACGTTTCGATCGTGGAACACGATCCTAATCATGTATCATGATAATTGTCCGATAGCGACACAGTACAATTATCATGATACATGATTAGGATCGTGTTCCACGATCGAAACGTCGTAATAAACCCGAATGATAACAACGACTAGTGTTGGTCATCCTTACCCGAAATATATTAATGTATGTGACATTCCAGATGATAACTCTCGATAGAATTGCGATAAAAAGTTCAAATTTGCACAAAAAATCTGTCTTGGCAATCGACAGGCTAAGTTCGTAGATGGTGTAGAAGTTCGTAGATCGTAGTTTTATGCTGAACACGATGGTGACTTCAGAATTACAATAACTCATTCCGTTCTCAAATTTTGAAGATGAAGAAACGTGGTTGTTACTTGATATGATCTTCATGGTTAGTCTGCTCTAATCTGATGACGGAATGCGATATCGCCATTCTGACTTCACCGGCGTGTTTAGAATTGAAATACCGAAAAGCTGAGGTGGTTCGGGAAGTGGGGGAGGGGGGGGGGGGTCACTAAAAAAATGAAAGTTGTTCGCAAAATCGAGTACTGCGAAGATGAAGAATACGTTCTTCATGGTAAATCTGCTCTAATCTGATGACGGAATGCGATATCGTAATTCTGACTTCACCGTCGTGTTCAGCGTTGAAATATCCGAAAGCTGAGGAGGGTTTTGGGGAGGTCGGGGAGGGGGGGGGGGGCACCCATAAATTCCAAAAATAAAAAGGTTAGTCAAGTGACACCTCATTCTAAAGGTTTTTACACGCTGAAATGTTCGCAGAAACAGAAAATGTTTAGACTCAAAGATGGAGAAGCCGGATTTCAAATCGAGCAAGATGCTGGAGATGCACATTGTCAACCGGAAGAAGGACGTGGAAGATCAACCCGTCAGTTGGCTCCAAACGCGAGTGATCTTGATTGAAAAATGGCGAGCCATTCTCAGTGTTCATATGAAGGGAATTTAATGGAGACTGGCAAAAAGTTGATATTTTCAAAAACAAGATCAACTAATGATAGAGGGAGAAGACGGTGAGTGCTGCAATTGGTTTTCAATTATGAAAATTCAAATTTCATTATTTTGTCATATAAATACGTTTTTCCATGGTACAAAAATGGAGGGGCCAGGTGCCGGCGCTAGGCCGGTTTGTGCTAATTCCTCGGCTTGGCCGGGTTGTGCAAAATAAGTTAGTTGATATTTTCGTTTTGCACAAAGCTGTCCACCATAACTCAACAAATCTTGAAGTTTCTCTTATTTTGACGTTACCATTCGATTTTGCGCACCAAGAAACATAGAGGGCAGAGTTTTCATCTTTTTAATCAACACTGGAGAGGCTGAGTAGAAGACAACCCCGAAAAATCTTTGATCGCGTTTTTCTCGAAAACGATATCTAGGCGCTTGGCCGGTTTGTGCGTAACACCAAATGAAATACCTCCTTCCGATAGTCTTTCAGTTTCATCAAATGGCCCATCGTTCCTTAGGTTCATGGACATGAAAGACTTTACTGGTTATTCTCTCTTTGCCCATCAGCGTGAGTTTTGTGGAAACAAATAAAGCAGCCTCGATATGTTTGACCGCGAAATCTCCCAAAAAACTCTTGAGTGTTCTCGTTACGGTGCCCGCGCCCGGCACGTTCTAAACTATCCGGGCCTAGGTCATCTATTGTCGCCAGCGCTGGGTTCTGGTATACGATGGATATGCCGAGTTAAGTGCCCCGCCCTGCTACCCTTTGGATCAGCTTTGTGGAAATGCGAAGCTGATATTACCCGGTATAAGACTGGCGTCCAGGGACAGCCGATTGTTTCTCGACGGACTCCTTATCCTGCCGTATTATAACGGTCCAGTTTTTCTCTTGGTTCCTATAGCCTTTCCCTACTCCCTGGCCCCAGCTCTACTTCTCTCACCGAGTTTCGTCATGTGTACCTATTTCGTGCCGATCTCGATGCATCTTTTTCAAGGCCTCCTCGTCATATCCTTCTCCTTTTTTCTCTCTTCATCTCCTCGTCCAGTTGAGGCCAAGTGAGAGGCATCGAACTGCCGAGAGTTGCCCCCACTCCTTGGGGGAGTATTCTTATGTTTCGTCGTCGATCAGAGGAGGAGACTCCGGTTTTGCATAACAGTAATTTCGTCTAGGCGGATATTCCGCTCTGCCTTCATGGCCACTTAGCTCATAGTGGACCAAGTGACTCGCTGACTATTTCCCGACATTCAACTGACTTCGTAATGTGCTCAGGGTTAGTTCGCAATGGAGAGCAATCTCCTACTAATCCTGCAACTCGTAGCTCTACTCATTCGTAGTTTTCATACTTGTCTTAACCAACCGTAGTTTTCCATTCAGCGTTAACTAACCGTAGTTCGGTATTTGATGATGATTGTCACATTTTTCTATGTAATACGACCTGTGAAGAGAGCTTATGGTCGCTGCTTGGAGAAGAAGTTAGGTTAATGTGGTCCACTGGGTTGAGGTCATGGTCCTCAACAAATAGGTACCTACTTTTCCTATGGTAAAATTATCGATGCAACCCGAATTATCGTGACCGACGTGATATTCATTCAGTTGTTAGTATACGTATATGATAATGTTACTCAAGGGCCACCTATCATCGATAAGAAGAAAGAAGGTATTTGAGGAATGTTGGAGCCTTACCTCGAAATATCAAATGAGGACGATGAAATCATTCATTTAAACAATATTTATCCATAGTATGGTAGGAAGTTGGATACGTTCTAGCCAAATTCTTCAATCTATTCCACATTAACCGTTGACACAAGTATTTCACCGATGATGCATTCCGATCTTCATTTGTTTTCGCCAAATAGTAACAATAATGTTATCGCGCAGTTGTAAAACTGTTGAAACTACTACACCTCAACAACTCTCAATACGTTAATAATTATTAAGGTATACCGAGAGTGAAGTGGCAACAAGGCCTACCTCAAGCGGGGCGGACCAACATGGCCTACCTGAAATGAGGCTGGTCAACATAGCCTACCTCAAATGGTGCTGGACAGCATGGTCTGAGTGTTTTTTTTTTTTTTTTTAAATTTATAGGAGGCACAAAAAACTGTTTATTCCTAAAATTTGGGGACATATAAGTGACTGTTTACTACTATAGACACTTCCGGGTTCCAATCAGTTCACTCGTCCCACTAAGTTCATTAAGATTACCATTAAATAATAGTGCTCTACTATTTAAAATAAGCAAGAAGCACGATTTTTAATAGTAACAATAGATAAATTGAATAGCTATTCGAAAATATCATTAGAAATATGACTATGTATGCCGTCAGCCTGAGATTTTTCAGGTCCGTTCTAAATTTCGATAAATTGAGTAGAGTAGGAACAGTGATTTTGGGCAACATGTTTGAACACGCAAACCATATCTCAATTAGGTGCGTACTTCCTTGAACGGACAATTCTTCAACATTACCCCTTCCCTCCTCAACATTACGATTTGGTAACACTACTAGTAGTTAATTAATTAGCTATCAGCTAATTAATATGTTGTTCAAGTATATGGGTGTGGCGAAAATAGAATAATAAAAAAACATCAATTTGTACGCTCCAGGTACTGAGGTAATTCAAAACAATGTAATTTGGCCTGTGGGGGCAAGATGACAAGATCCAGCAGGGACGAGCTAAATGCGTAATACTGAGACCCCCTAAATTGACAGGAAAAAGAAGAGAATGCCTTGGATAGGGTAGTGTCGAACTGAAAGCAAATAATGCCACGTATTCCCCCTCATGTTGCTATCTTCGACTATCTTGATCCTCATTTTGTACTATGTCTTAATCATAGTAGTCCTTCACAGATTGGTAAGGAGACAAGGTTTGAGGCTAATAGAGGAAATGTATATTTAACAATTCGAACGAATGAATGATTTCGAGTCAGAAAAGAAAGTTGGGATAATTAAAGGTGAAAGAACTATAAACGCATGAATATTGACCCAGGGAGCTACTCTACACGAGGAGAAGGACTGTTATGAATGGGCGTTTCCTCGTTCCCGATACGATTTGGTTCTTCTGTAATATCCATCTGCGCTCCTTCAGAGAGGCAATCGTTCCGTTTTTGACAAGTCAGGACATTTCATAACAATTATTGTGGCTTCGACAATATCAACAATTTACAAAGCACATGAGAAGATAGAGAGATATGTAGAAAACAATTGTTTAGAGATAAGTATGTGATGGTGGGCGCTAAATAGTCGAAGAACATAGTCAGAACGTTTCAAACGCTCATGTGAAACATGTTCTGGGAGTGAGCTCAAGGAGCATGTGTGATCAGCCAGTAGAGGAAGGAGACATCGATGTCTGATATGAAGAAGAATCATCTCAAGTACCTGAGTTCTTTAGGCCAAATTTTTTTGCTTTTACGAGTAGAAACCATTTCTGGTTTTTTAATCGTATGCATTTTGGACTGTTTCAATTTTGATCGTCCGTTGTATGTAATACAACAGAGAAACTCCTTTTGTTGTAGCGTTCCGAGACCACTTGAGCGATCCATTGAGCCCTCAGAGTCCTTTAGAGATAACAATGTTTACTAAATAACAATATTTGGCACCGATAATGTAACAGGAGAGCGGGACGTAGTTGTGTTTCTTACGCGCTTTTACCTTAATGCGTTATACTCTTCAGACAGTTGTATGACAAATGATGCAGGCTTGACTTCGTAGGTCTCATTGGTCTCCATAGATTCCCTGCTGACCCTCCTCCTCCTCCACGTCTGGCATCTGCGATCAACGCTTTCCGATTCAAATCATGTCATATACAATTACACTTGCTCCGCGCAAATGCCACCAACCAGTCACTGTTCATCCAGAGCTCTTGTCGATTACTGCTCTACTGATGGTTTCGCTCCAAATCGCTTCTCAGATGCAGATGCAAGTGTGCTCATTTACCTCCTTATTAGGTTATATTCTTCTTATGTGTATGAGTCATTACGTTTGCCCTCTATAGATCATCCATCAAGGGGATGTTTTGGTTAGCATCCCGGGAAAACTCAATTACTATTGACTCCAACCACGTCAATCTATCTCTGTGTGCCCAACCGCTCTCCCAAAGCTTACATGGGTAGGTGGGTACTTTCGTCCTAGGACAGAAGTACCCTGGGTAGGTGGGTACTTTAGTCCTATGACACCGGAATGGAAGGGACCCCTGAGCCTTATGACCCTACATCTCACCAGCTTTTTTATTGCGTTGCTTTGTGATTATCTTGTTCACAGAGTTCTTCTATCTTTGATCTCTTGCAGTAGCTTCCATTAGACTATCTAATTATTCTGTTTAATTTCGTGTGGCCCATTGTTTTTGACAGCTAATTTTCACATTCATCGAACAAATGGTTATGAATTGACCATAATACATAATTTTAATACAATTGTAGTTCACCCTTTACATTTTGATTAATTATAGGTTTGTAGTGCTAACTATAACAATGGTGCTGCGAGCAGTAGATTTGGTTCCTGTTGTTGAACAAACAGTTAGTTGTCTTACAACATTTTGGTCACAAATTGCTAGTGGTAGTCACTGTTACTGTTTCGTGTTACTGTTAATTACTATTTCTTGAAGATCTGTTCCGTCTGTGAAATCATTTCCCAATATCCGTTTGTATGAGGTTGTTATAGTAGGATCTGAAATAGTTCTGCGTTATTAAAAGTGACCTACAGTACATATGTGTGCTGTAAGTATGTGTATGTGGCCCGTGAAGGTTGAGGCTGGAATTATTGCAATTAAATTCACTGCTGCTAGGTATTTATCGACTTTCATTAGCTTGTCTGCGTCGAGGTACAATAATGCGATAAAGTGCACCTACCGGAAAAATCTGGTGTCAATGCGAAACTAACCAAACCACGGCTGCTGGGTTTATAGGTACTTTGAACTACTACTGATGATGGAATAAGGTGGATTGAACCCTTCACACTACATTTAGTCGGTATCATTATTTTATTGTTGTGTGCTCCATGATAGCATATATAATTTTATGTATTTTTGTTAAAGGTCAATTCTGCCTACCTGAGGATTATATTGAAGTGAGTACCTACTACCCTAAATTAGCCGCCATTTTATGGTGCTGGAGTTCGCACAGAGTCAATCGGTCTTTTGAAATAAAAAAATTGCACGCTAAATACGAGTACATGTCTTGTGGCGGGTTATGATTGATTTGATAGTTACAAGTTACCACTAAAAGAAAACTTCCAATCCCAACTTCTTACTAGTTTGTAACTCCGTCTTTCTTTTGGAGACCTCCATTCACCATGAGAGGAATTCCATCCCTAACCTTATGAGATTGATTTAAAGGGCTACCTGCTCGAGCTTACTCATAGTCCTACTATGCGCAAGCACGTTTCATAGGAAACCTAAAACATTCTTTGGGCTGGAGAATGTTGTTCACCGTTGTTCACCAATGACAGTCAGCACTGACAAATGTAAGCTACGACAAATAAAGTGATCGGCTCAAAATGCACTGCCTTCAGAGCCGTAGCAGCAGGCGGTTGGGGTAGTTCTTGGCCCATTACCTACATGAATGACGTGTGGGGTCCTCGCCTATCCAGGTGCACCTGTGAATCAATGGGTGCTTCTATCCCTTGGGAACGAGTTGTCCGACAACTGTGTGAACTCCTTACCTGTAACCATATACTCGTACAGCGCTTCATATAATGCTCCCGCCACCGGACACCACTCGTAACACAATCCTCCTCGTTAATTTCGCTATACTACTGCCTTGAAATGGGTTCTTATGCGCATATGTTTACTGCTTGGCCCCATCAAGTCTGTTTGGATAGTTCTGCACCTCTGTGGCCTGTTTTCTCCTTTTTCTAGAGTGGTAACTTATTAATGAAGGATATTGTGATTCTCCTTATTTATCTAGTTACTACTACGAAGCCAGCCGTTCGTGTCGCTTGTCCTTGCTGTTACCCTGTTGCTCCTTGTCGAACAAGAATAAAGAAATTCTTCAGATCTTCAAGGGGATAAGTAATTGCGCGATGTAAGTTACATGGGTTCAGATTAGCACTCAGGTGATATTACATGAACAAGTGCGAAAAACTTTATCATGGAAAACTCTTCGTCTGATTCTCCTTCTGTGTCAATGTAGCAGAAGCCATGTGATTACTTTTTAGAGGAAACAAATTTTTGAGCACCCCGAGCAACCGCATTGCCGTGCAACTTCCAGCATTTCGAGTTTCTACAACCAATTTCATTGGAACTTAGTCCTATAGTTAACTTATAGTTAACTGGACACATATTTTCTCATCATAAATTGTTTCTTCATAAGGTTCATCCCCGTAAAACAATGTAACTATACAGCTCATGCACATTTATAGTTCTTGCAATTGCTTAAAAACTACAGTAGATGAGGGTTTTCAAACATTTTCTTCCGAACGCTTGCGTTGTCAACCTTCGGCATAGGGTCTATTATGTCGGGGATTTTTTTTTTTTTTTTATCATGAGTTTATTGGAACAAAACCTTTTGTAATGAGACAAGGATTCGTGACGTACCAATTTAATACTGTGCACTGTCCGATCTTTCAATTAATTATTCCAAATGTTTCCAAGGATATCCAACAAACTGTCTTGAATAAAACCTGGACTCTCAAATGCGATGAAACGATAGGTAGTCATTGAATTCGCAAAAATTGAAATGTGGTGAAACGGATAATGCGTGGGTTGCCCAAAGATCGTCGGTTCATTTTGAAGCTCGTCATAATAGTAACAGCAAAGCTCTGCGCATGAGCTCCTCCTATATGCGCCATTTCTGCCGGATACTCATACTGATTTGACTCAAATTTGTTGGGTGGATCAGTATATTTGCACAAATGCTTTCAATGCGTTTCTCATTATTTTACTCGTTATACAATGGTCATACGTGATCCTTTCAATGGTTGCATCCTCCATCATTTGTTGTTCAGTCTCCTGATTGAAAAACGTCTCCACTACCAGGACTAGTGACTCTTGATTTTTGATGGTCCACCGTGCCGGCAACTGGTCTGACAGGCAACTGGTTACTTGAAGGATCAGAATGACGGCGCCGGTTACAGCTTTAATTCGCGCGACCCACTGAAAACCATCGCCTTTTACGACCACAATCGTCACTCTACCTCTGATCACACTCCAACCAGGCGGCAACTTTCCCATATTCGGTCGTCCAGAAAAACTCGTCATTCCTCGAGTCGTATGGGGGTTCGACAAAACTGGTGTCCCGGAATGCGTGATGCAAAATTAATTTCGCCCGGTCTCCAGCAGGTGAAATCCTTAGGGCCTAGACCGGTTTCACTCTAAGAGCAGGTATTACCGATCATTCATCAAGGTTATCATAGAATGGCATAATCTAAGGTTGAAAGAGTAATGACCAGTGGGAGGTGGTTTGTCGAGCGTCAAGGGTACCTACAATCAATCCGTTTTGTGCAATCTTGTGTTGAGAATCTGAGTGTCAAATCTACTACAAATTTCTTGGGACGACGCACAGTGGTCGGAAATAGCCGTTTTTGTGCAAAAACCTCTAAAGTTTATAATTGGCAGCTACTCTTGTGATCCCTAATGATTTTCGGTGTGCTGAAATCGAATCTGAAACCCGTTTTTCTCTATTCGCTCTAGATTTTTAGTAATCACGTTTAAAAAAAAATTTGCACACAAAAATTCGTTAGAAATTAAAAGTTGTACAAACCAGCCCAACATACTTTCTCATATGTATTCGGGTGTGCTGAACATAAATCTGACATCGAAAAATTCCTACTTTGCACTCTAATGCTCGAATTCCAATTGCGGATATCAAAAAACCATGTAAATACTCACTTTTCGGGAGTATACAAATTCTGTTATTTACATTTTAGCCATAATTGAACAACTAAAATTTTATTTAGAGTAGGTACTTACGGATCCATTTATTGGTGCAAACATAAAATTAGAAATCCGTTTTTTCGCTATAGGTATACCTTGTACTTGATTGATAAAGCACATCATTTCCCTCATTTTGCTGCAAAAATATAGAGCGAAGTTCTGGCTTGCTCTGCGCTTTTTCAAAGACTCTCCACTTTTTTTGGCAATAATGATTGTAACTGTTAAATGTAGGTACAGTAACTGTATAACTGTGTTTCCAATAGCATAGATAATAAATAATCAGAATAATAAGGGGCTTGAGTGAATAAATGCATTTTTTGACAAATAGGTATATTCAATTTAATGTAAACAAAGAGAACTCTTATCCTAGGGTATTTGAGAGTGGTCTACAATGCTCAGAACACCAATTTGACAACTTTCATTTTGGAGGGTTTATTCACACATCCGACCACTGTGCGATGGAGCCCCGCTATCGGTTATGTTTCTGCTATGTAAATATGTGCTCTGTATGTATTTGCTCATCTGGTTTGATCGTCGTAGAACTAGGCTCGCCTAGTTCAAATCAGTTCTTTCCTGTCTTTCACTCAGTACACCAAAATGTCGCGTCAGTCATTCACTGTGGAGGAGAAATTCGTACTAATATGTACGTACGTACATAATGAAATATCGAGTATATTATATCCGGACAAATTGGTTATAATGAACTCCATTCGTTATCTAGGAACGCGGTAGCGTTCCGCCCCGCCAAGCAAAGAAGTTGAGAAAACGAACGATGCCGAGTCATGTTTACCGGACGTCACGAAACGCGTTTTCGAGGTATCCATATCTCGGCTCCTATTTGACCGATCAACTTGAAATTTGGTGTGGGTCTTCTTTGAGTGTATATTAGAAAGCCCTGAAAGTTTCAAATCGATAGGTCTAAAGGGAGCCGAGCTACATAACTTCAAAAACCCGGTTTTTGGGCCTTAGATGGTTCTTCTCCTTCTTCTTCTTCTCCTTCTTCTTCTCCTTGTTCAGACAGGCAAGGCTGGAGCCTCTCCACGTTGACCGATTGACTTGAAATTTTGCACAGAGCTTCATTTAACCTTGAGACAGAGCCTTATATAAGATTTAACCCATTATCTCAACCCAAAAAAGTTTTAGAAACAAAAGAACAGAAACCTTAGGAAAATTCTGTCCACTTTGACGAGTCTACAGCCTGAGTAAAAGGACCAATCGACTTGAATTTTTTTACACACCTTCTTTATAGCATGGCTCAGTGCCATTTGAACGAAATAAGCAATTATCTCAACCCAAAAAAAATTAGGGACAAAAAAACTGAAATTTAGGGTAATTTAGGCTAATTATGGCCATATCTCGGCTCCTAGTCGACCGATCAACTTGAAATTTGGTATGGATATTTATGGTGTGGATAGAAGAAAGCCCTGAAAGTTTCAAGTCGCTAGGTCTAAAGGGAGCCGAGTTATATAACTTCAAAAACCAATTACCATGTTTTTCTACTTTTTGCAGTCGGTCAAGGCTACAGCCTCTCCACCTTCGCCGATTGACTTGAAATTTTGCACGGAGCTTCGTTTTAAGTGTAGCAAGTGCCTTTTGAAAGATTCAAGTCGATATCTTTAAAGGGAGCCGAGTTATATAACTTCAAAAATCCGGTTTTTCACCCTTACCTGTTCTTCTTCTCCTTAATCAGTTAGGCATTTCCACCTTCACGGATTGACTTGAAATTTTGCACAGAGCTTCGTTTCAACATCAGACAGTGCCTTTTGAAAGGTTTAACCCATTATCTCAACCCAAAAACTTTTAGAAACAAAAAACTGAAATTTAGGCTAACTTTTTTCAACTTTGACGAGTCTACAGCCTGGGTAACCGGACCAATCGACTTGAAATTTTGCATAGACCTTCTTTATAAAATGACCCACTTCAACAACAAAAAGATGTGATATCCCCCCAAAAAACACTCCGTGTAAAAATCACCCCGCCTCGCAAATATCATTCTTCAGAGGCCGGAAAAAGTTATGATATCCACTTTCCCCGCCCGCCCTTTTCCTCATTAAGGAGCTAAGTATAATGAAAAGCTTAACCACTTCACAAGCACCGTACCCCTTTCGAAATCTCCCCTTGGCGCTATTGCGAGACGTTTTTATTACTTCCACAAGTATTAGTTGTTTGCGAGGCGGGGTGATTTTTACACGGAGTGTTTTTGGGGGGGTAGTTGATCTACTGGTTGTTGTGAACACCGGCTATAACGAACAAAAACCGTCGGTCCCTTGAAGTTCGCTATAGGCGATTTCTACTGTACTGTATTTTTCTACTACCTTTCTTGAGTCAGGTGCTTTTTGAACAGATACTTACTCTTTTTGAGTCTTCTCAATCTCGTTTGTCATGTAGTGATTTTCAGCGAATTTCTTACTGGAATGTGGTGTCGATAAACATCACAAATCATTGCTTCGATGTGATTAGATCCGCGAACTTTTTGGATAGTTTCCATCGAGTACAGAATAACTGAAACGGACAATTGATTGTGAAGAGTTACGTCATGGGAACCTTCTGGCGTCCCACACCATAGAAAGAGTCTACCAGCCTCCGAATTTTCATATTAATATTAATAATATGAATTTTCATATTGACAATATAAAAATGAATAGAGGGGGAGGGGTGACGCAAGTGAACATGATATGTTCACTTGCGTCACTCCCCCTAGTTATGGTCCTAGAATTAGTTGAGTGAGAATGAAACCTGTCGGAAAAGTTGTGTCGCATTTTCTCTTGTCTGAATAATTAGATTGTTGTATTTGGCGGGAACTAGGAGAAATTTTTTATTTTATATCTGTTAGATACTAATCATCTCCTATTGTTCTAATATTATGAATTGAACAATATAAATCAAAGAGGAGTTTCTCCATAATCAAAGATCAGTTTCAATATAAATATGTGCTTGGAACTAGGTGGAATTTACGAGTGAATACGTCTTAATTTCCATTCCGAATGATTTTCCTGGGTTATAATATGGCGTGGGAACAGCGGCGGCTTTCGAAGACGAGGTGACTTGCAATTAACCTCATTTTAAAATCATCACGGAATGAGTAATTGCTACTTCACGCCCATGCTACTCCAGCCTGCTGGACGTGCCCTTAATTCCTTTGGGTCTTTCTCCCATAGTATTTATTCGGTACTTTGAGTTTTTCAGAAATCATAGTCGATGAGTGAAATGGAGCAGAGTAATTGCATTTTCTTGTGTCCTTTATCTTATTTTGAACTAATCAATGAAATGAAGTGAGGAATGAAATTCCTAGTAGATTCCTTCCCATACCGCTCACTTTTTCTGAACCGCACTTATTCATGGTAGGATGTTCATTTGTATTTCTAGTCTTTCATATCAAATTGAGATATCGACGCGCTCAACGTACGGGACTTCCGCTCACGATAACGGCACTCGTTTGTTGAGTTGCCTCTGGATTGTTTTGTGCGGATTTGTTTTTGCTCTTTAACAACCCGCTGTTCAAGTTACTTTTTCATTGCGCTCGAGTATCAATGAACCTCTGTTATGATCCATTGTGCTGCTACTACCTACGTTACAACCAATTCCAAGGTCTGTCCTCCCGCTAAGTGATATTCGTTAATATTGAGCTAGTCATGTTCCATTGATTCATTTCAATCCTCCAATCGTTTGGTTCATTCATTTCTTCATAGAGTTTCAAAATACTTAGTTGAGCAGAATCTCCGAGATGATAGAATGAATGTGTTGCAACGGATTTGCTACTAGATTTTATTCATCTAGTTACTCTTCAGATATAAGCGAATCGCCGTAAATGGTATTATAGGAATCTGAGCTTGGGAAAAAAATATTATTTTATTCATTCAAATTATTTTAGGGGTTCACCTTAACAACAAGTATCGTCACGAATTGATACAAAGTGTAATAAATTATTGGTTGTTGAAAATGGGTGTTTAATTTCCCATGGTTTTCGGAAATCTTGACAAAATTAATTCATTGAAATTATGCAGGTTGTTTTCTCTGATGGGGTCTAACGAATTAGCCTCTGCGCACGCTAAGACGCGAAATCCTTTCATCCTTCATTCCTCTCACCAATTTTAGTAAGACAAACTTTGGTTATTGTCCCCACAAATTTCGTTGCAAGGATTTAACGCACCTTGGTAGTCATTTTTCTTTGGCGGTTGCAAAGGTGTATTATTGAATGAACCAGGTGACCAAAAATGATGGATCCTAAAAATTGCTGGGAATGAACAAATCAACGGGTGGTCGAAATATTTACCACTATTTCTCAATCCTGTGACCAGCTTGTTCTGTTATTGGGCTGGTGTTATAATATAAAATATTATATTAGGCGCTCACCATAAAGAGAGCGTTGCTTATCAGTGAGGCATTATTGCTTCGTATCGAGCATTAGTGAGTAAGCTCTTTAATCTTAACAGGTGCGGTGGGCCTTTATTTGGCCCAACGAATCGTATTGCCTCTATCCAAATATGGAGTTTGCGAACTCCCCGTACCCTATGGGGCTGCCCCGGGCGCTGGATGGTGGAATTTTCATCATCGGACAACTTTTGTTTTCACAACTTGAGGTTCTGAGAGGTACATGACATTCTACGAACCAACTGACCGCAGCAAGAACTTAACTAGAACCGCCTAATTGACTGACTGGTTTGTTCCGATTGTTCCGATCCACGTACATGTCCGCTAGCAAGATTCTTTTAAATTTTTATCCGAAAAACATACGAGGATAAAGTACATACGTAGATTCTGTAAGTAAATCAACACATTCTAACACATCCAGTCACACAGCACTTCAAGAAACTACCCTCAATACAGTCTCAAACATGAATCCCATCCTCGTCCGCAACTGTTGTAACCCAAAGAATGACAATAACAGTTCATGAACACATAGAAAAGAACACTCGTATATTCACAATGTTATTAATGATACAAAAACAGTCTATCACTAACAAACATGTCAGTACAATTACGAATCATCAGGTGATCACGGATGCTCATTGATTGGTAGGTAGTATTTATAATTTGAAGTCACCACACCAACATAGTAAAGTTCTGGATACCAGACTACTCGAAGTCTTAAGGAATTGACAACACTGCGAAGTGAGAACGAGAATGTTTCCATCTGTTTTGCTCATTGACATCCAGCCATGTACATGAATTCTACACGAATGAATTAATCACTATCCTATTTTTTATTTTTTATTTTATTTTTTATTTTTTTAGTTTCTTCCTAAATTATACACTTGGTAGTATATCCTCGATGTCTCCTACGTATATCGCGTAGAGTAGAGGGCTTAGGATACCCCCTTGCATCAGACCCAGAGATGCCGTTCATGGGCCGTATATTTTATTATTCACTCGTATATATAGTTTCGCGATTCATCTAGGGCAATAACGTTTAGGCTGAATAAAGCAGGTAGGCCGATCGTTATTCTTGTGTAGAGGGAGTCCAACAGAACTGAATCATAGGCTCTGGGTATGTCGAGGAATAGAGCTGATGTGATTCGGCGTGATGATAATGAATTTCGAATGCTTGAAACCAATTTTGTAATTCCATCATAGGTGCTTCTAGTTCTTCTGAATCCATGTTGTGAATGCGGTAATTTATCATGATATTCCAGGTACCATTCTAATCTTGTTTTTATTGCTCGCTCCATCGTTTTCATATGGCACGACGTGAGAGAAATCAGTCTATAAGATGACCAAATTGATGGAGTTTTTCCTGGTTTCAGGATCGGTACAGCTATTACTTGTTTCCACTCTTCAGGGTAAGTCCCAGTAGTCCAAAACTCATTGAACAAGCTTACTAATGCTTCTTTTGTTGTAAGGGGTAGATTGTTAAGAATTGGGTATACTACATCGTCCATTCCTGGGGCCGAGTTAATGGTTCTTTTGATGTTTGGTTCTACTTCATTCATCGTGAAAGGGGACATGAGACAACTGGTCGCGGGTTGGTCATCATCTGCTTCATAAGGAATATACGGCAGTACTCATGCTGGAGCATTATTCTCCAAAAGATCTTGGATCCATTTCCCTTCCGCCGCTAGTTGATTGTTTTCCTGTTTTTTATCATCTTGATCTTATTCAATATTTCCTTGATGGGGGTCGATTTAGTCAAGGTCTCGCAGAAGGTTCTCCAATTTTTCTATCTATTTTGGTTTATTATCTTCGATAATGAACCATTGGAATCGCCCAAAGAAAAAAATTTTTTAACCCCCCCTCAAAATTTGTTGGTTTACGTTTCAAGATACGTAGATTCAGAAAATCGAATAAAAAAAAAATCCGTCCGTCCGCCGTACGCCGTACGCCGTCCCCCGTACGCCGTCCGCCGTCCACGCCGTTTTGCCCAGTTAGCGTTGAGCTAAAATTACAAAATTTGGTTTCTGGGTTTGGACCAGCCCCACAATGATCCTCGAAACTTTTCATAACCCTAGGTCAAGGGGAAGGGATTCAAAACGAAATTTAAAATTTCGACGATGTCTTATCTCCAAATATTTAACTGAACCGTGTAAATTTTAGTTCACCTTCGAATGACCTGAAAAATTACCAATCTTTTAAGACCAATTGGATTTTTGAACGACCAGCCGTTCGTTCACAGTGACCGCGCAAAGTTTTAGGAAAAACACTAAACTTTCGCGTCGAAAACGGCCGTTATGTGACCCAACCACCAGACGCCCAGAATAAAACTACCTTTTTACATCTTCCCGGTAAACTACAGTCTAGAAATTTTAACCGTGAGTCGGGGATAGATCACATTGCAATATTCACTCGGTTTCTCATCTGTAAAATTGTTTAAATAATACCTTTTTGTAATAATACAAATTAAATTTTGATGATGAGCTATGGACTTGAAATTTTAAATATAGGTCAGAAATGGATGACATTTCAATATTCACTCGGTTTGTATGACATGGTATGAGTATGGTATGGTATATTATTGTATGTATGATTTGGTATAATACAGTATGGTATGATAGGAAAGAAATTCGTATGGTATGGTATGAGTACGGTGAGAATATGGTATGGTGCCGATTTGCAATACAGTCTGGTATAGACAGAAGGGTGATCTGCACAAGGAAGATAATAAACCGTTGTGTCAAGAATTTGCAGAGTTTTTCAGTTTATACATTGTGATGGTGCCGTGAGATTGGAGTCTCCTGTATTCAGCAGCCGTCACCTGGCGATCTCTAATTGCTGTTAGACAGTCCACATTCCACCAGTGTGGTCTCATCTTTTTCTTGGTGTGCGGGGTGTTTTGAGGGATACAACTTTCACAGGGTCATTGTATTTCGGCCATTAGCGATTTGTAATCGATTTCCATTATATTATCGTGCCTTGCATTCAACATCTCTCGAAGTTGTGGCCAGTCAGCTTGTTCAGTTCTCAATTTCCAAGTGGGGTAAGTAATTTGGCTACCTTCGAGGGAGGATAATAAGATGATAAGATAATAAGCTGCTTGTTGGGGCCGAATTTGGAGAGCATAACGTGATGTCTACAGCGGATATTTGGTTGGAGTTCACACGGATTACCAAAGTTCTACTTCCATCATTTAGGAACGTTGAGTTGGACTCTTCCAGTGATTTAGTATCAGTGAAGCTTGAATATTATATTGAATACAATATTATTCAAGTCCGGTTTTTTTTAAAATGAGTTGCGTTGGATTTTCCCGAGATGTAATTTTTGGCATCATTGTATGATATAATGTGTGTACCCATCAGTGTTTCGATAGTTTTTTCAGTTTGATTGATTCGAGGCCGCGTGCTGCTGTTTACAATGCACGCATTTACAATTGGAAATTCAGTAGTTGCTGAAGCAGCTCTCTCCTCTTCTAGATGAATGACGAACGAGAGAATAAAATAAAGCTAATGAGTGAGAGAGATCGCCACGTTACCGAACACATACTGAATGTACTACATTTGGGGAAACAATGAATCCTAGCTGAACATTGTTGGCTAGTCATTTCATTGTAGAAGTTGCAACTAGACTAGGTGTTTTGTGACGGGTGAATAAAATAAATTGATCTCATGAAGAACGGCGTATAATTACAGAAAGTATCGCACACGGTTCGGATTGCAAAAGATAACTACAACACACACAGACAGATAAACCTGGTTCGGCTGCCTTCACAGTGCAGCCAACATAACAACCAAACACTAGGGTTGAACTGCAGTAGTCTAAACTGTAAAAGGTGACAAGAAAGGTTCCAAAAAAAGAAAAACAATAATGAGTGTACTTACATTTTTTACACGCTAGCGGCTAGACACCCGCACTTGACTGTTTAATTGAATAATGAAAACACGAAGAGTCGGAAGAACGTTGGCGGAGGCGTTTTCTTACCCGGAAACGGTAGGAGGAAAGATTCCTAGGACCCTGGTTAGTCAACATTGAAGGGTTCTGATTATATGTCTGTTTTTCTGAAAATGCGGGCACATCCCCATCTAGCGTGTAACTATGGGTTAATCCATCTTAGAAACTGCGGGATATTCTGTATTGTCGAATTGAATGTCTGCTTAAGCCCCTTGAATTTCATGAACAAATAGATAAATTAACTTCAACTATGTACAAAACATTTGCTCTGGTGATCATCGTAAACAGCGAAATCTGCTCCAGCACTATCGTCCCTCAGTTTCCCGTTCCCAACCATCGCCTCAAGCCACTTGTGAGGAGAGGTGGAGGTAGATCTTGTGGAGCGGTCGTGATAAAAACTCGGGTTCAGGATTTTCGACCTTATATCAGAGAAAAACTTGTTTACCCGATCGTTCAACCCTCACGAGTAGGTGTGTTGTTGCCGTCAAAATATATTCAAGGTGAGGATGATATTGATGGCTCCGACGCTATGATGTGTAATTTATGTTGGTTGAAAATGGTGAGAAGAGAGAACCAAATGTGTAAAGAGGCTGTTATTGTTCCGTTGCGTAGACGTAATGAGTTAGAAATAAATTCCGTCGTTTTTCTCCTCTTCGCAATGTCAGATTTTCCAATCAATTTCCAGTCTTAGGCTGACCGCACACTGACAACTTTTTAGTCTCGGTGATTGAAATATTTAGTTGCCTGAAAGTGGCCTGCTGTTGTTCCCTAGTGCCCACTGGCAACTGAATAGTTGCTTCACAATATCATTTGTTGAGACTGCGTGCGTTTGTGCTGTGCGTTAAGAAAATATTGGGTCCATCCACTGATCAGCGGAAGGCTTAAAAGTGGAAAATTTCACAAGTTGTTTGAAAATTCAAAAAAATATCTTAATGAGTGTTTTAATTATTTTTGTATGAGCGAGGGAAGTTTTGAAAAACGTTTGCCATCAGTAGGACCTCGGCTAACCTACAAGATACACGCTTGCGTTTGGCTGTAGGACCAGAGGAAAGGTTTCGTATAGTTATGAGACTCACAAGGCTATCGTATTCAGTCGAGTGATCTAGTCAGAAGGGTGATCTATACAAAGAAAATAATAATAATAAACTGTTGTGGACAAATTTGCAGCGTTTTTGTTAAGGTTACTCAAAATTCTTCAATAGGTAGTTTCAGTTCCAGTTTTTTGTCGGATTCCCTCTCGCCAATCGCACTCAACAGGTCGTCGTGCCTTCGCCAAGGTCGCCGCGCCTCGAGAAAGTGGCATCCTCTTCCCAGATCTGTTTATTTACCAACCAGCTCCTTCCATTTGTGTCACTTTCACTCTCTCGCTCATCCGTATGATCAGAGATGCTGAATATTCAGCTACAGACAAGATGTGTTATTATTGGCAGATAAGCGAATTCCATCTTACAACCCGTTCGAACCGACCCCCACTTCTCTTTTTCTGGTCGTTTCTAAACTTTCAGTATCTTAATACAATACCGTTTATGTAATATATTTATTAGTTTATGTATGTGTCATTCTGACGATAACTCTCGTTAGAAATGAGATGAAAAGTTCAATTTTGCACAAAAAGTCCGTCCACGCAATCGAAAGTCCAAGTTCGTACTCGTATATGGGCACAATCAGGCCACTCTAAGGGGGAGTTTTGGGTAGTTTTAGGCGGGAAAAATTACGGTGGGGGAGGGGGGGGTTGTTTATAATCTTCAGTAATGAACCATTGGAATCGACCAAAGAAAATCTTTTTTTAACCCCTTCTCAAAATTTGTTAGTTTACGTTCCTTTCAAGACACGTAGAATTAGACAATCGAATAAAAAAAACTCTGCAAATCCTTGACACAACGGCTTATTATTTTCTTTGTACGGATCACCCATCGGTGTAGATCACTAAATGATAGAATAATAATTATTATAAATTATCATTAATTACCTATTAATAATTATTACCAAGTGTTGTAAATTATTAATAATTATTGTTAGGTAGTTAATAATAATTTTGATTAATAATTATAGTTAACAACAAATCGTCTTCCCCTACTCAACAAACGGGATTTAAATAATCATTCCTTCATTAAAAAAAATCTGCAAATTGTTGTCACAACGGTTTATTATCTTCTTTGTGCTGATCACCCTTCTGTATAGATCACTAAATGATTGAATAATAATAATTATTGATTAATAATTATTATTATCAAGTAGTGTAAATTATTACTAAGTATTTGTTAGTTATTATTAATTTTTAGTAATTATTATAAATTATTATTAATAACCTCGAAATCTGAAAACCATGCATGGTTTCAATCAGCTGGGCCAGTATGAACGTAGACCCGACAGGCTACAGAATGATTTACTCTCACGTTGACGACTTTTAATCTGCTCCAACTTTGAGCCCTCATTGTGCACGATTGGCTGGTTGTACAAAGCTATGGATGTTCTTAATAAATTCTCTTAAAAAAAACCAAAACCATCTAAAAACCAAAAACCCATCTAAATGTGAACTAAAATCAGTTTCATTTGAATTTTTTCGAGATATTACGATTATAATCTATGGGCTCAAGTGAAATCTGTTGACAAGAGGATTAAGAACCTAATGTTTTTTGAACCCCAGGGGTACCCCCCCCCCCCAGCTCACCACTTCCCACCCACAAAATTTGGTTTACGGCCGTAAACTCGGGTTCAGACCAACCCCACAATGATCCTTGAAACTTTTCATAACCCTAGGCCCTAGGGCCTAGGGCAATGGGAAGGGGTACAAAACGAATTTTGAAATTTTGAATAATTCATATCATGAAAAATTAAAATTGAACGGTACCTATAGTTTTTAGTTCCCATTTAAATAGAGTTTAATTTTCAGAATTTTTTTAAGCGAATGGATTTCAGATATCAAGTTAATGAATGATAATTGATAGATAATAATTAGTAAACATGAATAAGACCTAACAATAGTTAATAATAAGTTACAATACTTGATAATAATCATCAATAAATAATAATAATAAGTTTTCAATCATTTAGTATTCAATAATCTATACAGAAGGGTGAACAGCAAGAGGAAGATAATAAACCGTTGTGACAAGAATTTGCTGAGTTTTTTAATGAAAGGAAGGATTATTTAAATCCCGTGTGTTGAGTAGAGGAAGACGACTGGTTAATATCTGGAAAACCACTTTCGAATGCCCCCGACGCAGAGGCTATTTTATTATTCAAGGTCTCGATTTTATTATTATGTGCAGGATCAACTGTGAAAGTGCATCCTCGTGAAAATATCTTTATCGACCGACAATATTAACAGTATTTCTACCTGCTCCTCGTTATAACATTTTAAAACATCTAGTGGTGGAAGGGTATGAATCCAGTGTACCATTCATTAATTACGCTAGTAAAATAAAATGCGTGTTTTGATGAATGCTTAGTCAGTTTTTGAACTTACATCATTTGTCTACACTGGTATTACCATTGGCGACAGTATTAGTAGCACCAGTAAAGTAAAAATACGAGTTTGATGGATAATGAATTAGATCAAAGGGTACATTGAGTCGGTACGTTACATAGGATGTTTCACAATTATTTCACGCTGCATGAATGAAACTTCCTTTTTCCTGGAACGCGATTCGCTACCTTTTTCACCATTTATTAATTACGAAATTGAGTCTTATTTAATTTCCTTCCATAATGGTTTAGTAATATTTTCATTACTGGGACGGTTACCGAGTTATCGGCCGTCAAAGTAGGCAGGCTGTGTATCCGGACATGAATGGTACAAGTAAACGGATTTTTCAGAACGATCAAAGCTGCGTTATCACAAATATTCCATTATAATGACGAATTTTCAAGTTCTGGTTTTCTACATTACTGTGTAATAAAAAACTTAACAAGTTTCAGTGTCCGTCGGCCAACGATATTACCAACTAGGGAAGCAATATGAAGTGATCGGAATCTGTACCATCATCTATCTGTATATCTGGACATTACTCCCATGCGGCTGCTTCGTTTCGAATTCGATGTTTTTTTAAAATTTATTTTCTTTTATTTCCTGGTTTTTGCTTCTAGACTTTTTTAGGGCTCTCTTTATAGCGCTCATTCAGGCCGAAACCGACCGACCATTGACACGACACTTGAATAGTCCGTACCCAATGAGAGTTTCTTTAACTTTTCAAATCGAATGTGTAAACTTCACACTCGTTATCCCGCCGCATCAATTGATTTTTGTCGGCTGGCTTAATCGGATTTCATATATTGAGATGGTTCGTTTAAATCAATATTTCATCTAATCAATTTCAAATTTCTCCATTCATTGTGTTGATTGGTATGAGCTCTATGTATTTGCGAGATCTCGTTGTCTGTCAGGGTAGTGACATTTGACTGAAACACCGTCATTCGAAACTTGAAGCCCTCCCATGATACGAGTAGGTACGTGTAACATCACGTGTTTCTTGTTTACGTTATCAGTGGGTAGAAGTTTGGGAATATATTTTAAATGACTTTCTCTGTCGAAACACACTCAATATTTGCAATTATACTTGCTATAATGTCACTCGCTAATCACAATCCGTATCTCACTGGCTACGGACCGTGACCGAACGATTGTCCGATGCAATCCAAGTTTCGGATTCGAAAATTGGCTTTACTAGATGTTCTAACCCTCCTATTTGCTGAGTCTGTGAATACATGCGTTATATTATCCCGACCAAACGGCTGATCTGATTTGTAAACAGCTTTTTGAACCATATCAGCAACAAATGGACGATCGACTAAGCCAGCGGATTTCGGTAATAATTAATATATAAAGTCATAGGTGCTGATTATACTGTTATTTCCGTCATGATACTATACAACTTTATTCGCATCCCACGTCGTGATATTTTACAAAACCCAACTCGTCTGATGAGAAATTTTTTTTCATTTTCTCCGTAGTAATAAATGAGATAAAAGACACTCTCAGCTCCTGACTCACCTTAGGGTGCTCCAGATCGTAACCTTCCCTGCACTCTCAGGCGCCATGGTGTCCTTCAAATGAATCATGACGTGGCCAATGTCGGATTGCCATGCTATAGTATCGGACCAACCCTTGACCTATCGAACGATACAGATAACAGCTGAGACTTGGAATCTGCAGGGATCTGTTGAAAATAATTGCTGGAGTGCTGGAAGGGAAAATTCGTGGTTTCTTGAAATTGAATATTTCCTACCCTTAGCAGAAAACCGCAAGCTGCTCCCGATGGAGCTCAACGTTTTCGAAGTTTTCTGTTCACGCATGTATTTTCACCCACATTTTCTCCAACTCAACAGAATAGAAATATGATTAATTACACAGGCCCACAAATAAGAAAAACTTGTGGGCTATAAAAAAGGTGGTCTGTTCTTTTGACGGGACCCGCTGATTCTAATGTATTTTTCGACGCAAAATCCGAATCTGTACTCAAAATAAGGGGTCCCAGTCGATGTTGGCGAGATAATCTCGAAAAACCCCCAAAAATCCCATCTTTTCATAGTTTTTCAGGGTTAGAGAAGAGACAAACGGTGATACGATCAATTTGACTTCAGATTTGGCTTCTACGGGAAAAATACGTCCAAATTGCCGTTTCAAACATTTTTTTAGACGCTATGATATAGCTCGGAAACTGGCGCTGCATCGGAAATTTCGTAATTTCGTATGTCGTAATGAAACCCCAATCCTATCATTCAAAAATCAACTTTCGGTCCTGGAATTCACCTACCAGCGGTTTTTGGGATCGGTGATCACGAATATGTCAGATTTGTAATTTAGTTGCTCCAGAGGGCGCTTATCGGCAGCGATGTATATATAAAATATATCGGTTTATTTTGAAAATTGCCCCAAATCGGCCGAACCGGAATGAAAAAATAATAAAAACTGATGTTGCTTTATTAGCACTGTGCCCTTTGGATAGTTCTCCTAGGAAATATCAACAAGCTAACCATATAACACACAATATCTCGCTACCTATAAATGCTATAAGTAGCTATAAATGCCCACAAAAAAAAGGTGGTCTGTTCTTTTGAACCTATTCTCATGTATTTTTCGACGCTGAATCCAAATCTGCACTCTAAATATGTGGTCCAAGTCGAATTTGAAAAACACCAAAATATCCCATTTTTATAGGATAAATTTGACTTCAGAATGGGATTCTACGGAGAAAAAAATACATTGAAATTGTTATTTCAAAAAATTTTTTAGACATAGATTGCCCTATGATATAGCTCGGAGACCGGCGCGCAGTGGGCAAAACCGCTTATTTAGCTGGACAAAACCTATAACTCCTTTGAAATGTGTGTAAACCGGACTCAAAGGCGTTTGTGATGGTATTTGGGGTGGTATACGACGAATTAGTAGTAGAATGAGATAACCAGTAATGCAGCATGAACTAAAGAGCGAATTTTCAAAAACCATATTAACAATGATATCTGGATCTCGACCACTTCAACAATAAACTATGGTGGGGGATCTTGAGGGTTGGTCATCAATTAGAAGCTCTTCACGCCAACGTTTCGCTTTATTTATAAAGCATTATCAGGGCTAAAACGGTAACAACGACTAGGTTAGGGATTGAAAAGATTGAAGAGTAAACAGATGGAAAAGATGTAAATTAGGTGCCGAATGGTAGTTGGTAAGTACATACCTTGGTGAGAGTAGAATGTAGGTACAGTTGTCTCATTCTACGAGTATGACTAGTGTATGCACACATTCTGACTTATAGAATAAAACAAAATGACAACTGACATCGTTTACATACACTATCATTGTACGGACTAACGAGTGACTACGAGTGAAAATAACACAGTGCTACTAATATAATTAACAGGACAGGGGATATATACATCATGGATACAAATATGTGGATGTATGGATATTCTGCAGGCATGGATATTACCGTTTTAGCCCTGATGATGCTTTATAAATAAAGCGAAACGTTGGCGTGAAGAGCTTTTAATTGATGACCAACCCTCAAGATCCCCCACCATAGCATATTAACAATCTTATAACTAACAATTTATTATAATTGGTGGGAAGTTTATGAGACATTTTGCGGTGATTACGAATATGCCATGTTTTTCTCACTAATAAATTTGAAAAAAAAAACCCCTCTTTGAAGTGATTTTGACACTCAAGTTTCTAAATATGACCCGTAATTTTCTAAATTTGACCTAATATATTCACAGGTTTCGGAGGCACTGGATACCTGTTTATAAACATGAAAAATGGCTCCTGTTGGTTCAATCAAAATTCATTGAGGAATTAGTGAGGAAAACGGCAAAAACATGAAAAGTACCTGTAAAAACTCAATTCCATTTATTTTTAAAAGTTTAGTTTCGACTAATATGAGGGATCAAGCGACGTTGTTTCGAGCGTTGTTTATTATCTGCAACGTTCTAAAGGACGGGGCCTGTCATGAATCATCCTGTATGCACCCGTACTTTGATTTTCTTTAGGAGTTTCGTATTTTTAAGGTGTTGTCCAGCTAGATTAGCGGTTTTGCCCACTGTGCGGCTCTACATCGGAAATGTCGTAATTTAGAGTGTTTTTGTTTAAATAAGATGAAACCCCGATCCTATCATCCGATAACCAACTTTCGGTCCTGGAATTCACCTACCAGGGGTTTTAGGGATTGCTGATCACGAATATAATGTCAGATTTGTAATTTAGTCGCTCCAGAGGGGATAAGTTAGTTTTTCAATAAATTCCGATCGTGTACAGTTCAAAACACGTCTGTAAATCTGTGGACAGTACTTAGAACGAACCAGAGTTTTTGAGCTATGGCTCTGATCCGGATTAAATTAAATCATCTGGGATGCCTAGACTTCTGCCTTTCATCAAACCCTGTCGAATAGAACCAATAGAACCAACACGTGTGATGATTAGTATACACTGATATATGAGAGGGAGAGTGTAAGGTTTATTCCATCACATTGTACAATCGCGTTGGGGTCTAGATGCCAACATCTCTTCCCATTCAATTCTCCACTTTTCACTGAAGTTTTCTTTATTGGAGTCGAACGACCTTTGATTAAGATCAAGCGTTTATTAAGGGCTAATATTGACCCATGCTTATTACTAACCAGCGTGACTGTTATAGCTTTGATTCTTGTTGATGATGGTCATAACTGATGACAATATTTATATTTTCTTTCAGTTGGATGGAGACCAGTGATAGCTTCCTATGGAGGATCTCATACGTAAGTAGATTTCCATCATCGATGTACTGTAGTAATTGTGAACATATATATGACTTCAAGAGTCTCCATACATTCCTTATTTATCTATAAGATCGTTCATCTACCTGTCATCTGCTCATATGATCGAAAATGAGATGGATGATGAGGTGCACGAATCACAAGAAAGAAGTTAAAGGAGTATCGTCAGTTCACATTTATAATTTTTTTTTAATTCAAAACCAAGTTTTCATGGCATACCCAGGGTACGAAAACGAATTTTCGCCACATTCCGTTGCTATCTTTGAGCTGTTGATTTATGCTGTTCGAAACTTGAAGCTCTTCTATAATATAGTATAGTCTTCTATTATATAATATACTGTTCTATACTTTAATATACTCTCTATAACATAGTATAGACTTCTATTATGCAATATACTGTTCTATAATTGAATATAGTGTCGTTCTATCTATCGGTCTAGTGTCGTTGTTGAGATCGCAACAATTCCAAGGCAACGATTTTGATAAGTTTAGTGAAAGTGGCATTGCTCGTTGATAGAGCCTCGGAATACTTAACTTTCCTTTCCTTTTTTCAAAACTGCGACCATAAATTTTCCCCTATGGTGTGGACGTTATTGTCAGGTGTTGGTAGTGGAGAGTAGTACGTGATCGTTCACAAGTCAGCAGGGGAACGTAACCGTGTTGTGTATAAAACAAAGTTGAAGAAAAAATCAAATCTCCAACAAAACTTGTGATTCCGGTGGGGCGTGTAAATCTTCATGACGTGATGTTGATCTGTTCTCCGCGGGTTCACACGGCGAGCTGTTACCGTTGACTGCCATAAAAATTACGGCTGTGACTTTACCTACCGCATTCTCGGGTGTCCAGGTTGAAGAAAAACTCTTTAGTTCTGCCAGGTGGTCTGCGTTGGGGCGTACCTCCTAGTTTGCACAGTATGGAGGTCTATAACTTTGTCTTAAACAGGTCTATGAATGTTCAACGTGATGCGTTTAGTGGATTCACTTTATGTGGCTCGGGCTATTTATATTATAGCTTTCATGAAATGGTTATTATTCAGTTTATGGCCCTTGAAGAGCTAAGCTTTTTTTCCACTATGTGTTTCTATCCTCGGAGCGTTTATATCAGAAATATATTTAAATTAGATCTTCATTAATCGTTTATGATTGTGTACATTCAAAGGTCGTTGCTTACTGGAATTCGTACAAAACGTGACTTGCTGTGTTTCTTTTATACCTATTATACTATTGTTATTATTCGTTGCAACAATTCTGAAAAACCATGTTCCTACTCCACAGTCGATTTCCATTCCCAGCAGTTAACATACATCTCCACCATATTCCAATCCTAATCGTTGTGGTATCCTCTTTCTTTTGCTCTTAGCCCAAAATAGATTTGACCTCCAATAATTTCACCCCGGTCAAATTAGCGTATAAAATTAGATAGAGATAGCAGGAGAGATTTTTTGGTGTTCTTCGTCTCAATATTGTATGAGCCTACATACTTCCTGTATTTGTCATTTTCCGGAAATAACCTTTGTCCAAATTATAAGCCAAATTATATCACTACTTCTCTGGCTTTCCAAATTCAAACTTGAACGAGGTTCTTTTAGCAATGAAAATGGTGCGGTTTTAACCATACTCGTTCTTAGTTTTCTCTCAGTTCCGTAGGTGAGGAGTTGGCAGCCGTGATTTACATTCAGATATTGATTATAAACATAGCAAAAAGTCAAATTTGCAGGGGGTCAAACTCCCCTCTTAAAAGAATTCACATTTCTTCCCTTAATCTCTCAAATCGTTTCACTGTTCATATCTCAGGTAGGGTCGTCATAACCTCCCAATACTGTTATTCCAATTTTGACTTGAGCTTACGATCCGCTCTATGTTCAATTTTGAACATGTTAATGTAGTAGATATTGGTTCTTTATAATCCGCTAACTGTTTTCCTCTATCCACTGTTTCACCCCAATACAAGTATTTCGTTTGAATTATTACTCTATTAAAAATCTTCAATTGGTTCTATTTCTTAAATATGAGTTTGAAGTTTATTAATTACTCCATTTAAGTGTACCTACTTATGAAGCAATAAACAGAACTTGAATGACAACTTCGGGGACACTCTCTTCTCGGTCGATATTCAATGCACACTAACTACTGTGTGTGCACTTGCGCAGATAACTTGAACTAGAAAGATACTCATACGATTTTGCTGAATTGTTGACGGTATTTATGGGGTGTGATGAGAGCCTCACACTGATTTTAATACCATAGGAGCAACACAGAGATAACATCCGAGTGTACATAACATAATTCTGAGCAACTATGAGTAAATCAGCTTAAACATTCGATTATATGGGACTGTGGCTGAATCGAATGAGAAAAAGGGAAAATGAAATTAGAAAGCACTCTTTCACTGGGTAATGATGGATGAGGCTGGTATAAAAACACCTGGTGCCACATGTTAGGGGTTGAACTTTCGGCGTGACATAACTCAGCGCGAAAACAGTTCAAATGCCGAACGAAAGCGACCTTGGCAATCGGCCTCTTCATTTTTACTCCCCGTTCATAAATACACGAGGGAGAGCAGCAAGAATCCACCTAGTCACTTGATTTAATCGATTTCGTCAGAAATTCAAATATGTTGACGATGATTGAGCCCAGTTTCGTATACTGACGTATGTAGTATGAATTTCAATTATAAGATCTGGTTTGGTGTAATCATCGATAATATGGCTCAGCTCAAAACTTAGTTGACAGTATCATACTCATCTCCATAATTTTATCTATAAACCAACAACACCGACAACAACGACAACAACTGAAGTGGAATAAGGAGTTCAGTTCCCATGGAAAACTATGATCGATTTGTCGTGTAATTTGATATATGCAATTGGAACACAAATATACCTTCAATTTAAAGTGTTTAGTTCAATAACAATAACAAATAAAACATGGCGCAGTCGTAAATTTGTGATAGGAGTGATTAATTAGTGCGATAGAGACTGGACATCGTGTTGATAAGACGTCATGGCTGAATGGTTCAAGCCCCCAGGACAACTTCGCCTCGACGGTGATGTAACTCGTAATTTTAAGGAATTTAGTCGAGAATTAGAAATTTATTTCGTCGCTACTGAGACTCATAAGAAATCAAATGAAATACAGGTGGCCAGGTTGTTGAACTTGATTGGGCCTGATGCCAGACGTATTGTTGATTCTTTGGATAAACCAAAGAAGACAGTCGCCCAGATTCTTGAGGCTCTTGAACAAGAATGTTTGCCAGAACAAAATGAAGTTGTGATTCATTTTAAATTTTTTAAACGGGTCCAAAAGCCTCATGAATCGTTTGACGAGTGGTACCGCGATCTCCGTATTTTGATTGCTGATTGTGGTTTTGGGGAGGCCGAAGATAAAATTCTGCGCACACAAATAGTTCTTGGTGTTCGTGATAATGAGTTACAGGCGAAACTACTTCGTGCTAATCAGAACCTTGTGAAAACTGTGGCTTTCTGTCAGGCGTATGAAACTGGCGAAAGGTTCAAAAATGAAATCAGGCCTCCATCTAGTGACGTGTCTGTGGATAAGCTTCACATGAACTCGAATTATCGCTCATCTGGTGGGGTACCACGCATGAAGTACTCCTTGGCATCATCGTCTCAAAAAGGTGATTCTCTTGCCGATATTGTGGACGAAATCACCCACTTAATGCGTGTCCGGCTTATGGTGAGCGATGTACGACTTGTAGAGCGTATAATCATTATTCAAGGTGCTGCTCGAAGTCTAAATCAGATTCTAAAAATAAAACTGCCTCTGAGGTGACGTTGCGTCCTCAAGATGGTTCTGATGAACCTGACGTTGAATCTTTGCTAATTGAACAAGTTGAAGGGCTTGAACAACATAAGAGGGCTTGTTGGTTCAAGACTATTATTATTGATGGCATGCGCGAAGTCATCTTCAAAATAGACACTGGCTCGGAAATCAATGCATTGCCTTTTTCAATTGCGAAATCATTTGTAGATCAGAGCAGGGTGTCAGAACCTACCTTTAATTTGACGGCCTATGGTGGATTTAAAATTTCTCCTGTTGGTGTTGCAAAACTAAATTGCTCATATGGTGGAAAATCAGTGACTACTGATTTCATTTTAGTTGAGGATAACTGTTCGCCAATTTTAGGTCTCAAAACCACTCAAGAATTGGGGATCATAAAACTTGTTGATGCAGTCAATTTATCATTGACCAAAGAACAATTTTTGGAGAAATATAAGCATAATTTCACTGGGCTAGGATGTTTCCCTGAGGAATATCATCTTCAATTGAAAAAGGATGCGGTTCCTGTGTGTTCTCTAGCGCGCAGAGTTCCGATAAAATTGCAAGACAAGCTAAAGCTGACATTGGACTCTTTGGTTGAGTTAGACGTCATTGAACCCGTGTCTGGTCCATGTGAATGGGTGAGTAACCTTGTTATTGTCCAGAAACCCGACAAGTCTCTTCGGCTTTGCTTGGACCCAGCAGAACTTAATAAGTGGTTGGTCAGGGAACCTTTTGTAATTCCCACTCTTGAAGACATATCTCCTAAGCTTGAAGGAAAGAAATTTTATTGTTTATTCGACTTGAAAAATGGGTTTTATCACATCAAGCTGGATTCTGAATCGAGTAAACTGTGCACTTTCAGCACATGCTTTGGAAATTATAAATTTCGACGGATGCCTTTTGGTGTCCACCCAGCTCCGGAAATTTTTATGGCTTACAACCAACGGTATTTTGGAGACTTGAAAAATGTTGTGATTTATTTTGATGATATCGTTGCTGCTGCTGATAATGAACAAGAGCTGATGGAGACTGTCAAAGCAGTAATGGAGAGAGCTGAAAAATATAACATAAAGTTTAATCCTTCCAAGCTGCAGTACTTTCTAAATGAAGTCAAGTTTGTGGGTTTTCTGTTTAATGAGCATGGGATGGCTCCTGATCAGTCACGTGTACTTGCTGTTCGAAATCTAAAAAACCCTACAAACAAGACGGAACTTCAACAGATTTTTGGTTTTTTGAACTATCTTCGTTCATTTATTCCTAACTTTTCAGAACTTACGTCTCCTATGAGGCAGCTCCTCAAAAAAAGATGTTGATTTTTTGTGGACTGATCTACATACTTCATGCTTGGCCAAACTGAAATCTTTCATAAGTGAACAAACTGTGTTAACTAATTTAAACCCTAATAGCCCTGTTGTCCTTGAATGTGATAGTTCAAAGGATGCTGTGGGTTTTGCACTTTTCCAGGATCAAAGGCCAGTGTGCTATGGGTCGAGTTCATTAACCGCCACCCAACAAAATTGGGCACAGGTTGAGAAGGAGTACTTCGCCATTGTTTACGCTTGTGAAAGGTTGCGTAATTATATATTTGGACACCCAGATGTAACTGTGTTTACTGATCATTCACCGCTTCTGACAATCCACAGAAAGAGGTTTGATGCAGTGAAGAATAATAGACTGAGGCGGCTCAAGTTAAGACTTTTGGATTATAAATTTGATCTCAAGTACAAACCTGGAAGCAAAATGTACACATCTGATCTATTGAGCAGGAATGTCATTTCCAGACCTCCTATGTGTGTTCAGGAAGACGACACAGTTCATTCTGTTTCGAGAGGTGAACTGATTTTTTCCCAGGAACTTTTTGAGCTGTTTGTGGCTGAGACGGCTGTTGATCCAGTGTTAGAAAAGATTCTTAATTACTACAAAGCGGGGTGGCCTTCCCAGGCAGCTGTTAGTGGCAATAATTTGGGAGAACTTAATCATTTTTATAAGTTGCGGGATTCTTTGACTGTAGATAATAATCTCGTGTTCCTGGATTATAAAATGGTGGTGCCCGTAAAGCTTCGGTCTCGTATGCTGAAATTGCTCCATGAATCACATTTGAGTGTTCCTAAAACTAAAGAATGGGCCCGTAGAGTGCTGTACTGGCCATCCATGAATATTGATATTCAAAATTTCATAGAAGCCTGCTATACTTGCAAGCGTTTTTGTCGAAGTAATGTTAAGGAACCTTTAATTAATCACGAAATCCCAGATGTTCCGTTTTTCAAGATTGGATTTGACATAGCTGAATTATCTGGCAAGGTGTACCTTGTGGTTGTCGACTACTACTCACGTTGGATAGAACTTGTGAATCTCCATGATAAATCGGCTAAAAGGGTAATTGAAGTTCTAAAGAGGCTTTTCAGCCAGTGGGGAATCCCGACCATTGTCGTTTCCGATAATAACCCTAGTAACAGCCTGGAGTTCCGTGAGTTTGCAGCACAATGGGGTTTCAGGCACATAACATCCAGCCCCTTGTACAGTCAAAGTAATGGATTGGCTGAAAAGGGAGTTGATATTGCTAAGGGTATTTTAAAAAAATGCTCATTTGATAATCAAGACCTACATCTGGCACTTCTTGCATATCGGAGTACTCCAATTGCTGGGCTCCAAGTGTCACCGGCTCAGCTCATGCAAAGCCGAGAGTTACGTACAAAATTGCCTGTCTTCAAGAAAGATCTGCGGCCCAAGATAGTTGATGTGCACAATAAGATGCTGACCAAGCAAGAAGAAACGAAGAAATGGTACGACAAAACTGCGAAGAAGTGTGAAACTACATTTGCTGCAGGTGACAGAGTGTTGTTGAAAGATAAAAACGTGTGGATTAAAGCCTCTGTCCTTAAGGCTTTGGATCAACCTAGGTCATACCTAGTCAAAACAGAGGAGGGTAAACAGTATAGGCGCAATGTGACGTTCTTAAAGAAATGGTCAGGGGAAGATTTTGAAGAGGACACTACCAGAGAGTTGAATAGAAATGATTGGTTTCCCAGGAGGTCAGAAAGAGATAGGAAAAAGCGAGACTGGTCTGATTACATTATGTTTTGATCATTACGTAAAAATTACTATACAATTCATATATTCATGTTTTTGTTATTTGGAAATGTGTAATTTGATTTCTTGAAAAAAAAAAAGGAGCGTGTTTGGATGGAAGCTTTCAACAACAACAACAACACCGACAACAACGACAACAACTGAAGTGGAATAAGGAGTTCAGTTCCCATGGAAAACTATGATCGATTTGTCGTGTAATTTGATATATGCAATTGGAACACAAATATACCTTCAATTTAAAGTGTTTAGTTCAATAACAATAACAAATAAAACATATGGCACTTACAAGAAAAATGTCGTAATTTTAATAAGTGCGCCCCTCCGTAATTTCTCCCTCCATTCACACCAAACTGAACGCGAATCCAAAGATATGAACAAGACAGTCGTAATTTTTGAAAGGGTTGTTTATGTATTTCGAGTTTAATCTTGATTTTCAGAAGGGCGAAAGCAATTAAAACACAATTGTTGTTCGAACAGAAGGCTATATTGGTTTCAATGACAGAACTAGACTGAAGCCTCACAACTCCAAGCAAAAGTAGGTAAGAGGGGGTGACAAGGGTGCCAACCGCTCAGGTGCGGTCCGGTGGGGACGTTCTAGGCTGTCAAGGGTGCCAACCGCTCAGGTGCGGTCCGGTGGGGACGTTCTAGGCTGTTCTTGGTTCCCGATACGGCCAGACTGACAATTCACGGTCCCACGTGATAAGGAAATGTTTGAAATGCAATACAGCGATCAATTAGGGTTTTATGACAAAAACAGGGTTGATGACAAAACAGGTGGTTATTACAGTACAGTACAGGAGAAGGTTGTTACAGTAATTGCCTAACAAAACCTATGCTAGTCCTACCTATGGAGTTGTGTCTAATACATTTTGAGCCTGTGGAGAGAAAACCTAATGCTTAGTATCGGCAACTGAAGATAATGAGCAAAAGGGAAAAACTCTCCCAAAAGAGCAATCCCTGGAAGAGGAAAAACTCCCGGCTGGACCTAATAGGCTTCATTATTACAATTATTGTGTTTTAGCTGTTCATTGGTTTCATCGTCCAGTGTTTTTGCTGGATGGTCTAGCTTGAGCTATAAAAAGCAAAAGAGATTACAAACATATATTGTGTTGTTGTCACATAACATTGTGTCAAGGAATCATAAATCATAAAGAATAATGATCATTATTTCTGTAATTATGTGATTCAAGGAAATAGTCCACTCGGCCTTTCCTGGCGGAAAAAAAAAAGTACTCAGTACTGATTGGAAAATGAAAAGAATCAGTCAACAATAGCTTTTATAAAATTCGTTTGATCGCCTGAAAAATGTTTTTGAGCACTGCAATTTAATTTTTTTTTTTTTTTTTTTTTTTTTTTTTTTTTTTTTTTTTTCGTGAGTTCATTGTGGGTTGGAACCAAAATCAAATAATTAAAATGTGTCTAATTGTGTGTGTAAAGTTCAATTGAGTTCATCATGGATCGAATCCAAAGTCACCTCAATTGCGGAAATCGTATTGAGTTCATCATGGATCGAATCCAAAGTCACCTCAATAAGGAATTGTCGAGTTCATCATGGATCGAATCCAAAGTCACCTCGCAATTTATGTATTGTTTGTGTAAAGTTCAATTGAGTTCATCATGGATCGAATCCAAAGTCACCTCAATTGTGTGAATTTTTATTGAGTTCATCATGGATCGAATCCAAAGTCACCTCAATAAGGAATTGTCGAGTTCGTCATGGATCGAATCCAAAGTCACCTCGAAATTCGTGTATTGTTTGTGTAAAGTTCAATTGAGTTCATCATGGATCGAATCCAAAGTCACCTCAATTGTGTAAATCGTATTGAGTTCATCATGGATCGAATCCAAAGTCACCTCAATAAGGAATTGTCGAGTTCATCATGGATCGGATCCAAAGTCACCTCGCAATTCATAAATTAGTAAATTATCGAAGGCTTCACATAAAACCATCAACGAGGATTAGTGTCCTCGAAGGTACAGTTTAAATGATATTGCCACCGCCTTGGAGGTCAATTTCGCCATGACACGCATCATGAATCGAATTCAGATGCTATGACATGCATCAGGAATCGAGTCAGAAGCAATTATCAAAGCAATTATCGACCCGAAAAACGGCATCTATTGTACTATTTTGTGTTTTTGTGTGTTATTGTGTTTTGACATGTTGTGTTTGTCATAAGTTGTGTTTTGGGTTTTTTTTTTTTTTTTTTAATCTTCTGTTGAGGAAGTTTCAGATTCTGTTTCATCCAACAGTTGTGGTAAAAGTTCAATGTCTTGATTGATTTTTCGAATTCTTTCGTGAGAATATTTTAATCGACGTTTCGTCGTGAGATTTTCCAATAAGTACCTATCATTAGGTAATACATCAACAACTCGGTACATGCCCTTATATTTGGGGCTAGTTTTAGAAATAGTTCTTGGTTCCAGTTGGCGTACGCAAAGATCATTTACTTGTAACGGAATTACTGGAGCAGTTTTACCAACAAAACGTTTCAGTTCGTAATTTGAAGAGCGATCTATGTTAATTTTTGCTTCTTTGCGAATTTCAGAAAGGTTTGAACGGTTTGAGGGGCTAATGCGATCATCAAGTGCTATCAGTCCAGGAATGTGCGGTTTTCGACCAGTTAGTAATTCTATTGGCGACATTGACGTTACTCTTTGTACAGTTGAGTTCAAAATAAGTTGAATTCGAGGAGCTAACTGTCGAATCGATTGGTTTTTAATACATTGAGCGACTGTTATTAAGTTTGTAATGGAACTCATGTAGCGTTCAACTTGGCCGTTAGCACGACTAGCTCCCGTAGCAATTTCGTGGGTTTTAATATTATTTTGCCGACAGTAATCGATAAAGGCAGTGGCGGTAAAACTAGTTCCTTGATCATAAATTAGTCGAGATGGAGCTCCAAACAAGTGTACCAATTCTGACAAAGCATTGATTGCAGCTTTTGCTGTTACAACTTTAGTATGATGAAGCATTATGAATTTTGTGAAACTGCAAATTTGAACAATATAATATTCAGGTGAGTTATTTGGCCCGGTTAGGCGACCTGTAAAATCAATGTGAACGGTATCAAATGGTACATCATTTTTTGGTATTGGGTAGAGTGACATTTGCACCTTACCTGAAGGACCTTTAGCTATTTTGCAGGTTATGCAATTATCTATGAATTTTCGGACAAACTTGCTCATGTTGGGGAACCAAAATTTTTCCAAAATCTTTTCCTTAGTTTTAGGCAGACCTAGATGTAAAATTGACTCATGAACTGAATTAGTTATAATCCAACGGTAATTACGCGGTATGATTGGGGCTTGTTTAGTTTTCTTGTTGTGCTGAAATACTCGAAATAGGATTCCATCATGAATTTGGTAAGTTCGAGCTAAATCAGGGGTAAGACGATTTTGATTTAATTGTTCTTTGATAAATTTTATTTCATTATCTTGGTCCTGAGCCACTAATAGCCAATCTCCAGTAAGTTCTATCAAATCTACCTTCTTTTCAATATAATGATTGTGTTGTTTGTCAGTAATTTTTGGAAGGTTTGATTCGATAACTTTATAATTATCCGAAATGTGATTAGGATGATAATCGTCTACAGATGTTTCAAAGATATCTATTTCCGTGGACGGTCCTACGGGATATCTAGATAGGAAATCGACAGTTTGCATTTTAGATCCTGGCCGGTATTGAATCGTAAAATCAAACGACTGTAAATAAGCCCACCAACGATGGACTCGGGTAATCAAATTTTGCTTAACGTAGGAAGCTTGAAAGGACATACAATCAGTTATCAAAGTAAAATTATGGTACAATAAATAACATTCAAAATACTTGAAAGACTTAACGGCACTCATGGTTTCGAGTTCGTAGCTATGGTATTTGGTTTCCGCAGGTGTTGTCCGTTTGCTAAAGTATGCAACTACTTTACGTTTACCGTCGATGACATTGAATAATATTGCGCCATAACCAACGGTACTTGCATCAGTCCAAATTTCTATCGGATACTTGGGGTCGAAAATTGTGAGTACAGGTTCATTGGTCAAAATAGAAATTAAATGTTGCCTAATTTCTTCATGTCGAGATTGCCATTCGAATTTATTTTTTATTGATGTTAGTTCGTACAGGGGTGAACAAATTTTAGAAAAATCTTTGATGAAGTTTCGAAAATAAGAACATAAGCCAAGAAATGATTTCAAGGCTGTACGATCTTTTGGGGGTGGTAAATCAACTAGTGCTTTTATTCTATCGTTATGTGGGCGTACTTCTCCATTTTGGATAAGATAGCCTAGATATGTTGTGGAATTTTTCAAAAAGCTACACTTGTCAGGATTCAGAGTAAATCCTGCGCTTGAAAGAGCTTTTAAAACATTTTCCAAACGAATGAACGCTTCTTCTTTAGTTGAGCTAATAATTAACAAGTCATCAAGGTATGCTAGGCAATAATCATTTGTTATTTCACCTAGCGCGTCTGTTATAGCTCGTTGATAAAAACAAGGGGCGTTTCGTACACCAAACGGCATACGTCGATACTGGTAGTGTCCGTCGGGGGTCGAGAAAGCTAATATTTCCCGTGAATTTACATCTACAGGGATCGCATAAAACCCTGATGCACAATCAAGTGATGTAAAATAATGTTGTCCTGCTAATCTAGTGATCTGATCTCGAATTAAGGGAATTGGATATCGAAGAGGTGTAGTATTGCTATTAACTTCTCGAAAATCAGTACATAAACGTAATTTTCCATTTTTCTTTGGCACCAAAAGAACAGGTGATGAATACGGACTTTTCGATTCTTCTATTATTCCCGCATTCAACATTTCTTTAATATATTCCCGTACTATTTCTCTATCGCGTGAATGAAGTTGATAAGGGCGCCTGTAAACTATTTTATTTGGATCGAACAATTTTATATTAAATTCTGTTGTGGTAACATGACGTTTTGGTAAACCTCGGGTAAAATCACTAGCGTATTTCTGTAAAATTGATCTTAGCTTGTTTTGATCTTCAGCGGTTTCTAAATCTGTATCAAGAGTTTCAAGAGAAGGGTTGAATTTTTCCAAAGATGGATTGTTAGCTGTCGATCCCTGAAGAACTGGAAAACGGGTGACTGGGCCTTCAGTAGCAGTTAGGGACTCTACCTGAAAGTCGATTTGAGGGGTTCGACAAGGGATAGGCCACAGGTGTTCATTTTTATTACTATTTGCACGGAAAGTTTCTTGACTCGTCCCTCTCTCTGGGGTAGAGGGTTCTTTGCGTTTCAAATAGTTTTGTTTAGAACATCCTATTTCGTTTTCCGTTTTGGAAACTTCGTATCGATCCTTTAAGATATTAACTGAAATTCCGGCGGCTAAAATGTCTCGCCCTAATAAAATATCATGTTTGGTTACACCGTCAGGAACGATATAGAATACTACAGGAATGTCAATATTATTAATGGTAACGTTAACTGAAATTTGTTCATCAACAATTATCCTATTTTCACCAATTCCTGTCAAATAAGTCGGATTTTTAAATTTTTGACCCGAAAATTGAGTTAGTAATTTATGAGATAACAAAGAAGCTTCTGAGCCAGAATCAAAAATAAAGGAATAAACTGTACCTTGGTGGATGAGTTGCCCTTGAGGGTTGATGTTACAGATATTTACCCTACGTTCGGTGCGTTCGGTTGGAGGTTTGGTGTTCTGATTCAGTCGGTTTGGGTTGTTGAAGCAATGGGCCCAGTCGTGATTGTCCTTTTTGCAAGAAAAACAATATCTCTTTCCGGTCTTTGGTCGGGGATGATTAGGCTTTGGTGAAGTTCCTGATGAATCGTCTGATTTTAAATGCTTGATGGTTTCGTTTTGTGGGCCTGAATAAGGCCTCTTGCGGTCGGTGAAATTGCGTTTGTCGATTTGATGAAAAGGTCGAACAAAATTTGTTCCAGATTCTCGGTTTTGGGGAAAACGAGATCTAGTGGCAGCGGTGGCTTTTAGTTCCTTTATAAGGCCACTTTCGGTTATGGAGTCGTTAGTATACGCCCATTTCCTTACGTCGACTTCGAATTTTGATGCAATTGCAGCGGCTAAAATCAACCCGCATTCTTCGCCAGTACGCCCTCGAAATACCGCGCGAATTTTCGTCAATTGTTCAGATATTAATTTTGTTGTATTGTTGTCTCGAGGCTGGGCGTTGATAGCCTGGTAAATGACAGCAACAGGAGTATCGGTCTGGCAAAATTTTGCCAAGAAAGCATCGTGAAAGTTCTCCCAGTTTAAATTTTCGTCAATGATTTCCGCGAACCATTCGGCAGCTGCCCCCTTTAGGCTCTCGGTAAGAGCCCTTGCTAATTGCGAACGATTAGGGGATTCATCTTCCATCATGAGACGCGACGTTCTTATCCACGTTTTGGGATTATTTTTTTGAAGGGTCGAAATCGGGAAGTTTCATCGTGCGTTGGTTGATGGGCAAATTTTCCATTAGGGTTGAAATGAGTTGGGCAGCAGTTGGGTTCTCCGAAGTACCTCGATTTTCGACTTCACCTGGTATAGGAGAGCCCGGAATGTCCTCAATACTCCAAGAGCCCCTATCGGTCATAATGACGTGTTGGGACCTTTCTCGGTAGCACACCCGAAGGTAAACAAGCTGTCGACTGCGACACTACACTTCACTTTCACAACTTCGCTTCACAGGTCACTTCTTTTATTTATTTTTTTTAAATAGGTAAATCAACAGTTTAGAACTAATTAATTGTGAGCGCGTTTAACAATCCCACTTCTGATTTCGAGTTTAATCTTGATTTTCAGAAGGGCGAAAGCAATTAAAACACAATTGTTGTTCGAACAGAAGGCTATATTGGTTTCAATGACAGAACTAGACTGAAGCCTCACAACTCCAAGCAAAAGTAGGTAAGAGGGGGTGACAAGGGTGCCAACCGCTCAGGTGCGGTCCGGTGGGGACGTTCTAGGCTGTCAAGGGTGCCAACCGCTCAGGTGCGGTCCGGTGGGGACGTTCTAGGCTGTTCTTGGTTCCCGATATGTATGTATACGCAATCTTTTTTATAAGGCTATATACCTACTGAGTGGTCCTTAAAGAGGCTGAACGAAAACCTAGTTCTTGTAATGAGCAATGTATTAGACAGTTTGTACATTTTAGACCTCTGATAGTCGTTAATAAATTTCATCGATATCAGATTTGAACATTCAGCTCAATTTCGTTGTCGCTTAATAACTATACTGAAGAACGGTGGTAGTGATCTGAAATTGTTAATGTTTTTGTGAGGTGGTCCTTAGATGTTCTACTTTATCAAATGTAAAAAGTTACCGATTGAATTCCTAGAGCAAAGATAGGATTATTGCAGGTAAGAGGGGATGAAATAGTTTGACTATTTTAAAATACCTATCCGGATATTTACAACCCCACTATGAAATGAAATTTGGAGTATCAGCCAAGTTCTAGACACGAGAGCGCGAAGGGCCTAGGGAGCGTTGTGGTATGGTGGTATGTAGCACAACACAAAATTCCTTTGTTTTCATGCGACTAATAGTGGTCTGTGCCACGCAAAAATTATCCAAACTAGTTATAAATAAAATAGGAGATATAATTATCCAACTAGTCATACATAAAATAGAAGATATAATGTTAATAGAAGAATAATGTTGATTCTAAAGTTAATTAAATAAAAACTTTGCCTACACTTAGGATAATGGTTTGAAGAGAAGACTGTTTGTGGAAAGCCTTGGTGTGAAACATTTGTGTGAAACAGGTGTGAAATCAACGTCAATTCGAGCTACTGTATTCTGTGATTTAAAACCATTCGTGCCCAATTTATTAACAATTAAACAGAAAACAGAAGGGGTCGTGTTTTGTTTCAGAGTTATTGCGGATTATCGGGATATTGGGCCTCCAAGTTTGTTCGTAACCGAAAGTACTTAAACACATTCCATCATAAAAACCTCTCCACCAGTAATTTCCTTCGACTATTCAAGTATTTTTATTGCGGCGTGATGCACCCCTTAACACAGTAGGACGCGACTCAACTTAAAATTCGAGGCAAAAAGCTTAGCGTGGTGCAGGTTTCAGTGGCAAACGTATTCTGATGCCAGGAATAGCGGTAAATGCAAAACCAGTAAAGCCGAATAGTGTCGTTTCCTTGACCCTCCGGATCACCCGTTTTACTATTCCGACGGCACCCCTGATGCCCTCAACTCGCAATCCCGGTGGTTGTTTATACCGTGTCCCGTTTGAGTCGCCTTGTAAACAATTTCCTGTGACGAGTTTTACATTTCAAGTCACCAAATCTGTCACTGTTATGTTGTTACAGTTTCATCTTCCATTATGTTTTTACGAGCCTACTCCCGCATTTTACCTCGGACACGTTTCAAGCTTGCTTCTTGACTCGACTCATGAAATGAAAATGAAGTATTTCCTTAAAGTTGCGACCAAATTACTAAGGTAGGGGAAGCTGAAAATGTTCGTTCAAAATTGACATAGCGCACGTTGCTTAGAGCTTGCCGGACTTATCTGGTTCTAATACCGGTTCAATACCGCCATGTAGAAGTTCTTATGCATTAGGTGGAGGTTCCTACCTACTGTGACGTCTTCTACTTGTGATCTTACCCGTGTAAGTTTTTACTGAGGAAGAACGTCCTATTCGGTTTCATCACCTCATACAAATGGTGTGAGGGTCTTGTATATTTATTGACAACATCATTTCAACTTCAAACTAGGTCTTAAAATTTGGAAAACACCTTTCACCAACTTGGATTAATATTTTTGGTCTTTCTACCAAATTCGACGGAGTGAATTCTCACTCCTTTTCTGTTTAAAATCATTAAAAGAAAATCTTGATTATACCTTTTCTTTTGGTTTATTATCTTCAATAATGAACCATTGGAATCGACCAAAGAACAATTTTTTCTAACCCCCCCCTCAAAATTTGTTGGTTTACGTTTCAAGATACGTAGATTCAGAAAATCGAATAAAAACAACTCTGCAAATTCTTGACACAACGGTTTATTATTATCTTTATGCAGATCACCCTTCAGTCGAGATCACTAAACAATAGATTAATTATATAACGACTTATCATTAATTACTACCTATTAATTTTATCAAGTAGTGCAAATTATTATTAATTATTATCAGTTATTAATAATTTTTATTTGTTATAATTAATTATTATTATTATGATTAATTAACTTGACGTCTGAAACCATGTGCTGTTCAAATCAGCTGAGCCAGTATGAATATTGAACCGACCGGCGGTCTCGCGATTCACCATCATGTTGAAGATTTTCGATCTGCTCCAACTTTGAGCCCTCATTGTGAACGAACGGCTTGTCGTACAAAGCTTTGGATGGTCTTAACAAATTCTAAAAAATAAACTCTATCTAAAGATGAAATAAAAATACGCCGTTCAATTTGAATTTTTCGAGTTTTGAAATTTAGATTTGATAATTTGATAGTTTGATAATAAACCAAAAAATTTTTTTCGTTGGGCGATTCCAATGGTTCATTATCGAAGATAATAAACCAAAATCCGTCCGTACGCCGCGGCAAATATAGTTAGCGTTGAGCTAATATTACGAAATCTTTTTTACGGGTTCGGTCCAACCCCACAATGATCTTCGAAACTTTTCATAACCCTACGTCAAGGGGAAGGGGTTCAAAACGAATTTTGAAATTTTGAAAATTCCAAAACTAAAAATTCATATGGAACGGTGTATTTTTTTTGTTTCGTATTTAGATAGAGTTTATTTTTTAGAATTTTTTAAGACCATCCACAGCTTTGTACGACCAGCCTTCGTTCACTATGAGGGCTCATGGTTGGAGCAGATCGGAAATCGTCAACATGAGAGTGAATCATGAAGCAGCCTGTCGGGTCACTTTTCAAAAAGGCTCAGCTGATTCAAACAGCACATGGTTTTCAAATATCGAGTTAATAAATAATATTTAATAATACTTATTAATTATAAAGCATACAAATTATTAATAACCAACAATAAATATTAATAATTTACACTGCTTGATAATAAAAATTATTGATAATTCATAATAATAATTAATCTACCATTCAGTAATCTAGACAGAAAAGTGATCTGTGCAAAGAAGAAAATAAACCGTTGTGTCAAGAATTTGCAGAGTTTTTCATGATTCAACTCGTTTTGTCTGAGACCTGACATTTATTACCTCAGTTTTTAATCATTCCAACATAGTCATTGTTTTGATCCATGTCGTTTCCTTTGTTGCAGGGCGTGGGAGGAGTGGTTAATGGTGAGGATCGCTGTTTCCTTTGAAATACGATCCACGGTAATGATCGTATTTTCGATCATACGGGTCGGTGTAAAGTCCTGATACCCTAAAATGAACACAGTGGATTCGATGTTGGAGATTCAGCACAAAAGACAGCAAAGCCACGACTCGGGTACTTACCAAGACTGGCCTCACGAAGAGTTGAAGGAGACCAATTACAATAGCAACGTAACAGGAGAGTTTGTGACGGTGGTGGCGATCGACACGGCTGAAACATCGCATTCTCCTGACGTTGAGAAGCCTTTCGTCACAGTTCTGTCCATAGATCCACTGAGTCAACCTGAGACGGAGGAAGTTCTAGTCTACAGGCTCCCAGGAGAACGCTTGGGTTTCGGTCTCAAGTTCGAAGGCGGCATCAAAACTGTTGAAAAAGTTGGTAGGCTGTATATTCAGTCTTGTGCAGCGGATAGCCCGGCGTCACGTACATCCGCTTCATGGGGACCTTTGGTTCCTGGAGACGAAATTGTGGGTGTGGATGGCGTTCTGGTTTCAGACATGACCCGAATCGATTGTGTGAGAGCGCTGAAAGAGTCGAACGTCGTGATCAAGCTGAAGGTAAGGCGAGGAAAAGATCCGAAGTCGAAAATATTGCAACAACAGCAGGAATCTCAAGCACCACCCATCCCTCCTAGGAAGTTCCCAAGGAAGAAGGAAACGATAGACCCTCCTCAAGGTTTTGATGACAAGAAAGGAAGCCCACCAGTCATTCCGAGGTCTCGAGCTAACGTCCCTCAAGCAGAAGTTTACACCGATATATTGTCTCAAGAATCGCTCCAACCAGTTGAATCTGAATCTGATGACACTGGAAGCAGCATCTCGACCGTTGTTAGCCGGATATCTTCCACTCCCACCACTTCGAATTCGAGTTTCTCCGATGCGAGATCCATAACTTCTATGGATGCCAACATCACGTCACCTCCAACGCCTACATCGAAACACACTCCTTTTGACCTCGACAAAGTACTTGAACCGTTTCTACAGTTGGAAAGAGAATTTTCGTCTAGTACCATCGACCAGAGTTCCATATTTTCGAAACTCGTTGAAGCGTCCTCGCTGATCGACTCCAAGGAAGAGTCAACACTTAAACCCCCTGAAAATTTCCAAGACAGTGATGCTGAGCTCAAAGATGCCCCGGAGCTTCCTCCGAAACCCAGCCCACGAAAATGCGACATGCAGGATAAACCAAAAACTGAGAAACGGAGACCTCCACCTCCGCCGCCACGGAACGACAGGTCGCTTCATCCGAACCCTATTGAAACACCCAGTCATCTTCCGAGATTAATCGACTTTGTGCCCAAAGACAGAACAGATCTGGTCGTTCCCAGTCCACTGCACGCAACTGAGACGTCAACCAAACCTGTGTAAGTGTTTCCAATTTCATTCTATCTACCGAAAATATAGGCTTTTTTGATTTTCACAGTAGAGCTTAGCAATCAAACTATTCTTTCCGCGCACCCAACGATGTTAGCCAATTGAAAATTGTTATTTGCGTTAATTTGGACAGGATGTTGGGGGGTGGTGGTGGTGTTGGAAAGAATATTGTTCTGATCAGAGAACAATAATGGAAATATCGGATGAAGGCAAGGTAGACCAGGAGCGCACAACAGTAGGGAGGCTTAAGATTCCGCCCCGTGTTGTCATTAAAGGATCAGAGCAGCTTAATGGAACCTTAAGATTCCGCAACGAGCCTATCTCTAGAAACCTTAAGATTCCACCCCTCTCCGAGAACATCTCCCCTGTGTACGGAAAACGCAGTTAGTAAAATATGGAAATGATATTTAGCAATTTATTAACGAAATTTGTCAACAAAGGTTATGGGTTCAAACATTAATTTCGTCCACTTGATCTATATGTCCAACTAATCTATATGATACTGATCAGTTGATTAGGGGATGTTTTTATTCCGCAACCCCGTCCACTTGATCTATACGTCCAACTAATCTATATGGTACTAATCAGTTGATTAGGGGATGTTTTTATTCCGCAACCCCGTCCACTTGATCTATACGTCCAACTAATCTATATGGTACTAATCAGTTGATTAGGGGAGGTTTTTATTCCGCAACCCTCAACATGGGAGGTAAAAAAAACATGAAAGCTCTCCTTCGTCCGAATTGAGAATATTTTCTATTCCTGTATACGTTTCCCAATCTCTCATGGATGCAAATCATAAGCTTTGTTCTATCAAAGGCCTGGTGACCGCGGTTCAACTGCAGTTGAACTAAATAGGCAACGGCGGTTGCCTTCTAGATAGCTGTTCAAACTCTGTCTGTCTGTGACAGAACATCGCCTGTGATGGAACGATTATCTGCCCGACATCTATTTAGCGTCACTCTTACTCTAATAACCACTCTCAACTTCTAATACTAATTCGTTCACTCTTTTCTTTTTTTCTTTTTTGATTTCGAACCATCTCGTGACAGCCAAAAAGAGTTGAAGGGATCCAAGCAGACTCAGTACCTATAGATATAATATATTATAGATCAATAAAGAGATTGGGATACCAAGTTGTTTTGTAGGTAATATAAGTCACTGCTACACTTGAAATATTCGTTTACACAGTATAATACATATCAAAGAACGGAGCCAAGCCGGCGGTAAGCCACGTCCTTGCTAGAGTCAAACATTTCTTCATCCACCAATTCATTCCCTACTTCTCCTATAGAGCAGCTACACCTATGGAGCAGCTATTTACTATGGTGCAGCTGACAGAAGTGCTGTTTCGAGTATCTCTGAGTTTAGATTCATTTTCACGCGTTCATGTTGATAGAATCTCGGACCCCATCGCTTAAATTTCCAATTCCATTACTGGATGCTAGAAAGCATTTTCAGATCGCCTAATTCGCTCTGTAGGTACATCAGAAGTTTGTAAGCTAAAATGTAAAGAACTAGATTATATTTTGGCGGCTGCAATTACCAACATAAACAATAGTTTCTGCTAATAATAATTATTCTTCTCTTGGATAACCAACACACCCCAAATTTGTTCTTCCGTAATGAGGCTGGCATACATGAAAAGGTGGCCTAAGAGGCTCTGGTTGAAGAGATGAAAAGAGTCCTGCGAATAGCTGAAGGTCGAAAACCCGGAATGTGCCTCCTAAATTTTTAGTACATGTACCTAGTAGTTATGTCAATCTGCTAAAAGTGCGCAACTCATTTATTTAACTTTATTCAAACATGTCCATACGACAATATAATTTATATAGCGTGCTGTTTTGTCATCCTGTCCAAAGTGGAGTGTAATATTGTTTACACCTTGTTGAGCGGTCGCCACGTCAGCAGGTTTCATTTGTAAGTCTTACACCGTCACATTTGGCTAGTCTCCTCACGCTTCAGTCGAGCGTAATTGTCAGCCTTGCAAAGATATTCATTCCGTGGGAAGGAGCGCAATGATCTTTTGGTATGATACTAATTATTAGTTGTTCATTCCCTTATCGCTGAATACTGATTAGGTGTGCTGGTTATTTCCTAACTAAGGTGGACAGTCGTCCGGCTTTCATCCAAACTGGAAGTCAACATTGGGAAACCGTGAAACATGATAGTTATTCATAGTTTGTTACATAATTGTGAATAACAAAAAGTACTTAATTACAATTTTCTATTCTCCGAAGTTATTTTAAACGAAGTTAGCCCATATTTGATTGAAAGCATCATGGAACGAATGGCAAGTTTCTTATCCTCTAATCCTCTTTCTGCCTATAACCGGCGGGCCTTCGCGGCGGCATCTGATTAAAACTGCCAGTAACCAAGAAAATATGTACCTTTTCTTGCTAAATGCTTGAGATTGGCTAAAAATAACATGAGGCCAAGATTCATGTGACACCACGATTTCCCCGGGCCTTGTCAATCAGGTTCTATCGTTCGGGATAAGTCGTCAATAAAACTGGTCAAAAGAAAAAGTGTGTTTTTCCCTTGGTGCAGAGGAGATGAGGGTTGGTGTTGGGTCCAAATCTGAAATTCATTTTTCGCTTTCACCTTTGATTCCCGCTCATATTGACGAATTCTTCTCGGTTGTACAATTGAGCCCTCATTTTGAACAAACGACTGTTTTTACAACAAGTGGTCTTGAAAAATTCTCTGAATCGAAATTTATTGAAATTTGTACAGGGAACTGTGACACTCAAATTAAAATCTCCAAGATTTGTTGTGGAAACGGTATCTTTTTTCTTACCTCTTCTTGGTTACATTTATTAAAGTGATAAATCTAGAGTTAGGTTTAGAATGAGTTTTTTTCTTTCCGTTTTATTTGGCATTTTACATAAAATACAGCCATGTAGATGCAGTTAAATAATTAAACACTTGTACAAATGAAAATCAAAAACTTAAATCAACTTCAGTCCACAGTTGGTTATAAACTTAAAAAACTCTTCATACAATAAAACATTTCGCAATATACAACCATACCCGAATAGTGATGGCACTCGACCAATCAGAAAATCAAAAAACTTTTCTCTTTGTACAGCGAAGAAAACACACTCCATTAATAAATGTTCAGCGTCACCTTTTGGGTCGACACAAAATGAGGACTACGGCGACGGACGAGCACCAATTCTGAACAAATATGCTGGGCATAAAGATACTCCTGTTCGCAAGCGCGATATGACTCGACAAAGCTTCCGGTCTCCTGCAACTTGAAGCATCCAAGGCTGAGTAGGCAATGTAGCTTGCCAAGACTTGTACATCGGGATTGTGCTGTCCTCTTCGTATGACTTACGCCATTGTGCTACATAGTAATATCTGATTGCCGCATAAATATCATCTTTCGGAAGGGCATGAGTTGAATTAGAATGAGTTGAAACGGATTTATATACAATATTTTGTGATGGATATTGCACCTCCCACAATGCTGATGACGTGGCGTATGGGGTATCGTGTTGGCTGACTTCCCCTCGATACAAACTCCAATTAGGATTGATTTAGTGTGAATATTGGTGCGGTGATGTCAAAATTGACGGAACGATGTTGAAAGAAAATATTTTCGAATGTTTGTTGGCAGGAACGTCTTGATATAAGTGACTGCAACCGCAGGCAGGCACAAGTGAGCCAAAACAAATAGTGCAGTTTCAAAGGGCGATTAAAAAAACGGCGCAACTTGAAAGAATGCGATTTGATTGATTAAATTCCATCCATCACCCCATTTTGATAAAAGGATGTCAGGCAGCCATATTATTTTCCATATATTATATTATATATTATAAATATATATTATATTTCCAACATGGAAAGGTAACGCGGAGAGATGACGACAACTGTCCCCCACGAAAAAATTGGGCCCAATCACCCCAAATTTGAAAAAAATGGCTCTCCAGACAGTGACTTTGTTTCCTGTCACACCTCCTTCATCGCCTACACAGTCCTGTCACAGTCGCCTTCATCAGTGCATCTGATATCATTTTTACGACCAAAGTAATAAAAAAAAAATAATGAAAAACCCACACACAGTCATGCAGCATGGCTATAAGAGCAAATTGTCGAAGAAATAATTGGTTTTATGAAAAATGTCTCCATTAAAGAACACGATGTCCATGAAGAACATCTCAAGTATCAACCACGTTTCTTCATCTTCTAAGTGCTCTAGTTTGAGAACGGAATAAGATCAAGCAATTCTGACTTCCCCATCTTATTCAGCGTGTAAAAACCTTTAAAATGAGGTGTCACTTGTCAGACGTTCATTGTTTGTTGACCCCACCCTCTAACTCCCCAAACCCCCTCAGCTTTTGGAAATTTCAACGCTGAACACGATCGTGAAGTCATAATTGCGATATCTCATTCCGTTATCAGATTAGAGCAGACTTAACATGAAGATAATATCAAGGATCAACCACATTCCTTCATCTTCAAAGTACTCAACTTTGAGACCGAATTAAGATATTCTTAAGACAATTCTCAAGTTACGATCGTATCCAGCGTGTAAAAACCTTTAAAATGAGGTGTCACTTGTCAGACTTTAATTTTTTGGGCCCCTCCCCCTCCACTCAACAAACCCCCCTTTGCTTTTGGAAATTTGAACTCTTAACATGTCAGTGAAGTCAGAATTGCGGTATCTCATTCCGTTATCAGACTACAGCAGACTTAACATGGAGATCATATCAAGTAACAACCACTTTTCTCCATCTTCAACGTAATGAGATATCGCAATTCTGATTTCACCATCGTGCTCAGCATGAAAATAATAATAATAACAAAAAAATAACCTTTAAAATGAGGTGTCACTTGTCAGAATTCTATCGAGAGTTATCGTCTGGAATGATATATACATAAATATATACCCAAATAAATAAATATAATAAATATAAATATAAATATGAATATGAATTTGAGTGATTGTACAGGAGGATGAAAAGTATATAGAAACACTCACAGAAATTAAGAACAACTTGATGAAAAAAACTTGATTTTTGGTGTCTTTTGGCAGTGGATTCAGGATGGTCTAAAATGGATTTTGGTATGAAAATTATTCGAAAATTCGAGTTTTAAAATTTTTGAACCGAGAACAATACCTAGCTACATTTTCTCCGAAAATTCGCTAAAATGGGGTGATGTATGGAATTTAATAAACATTTCGCATTCTTTGTAGTTTTTTTTATCGCTCTTTGAACCTGCACTGTTTGTTTCAGCTCTCCCTGTACAAGTGAAACCCCATTTATCATTCATATAAATAAACTATTTTTACGACATTCCGGTTATGAGACTCAAGGGGATATTCCATACATAACAGCGATGTAGACAAAAAATGATCAACCGTTGTGGAGAAATTGCATCAAGTCACAGTAAATGTGACTTTGTTACAAAATTTTGGTAACATTAATCTACAACGCATTCTGAAGCCATTAGGTTGCACAGACTTGGATTTTTACGTACTCTGTATGTATTCTTATATGTACAGTTCATATAATTTTGGACGGCAACAATTACAACTCGAAGGATAAGTTCGGAAATATGGGTGAAAAATCCCGTAAAATACACAAAAATGAGGGACTAATAAATGTATACAATAAACATAATTAGGTTTTTATGGTTGTTATTCATGTTATTCTGGTGCTCAAACCTCGTCGAATTTCATTGAATAGTGATTTAATTAGTTTTGTTGTATCACCGATTCAATCAACTGATACTATCCAGTCCAATGCACGGGTCAACCAGCTACTCGGTTCAGTTTGATAGTGCTAAGGTCAGCGATTACTCCGCTGCCTATTGAAAGACAGTGGAACCTCCTGTTGCCAACGTGTACCACTAGAGTGCGCTCAAGTCTTCCTCCCAGTTCGGTTCCTTGTATTTCTCTTGTATTTCTCTATTGCTACCCACTCGTTTCAAGCTTCTGGTGTCGAATATACGGAACAAGCTTGTAAGCAAAACGATTCAGACGCCAAATACGTACTCGTATTTGTAATGACGTCATTTCTACCTCAAGCGGTGGCTCTAGTGGCACCATAAATAACCAACTCGCTTATTTAAAAAAAAAAAGTTTAAAAAATTAAGCAATTTTTTGGAAAGGATCCGAACGCATATTTTCTTTGACATCTTGGCTTCTCAAAGTGTGGTCCGCGGGCTGTCTCGTGGGAAAGCACTTTTACGATTACAGGAGTTAAGTTGTGAATTCTCATCTCTGTTGATGGACCACAATATCAAATCGGCCAACATTTTCAATGATGAGAGATAACGGTGTATAATTTGGTATTATCAGATATTTTCATGGGATGATCACAACGTTTGAACCCAATGACAAAGTTCGCGCATTTAAAAGAAAAACTCAGTTTTCGGTTGAATCTGTTCAGAAGAAAGAGGTGGAGTGTTTCCCTGTGGTAAAAGAAAACCAACCGGATCTCGATAAAATCACTTTGACCGATGAAATATTCGAACACCTTCTCAGTTTGGAGAGATGAGACTACAGCTCGAGATACGATTCGCCAAGAAAACATGATCGGTCTACCCGTTATCAGTTTCGAAAAGCCAACTATTCTATCGTCAAGTGCATATGAATGGTTGATGGACATAATTTCAGACTCCACCTTGAAAATTTCTTTGGTTTGAAAAATGGTTTGTTTTCCAGGCGGAGCCTAAAATGGAAGTTTGTATCAGACTCGAAAGAAGATTTAATCTTCTTTCGAGTCTGATACAAACTCCCATTTTAGGCTCCGCCTGGAAAACAAACCATTCCAACGGCTCATTGAAAAACTCTGCAAATTCTTGACACAACGGTTCATTATCTTCTATGTACAGATCACCTTTCTGTCTAGATCACTAGGTCTAAATGTCTAGATCCTAAATGTTGGATTAATTATTATTATGAATTATTAATAATTTTATCAAGTATCTAGTGAAAATTATTATAATTTAATGTTAGGTATTTTTTTCGTTGGGCGATTCCAATGGTTCATTATCGAAGACAATAAACCAAAAATAGTAATAGGTACCTATTTCAAGTTGTTAAAACTATACAAGTATGTACTTCTCCATAACGGACAAATTCATATGCAGCGTCGTTTTCAAGATTGTTGGGAGTTAAGTGTACGCGCTTTCTGCTGCGGTTGTACCTACCACATAAAATTGTCTAGAGCAGACTGGAAAAGAGTTAGTAAATATAAAAGTTCATTACGGTGACGAAGGGACCCATAATATTATCTCTCTCCTCCCTAATCACTCTATAAACGCTTGCGAATTGTTGACAGCCCTTGCAGACCCAGCTTATCACAATACACTCACCCATCTCGCTTACCAAGCTTGCTCTGCTAACGCTATCAGATAACTGGATATCCTGTCAACAGTTTGTACAGGTGTTCATTTCCTGAATAAAAACAACATCTGCTTGGATGAAAATCAGAACGCTACACATTTTTTCACAAAGGTTTATTATTGTCTGTGTACGTGACCGGAGAGTTGTAGATAATTCCGAAATTAGTTGTATTTATATAATTCTCAGTTGTACTTCTTACATTGGTAATATATAAAGTAGTAGGTACCCACCGAAAATGTTCAAATTTACCATATTTCTTTAGACGCTGGACGCTAGCAGAAAATGTTAGCCAGCACATCACAAACCAAGAAGCATATGAGAACAAATATAGTGTAAACCCCGTAATAGTCTATTACAAATGTCTCAAATGATACCTTCGGCCTAAATGATGACTTTTTTAGATGATGATTTGTTACTATAACATTTTACTGCTGTCGGTGATTTATTCTGAGAATGTACTCGATTGTTATTGTTTATTTATGACAGCAGTCATGTAAATCATGATTCGATGCTCCATCTCACTAGAAATGGGCTCCAGTATGTGTAAGCGCAAACGCAGGAGCGCCACCAGTTCTCCTATTCCAGTAAAATAGATATGGTATTTACGTAAGGGTCACTCTAAAAATTGGAAAACAATGTGAAAAATATGTCGAGATGATCGCCGTTTTCAGCCCATGATTCAACAAATATCAGTATAATTCTAACACTACGGTATATTATTTTATTTATATATGTAGCCATTATCTCTAGATCACATTTCTGTATACGATATCATAGTAAGTCGCTTTACTATACCAAAAAATTAGAGTATGCATGTAAAATATCCGAGTGATGATACCACCAGTGATGGTCTCGCCAATTTTACAACTAAAGTCCTGCCAGATAATATAGTTCTATATAATATAATATAATTAAATATAATTCTATATAAGTGGTGAAGGATATAGTAATTAAACGTTTATACTGCAATGATGCCTTTTCACTGATGTCGATTTCATTCGTTTTGAAATTAAAGGTATTGGGATCATTTGAAGGAACATCTAAACTGCGTGGCCGAATGATTTGTACTGTAGATGATGTTCATGGTATTCACCAGTAACTCGTTCAGCGGCCTTCAACCATCTGAAGATGGGCCGGATTGGGTTGTAAAATCATGGTAGTTGTTGGTGAATCCACCACTTTCTCGGCCTTCCCGCTACCTTCGTAAATTTATCGTTCCTATCTGATGAGTTCAAATGTGGCATCTTTTGTAATCCCTGGTGCCTCATAAACCATAGGGAAACCCCTGAAGGCCTTCAAGCCTCCAACTCTAGGGCGTACGGCGGATGGTCCATGACCATGAGTGGCGTCTCGTAAATTATAAACGATGTTTGGATCGCTCTCACCCTCATGAGGACTGGGTAGTAAATATGACGCAAACGCAGTTGTATCAAACACAAACTGGAACTTGCTCATATCTCACTGACGTGACGGTCGGCCTTGGTTCGGGTCTTTTACTGTAGGTTTACTAATGAGCCTGACGCATTCCAGAAGAGCTGGTGTCAACTCTATACAGACAGCTGCTCCCGCCTACTTTCTGGCATTTGTGCCACATTCCGGACGCCACACCGTTGTAGAACTGTCAGATGTTCTACATTATATCAACCTCTTAAGGCCCGATTACCGTGAGTTTGCATTCAATGACAGAGAATCTGTACGTCCAATCTTTAGGTACCGGTAGCATCCCACGGAAGTAGGCTACATCAAACCAGTTATCCGAAACAAAGTTAAGCTACCTATTGAGCTATTTCTTAGATTTTTTAAAACTTGCCACACGTTCGGTTTCTGAAGTCATAAGCGGGTGAAAAAGTTCATTGTAAATTCAATGTCATTTACATACCGAGGCATCGCTGACATGGCACCCCATGTTAGTCTTTAGGAGATCTTCAGCATATCAAGTACTATACACACTGTGTATTTCGCAATCTCCATTCACAACACATCTACATTAAATGTAAATTCAAATTTGGAGTGGCCTGCAAATCGGGGTATAGTGTGTACTGTCGCAGAAATATTGGAAACATAATTTCGTTTCCTAGTGTACTTACGACCATTTTCAGGAGCTGTGGTCCACCAAAAATGTTTTACTCGATTTTACCTGTACATTTTACTGTCAACCGAGGAAGACTCGGAAGATCGCATTGGTCCGATCTCATTCTTTCGAGGATAGTTGAGGCTCCCTTATAAATGTGAATTCGGTATCATGTGCGCATGCACATACGTATAATACTGCGAACGTTGGCATCTAATGAACGGTCGATTAAATTTCGAGAGATGATGTAGAAGTCGATCTTGAGTGAGAAGACTCTCATTTCTTCAGTTTATAGTCATTATTATGATTTTATATTACCTACCAGTCATAATAATGTCAATAATCATTCCATTTAACTTGCCTGAATCTCAAAAGAAAATAGTAGAAAAGAATGAAACATTCATGATTTTTACATTTTTGTTCTCAGTATTGTTGGTTCGGAGCTGAAAGAAAGAGGTGCTGATGACGAGGTGGCAACTAAACCTGAGGCGGCTGGGTCCGATGTGGATGAAGCTTCAGTTGATACAGGTAACACGCAAATTTTGAGTATTCCTATTAGTTCGATCAAATTATTCTACAATTATACCCCTTGCTCCCCTTCATTCATCGAGATGCTCCCCCAACATTCATCATCTGCCCAATGTCCTTCCATTCAATTCCAAACTGGAACATCACTGTTGATGTTTAGGTTGAGCGCTCACATAGTTCCGTACCTGCGGTTCTGAGGTAAAAATTTTACCTGTGAACCGCAGGTACGGAACTATATTCAATATCCATCAACGACATGATCTATTTTTCGTCTTGAAATGATTTCCATTTCAAAATAAACGCTACAATCTGTAATTCCACGTGCCACCCTTAGCATTAAACTTCCCATAAGTCGATGAACCAAAATCCAGAGTTGTTTCCCTTGAGTCTTAGCCCAAAGACATTAAGCTTCAACAGGCACTAGCTTCGTTTCGAATTAAATTCTTCCATCTTTCCAGCTTTAAGCTTCTTCAAGCTTTCCAGCTTCGTTTCGAATCAAATTCTTATTTCATTCAAACGTCGCTAAGTCATGAATGTGTGTTCTCACCAACCCGCACAATGCCAGATAACTTGATATCGAATATCGTAGGTTCATTTATTCAATATAATTTGATTGGTACAATCTGCTTGAATTGTTGTGTTGTCGTTGAAGTTTTGCCGTAAAGTTATTTCCAGAAGATGGCATTACACCCGCAATCGTCATGACAAGTTCATGTGCCTTTTGTCCGTACCTTCGATCTTAATTTCGAAATAGTTTATACAAGCGGTTTTAAGATCTTTCAAACAGTTCTGGGGATTAATTTCCGGAAATCCTACCATCGCGCTTGTCCACTACACCTAGGGTCGCCAACTTTTATTCGGAGAAAAGAAGTACTTTTCAGAAAATCATTGAAAAAAAGAAGTACGGTCCAAAAGAAAATTTTCATCATCACCACCTCAACATCATGCGGAAATGAGCAGAATCTTATTAGGTAATACCTACTGTTTATCAACAATTGGTCAAATTGGCTATTAGTGAAAACAATTGGCTATTTGAGTTTGTTTTGAAGGAAGAAAAGGCGTCCAAACACATCTCTTTCATGTTGGCAAAGATCATCAGCTCGCGTTTTATCAATAACAGCGTCGTCCTCGTCAACCAGCTGGTTGTCAGAATCAGCAGGTTCACACTCGTTCGAACTCATTTTCGTCGCCACAGAAGAAATTATTACGCAATTGAACGACAGCAATTTACGAAAGAAAACGACAGCGAAAACCAACTTATTAGTATTCCTTATTCTTATTCTCCATTATGGGTAGGTACTCGTTTCTTCAGTGGCGGAAACTGAAATCCTAGTGTAGCAACGACCTCCTCTCGGTCGGGGTCGCTAGCTGTTAGGTCGGGAAATAAAATTACTAATTTCAGTTTGACCCCGATGACGATAAAAAAAAGCATTTTAGCTTACTTTTTAAACTTAAGAAAGTACAATGGGCAAATCATCAAAAAGAAGTACAATACTTATAAAAAAAAAGTACGGTTAGCAACCCTAACTACACCTAAGCAACACGTATCCCTGACTCAGTGGTCTGACTGTGCATCTGTTTCTTCTTTAATGTATAGATTTTCTGATTGATTTTTCCTTATTGAGTTATGTTCACCCCCTTCAAACACGACTGAATAGTTTTACCATTCATTTTCCTTACCAAGAGATTCTTCTCATCTACCAACATTGATATGGGGTATATCTTCTTTGGATTTTCTATAAACATTTAACAAGATCTCGTAATGTTGATCAGTGATTCATCCAATTATGTAGAAGTAGTTGTTACCAACATTAAATCATTACAATCTGAACATTTGTAAGTTCCATACGGGCATCCAACGTGGCAGTTAAATACAAATCAAATTAATTTGGGTCTGCATCTGTAGTGGGTAAGTATAGAAATGAGAAATTCGTATTCCTTCATTTGGCAAATGTTCGAACTAGTTGAAAAAGGTAGAAATTAGTTTTGACAACTCTCATTTTCTAATTGCATTCTAAAATTCAACATAGGTATTCTTCAAGGTGTGTCCGAAGAAATACCACCGTCTGATCCACCCTTCAGTTGATGAGTTTTTCTCGCTTCTGGTGGTCTTGAAGAAGGCTCTAATTCAAAATCTATTCAATGTAGTTTAGAAAACCATTCTTTTCAAAGTTCACGAGATATGGCGTTTTTAAAATGGACCAAGTACCGCACTGTATCCTTTGTGTAAGCACTGTGTCCTTTGTGTTGTGAATGGATCGAATAAATTGATGATATTGTGATGGAGTGTGCAGTACGTACTGTCCAAGTTAATTCTTCTACAGCAGTTGAAGAAGAATGTGAAGGCTGTAAAAGTCAAAGAAAGGAAAGGAAGTATGCGGCAAGGAAATTAGTGGAAAGAGAGGATACGAGAAGGCCACAAGAAAACTTCCACAATGTTCCGGAGTCGTTTCAAATTAAAAGTAATCGCTTCAGTAGTCGTTCAACTCCCTGACTAAGAGCTGCATAGAGACCGCTTCTAGGATGCCGATTTTTATAACCGGTAATTCACTGAAACTAGTTAAGGGTTAGGCAGGAAGTAACGAAGGGTAAGCAGAGGGGACAGCGGTAGAGTTATGATGGGAAGCAACTCAGACGACCGAAGAAGCTGAAAAAAAGTCGCGAAAGGGAAGATGCAGTTGGATCCAGGAGTGATGGAGGGAGAGGACGGTTCTCAAAGATGCCTTGGAACAATCAGAGTCTGGTTGGTAGGGATTCCGCCGGCCAGTCCCCGGTCTTGACCGGGAAAGCATTTCTCATTAAATCATGTAAAAATCTCATCGGAAGGGACTCAGAAAAACTTGATTCGTCCCTGAAGCCTTCATGTTACATTCCCAAGGTGCATAACAGCATGTCCTTGCGGACTCGTCTTCACGACACTTTTTGTTGGAAACACCGAGCTGTTGGCTGGAGCTTCGACACTTACTCTGTTCCTCTAAACCATATTTGCTCTTTCATAAAGACTCATATAGGTACTCCACCTACCTCCTTTGAATTCTTACAATGCCATTAGAAACCCTCTCGTATTCAATTTGTAATTAGTGTATTTATCACAGATGTAGAATTACACGGTACATAAATTGGCCAATTCGTCTCTAGGCTTTTTCTTCTGTTATTTTTGTTCATAGTGGAGGGGGGGAGGATACCTATTTACATGAAACAGCAAAACAAATTACCTGCAGCGTATCGAATACGCCGCCGCTTGGAGAATAAAAATCTTACAACAACAAGGCAGAGAGCATGGATCCCCTGGTTCTATATTGTTATGTACCCAATAGTATTGAACGCAAAAGTACCAATTACGTAATTAAACTAAACGTCTCCTCTCAAACTCTGCTTTTAACTGAGAAAATTCAACAAAAACAAAGTACGTGGATATTCTTCACTGTTCCCAAAAGGGAGTGGAACACTAAGAGAGAAACACGAGTTTGATAAATATCAATATCGTTTGAGTTATTCTCCGTACGCCGTCCGTGAAACGTCCATATTCATATGATAAAATATCAGTAATGAGTTGAAATTACGAGTTGAGTAGTAGATTGGTCCCTTGATGGGCCCTTGATCATTTTCACCACATTTTACCGTCAGCTTCTTCAGAGCATGTCCAAACGTGTTTCCCTTGAAACGACCATGGCCGTACAAGAAGTTCGGGGATTGGGGTTCACAAAAAGTTTCGTTCAATGCATATGTTTTTTAAACTAAATTCTAATTAAACGTTTTAATTAAATTCTGTTCTGACCGTCGTTAGGTGTAACCAAACTACATTAACGTTCAATACTAACAGAATTTTCCTTATCATTCATGCTATGTACCACCTGACCATTTGTTGGGGGAACAAGTTAAGTATCAGTTGAAGGAGAAAAAGATTATTGTTTCCTTGGTATGGTGTTTATTTTAGAAGTTTACGAGCGCCGCTGAATGGCCTGCTCGAAGTGCGCACACGATTTGAACTGGCACACCCTCTTTCACGTTAATCTCTCTTGCGTACATGAATACACTCCTTATACGGTAAAGGTTTCTTCTACCTTACCTTCCTATTCTAACCCACTTCTGCTGGTGAATTTTATAAATGACCTTAATTTTAAGAGCCTTCCTTTCCAACAGGAGTTGGTTCCACTGACCATTCCTGTACCTGTAACAGTTACACTCACGTTTGATCCTTAGAGTGCTTCGTACTTTCTGGTTCATCGTTTCTGTCTACCTATTTGACTTCCCATTTAGCTGTTGTAGGTGATATTTTCATTTTTCTCTTTCTTGTTATCATCCAATCTGGATTTTGCTCATGTAGTGTTGGTTGTTAAGAGAAGATGGTTAACAATAGAAATCATGGAATAACCAAGATATTGGTGGGTACTTTGACTTGGATTGACCGCTTTTGTGAACAGTGATCTACCATGACAGGCCAACGCTGTCTCTGAAGTGCCTCTCCGTGGAATACATGGGAATGGATACGCTCTGAGTTATAGAGATAAAGCAGGTTGAAAGCAAATAATTATATTGTTCACGAGATTAAGTGAAGGTATGGTAGTTCGGGTATAGGAGGAAGTATGAAGATGGAGAGGAGGATTTGATACCAGGCTAACGTACAATGTATTTCACTTCGTCTTCCACCTCCCCCTGATATATTGTTTGGGATTTGAGCTTCAGCGAAATCGAGAGAAAGCGTTAGTGAGATGCGATATCTTCGGCTTGTTTGACGTTAACTGCAATAAATACTTCTTACTCCACATTTGAGGACTTATATAATGCCCTAAATCTCCTGACACCATATCCTGAATGGTTTGTTTTCTGCTCACTTCCTTGCTTCCTGTCCTAATTTACTACGAAAGCTCCAGAGCACAAAACAAATCTACGAATCTGATGTTGGACGACACAAATTCTCCCTTAAAAGTTATTTAAACGCCTACATTTCCCACCGTCGCGTCGGAGGCAAAATAAAACTCTGTCCTTCCTCAGATCAAGACATTTTTCCTGGCATTTAGTTTCGCCCGCTCGTGAAACATTCTTCAAAGCGCAATTTGATGTAACCTACCATGTAATATTTCAGTTCTACATCCTCTATAATATACGAAAGTTCATGTTGTTAACAGGAACTGAAAGCAGTATGAAAGCAATAGAGTTCATTACTTCCAACCGCTGTTCCCTCTCCCAACTGCCACTTATTAAAGTAAAATTGAGCTCTCAACTTTGCCGGGATACCGCAAGGTCGAATGCCTCCCCTTTTCAATCGTGGGCTCATTTGTAATGAATCATTTAGAATGTTCTGAAAACATGAACTATGCTTCGCTCGTAAATAGGTCCAGCCGTTAGGAGGAGCTTGGTCTACTGAATCGCGTTGATGAGAGTGTGATAAAATCGGCGGACAATATAGTGTAAAAGCCGTTCCATGTAAATTGGTTGAAAATTAACCTCACTTGTTGAGAAGGGAGCTTTTTGTAAAAGTGCAGGGTACCTATTGTGTAGGGCTTGTATTGTAAGTGGCTTCATATTTATTGCTAATGACCGTAAAATACGAAGAAGACGTGACTCTTTGAGCGCTGGAGATTCAGTTATCCCGGTGGAGAAAAATGGTTCTGGACTCTGTTCTCATAGTATCAGTAACGTATCGTTTTGTCTATCGTGTCGTACCAGTACCACCTTTGGAACAGTCATCTTGAATTGTGGGAGCTCATCGTTCATTTTCTATTGAGAAACAGTCACCAGTCTCACTTAGGCAAGGTACATAAGTAGACAGGCACAAGATGGCTTCTGGCTTCTAGCTGTAATCAAATGGACGTTAGATCATCCGACTACACGGGAAAGCAAGATATATTCGGCAAATTTCTATTTTCCACTCTTCTCTCCACGTGTACAACACTGGTATTTGTGAGGAGCATTTATCTACTTTCCCGAATACACGCAATTTCACGAACTCTCGTATTCTACTGCCTAAGGTTAAAACCGAGTTTTATAGGAGAAATGCTCATGTTGCTGCTTTAAGATTTCTAGTGGATAATGATATTAATATGTTTGTTTTTAATAAATATTCCATTTTCAAGAAAATTTTAAATTCTAATTTGAAGGAAAGTTTGTAGTTTCTGATTCATGATTTTTATCACTTTTCATCTCTTTGTTTCTTTTTGATAATTTGGTTTGGCCTTCTGGTCCTTATTGGACCAAGTATTTTCTCTTTTTCTTCATCGCCCATTTGTTGTTTGGCTGTGCCTGACTTTGTAACTCCTCCGGAAAGCACCAGTCCGTTTAGGACTTATTTTCAGGTAGGCATCAATTTACAAAATATTCTTTATTTGTACATGTATTTTGAACCCTTTGTGGATGGATTGTGTCTTTTCATTTTTTGCTTTTGTTTAATTTTGTTTATGCAAAAAAATGTAATAGAATTGAATTGAATTGAATTGAATTTTGGTGAACTGCAGATTTCTTATGTCAGGTACTATTCTAGGGAACTAGATGTTCGAGCCTACCTGCTCTATGGAATTAATCAGCCCTATTTTTATCTCTAATAGGGTTTTTGCCCATTGGCGATTCCCGCCTATTGGTGGAGTCTGACGGTCAGTGACTAGCGATCACAACAGGGAAATGTCAAACATTGTGTGTGTCTGAGGTTTCACAATCTGGTGAGATTATAAGCCCCATAATTATTTTTATTGGGTGTCAGACTGCCTCTAATTGAAGGGAGTAGTAAGTATTGTAAGTTAGCCCAGTGAACATTCTATCCTAATACATAATAAATTTCCCCTAGTACTTTGTCCCAATGCTGACTCTCCAACACAGCGAAACCGACTTTTTCGAAATTAAGTACGTGTATTAACCGTCGGCATTGAAACGTGATCAGTATAACGAGCCACACGGGAAAAATATGTTTGAACCATGTGCGCAATGCACAATGCAGCAAACCGACGATTTCACAGGGCGACACGGCGCAACTTAGTGTTGTCCATGCATCTGCATGTTTATACGCGTTTCGCTTCACTCAACTCGAGATTCTGACCTTTTTTCCGATCGTTTTTTCCGAATGTTTTTGCAGTTGTTCTTACTTTGACAATGACCTCTAAAGTGGAAGAATTTTTATTGTAGGTTTTTTTGGCGCCTCAGACGATTAGATTAATGGAGCTGCTCAAACTGGATTTGATAAAAGTAGCACGCACGCTCCCACCCATTTCCCTCAATTTTTCTATTCACGGTTTGATGGTACGCAGAACACAAAGCGCTCCGAATTTTACACAATTTCTTCAATCGATATCACTTTTGCTCTTAATTATATGAATATGTACTGCTATAGCCAGTAATGTTTCTTCTAAATAGTAATCCTGGTCTCATTACTCATTCTAGTAAGGCAGGTTTCCAATAGATGTTGGAATCCACGACCAGAAACAACTGACCGTATGAAGAAAACATATCCTGTCTACATTGCTGGACATGTTCGATCTGACTAATGGATCCAAATGTATAGTTTGTGACGGAGGGACAGAATTGAAGCACTTCAACTACTTCCTCCATTATTCCATGACCGAATCGGTATCTGATTCGGTCATTACAGATTATACATCTAAAGAAATAATCGAGGAAGATTTGCCGTCAACCTGTAGCTTGCAATTCTATATACGAGCTTGCAACTTGTATATCTACTGAATAGTTGAACAAATTCACAGTTGGATTAGAGAATTTATAATCCTATTTTTACTATTTAATACTATCCTATTTAATACTATACTCATTTACATTTAGAGTGGTGGTCGCTCCAATGTTTGTGATAAAATAGCCCCAGCAGAGGGAGTCTGTGCCCTGTTCAGTTGTTTTATATAATATGTAATATTATACATTATATGTAATTAACATAATACGTAATATGTGTATATTATACACTTTTATTCGTTCAGAACAGAGGAATGTGTTCGCATAACACCACCGTTGATTCGTGCTCTTATTCATGAACAAATATCAACATCGGATCTATACGTAGCTTCAAACGTTCGTGATCGGAAACCATCCACCAGAGTGTACTTAAATATAGCTTTTCCTCAGTTTTCGATCATTTGAATTTTGGCCGTTTTCCCAAACTCCTCACGAATCTAACTCCAATTTGGAGGCGTCCGTAGGAGCTTGTTCGCTCTAGTGAATTAATGAGACCCCTGGTTAGGCCGTTTGTCTGACTATGTAGGTGCCGAGAGTCATGCCTGAACAATGACGGGTGTGTCCTATCTCCCCTCAACATGACTCTGTATGCGCCAATTGCCCTCTACCAGTCCATTGATAGCTGTGTCACTTTAATGCCTGCCCAATTAATTTGTCTTCTCTATGTCAAGTTGAAGAGAAATATCTTACTTTCTCATTTCGTAGGTTGCGCTTCAGTCCAGCCGCCCACGCCACTTCCAGCGTTCTTTAATTGTATTATAGAATATATTATATTCTTGGAGGGCCTATCGCTGGAAGAGTCATTGGAGCGGTTTTATGAGATAATTTATACGGGCATTATTGATTTTGTTCCTGAAACCAAAATCTTCACTCACGAATTCCCCAAGTGGTTCTCCCCTAAGACGGTCTCCTTCGGCAAATTGATCGCTTTCGTTGACCGTGTGCAGTCTTCATTACTTACCAATATCAAGGAGTTCTGGAAATTTGTGAATTATAAGGATGGCATTAATTCCCTTCCGGAGTGCATCTTCTGGGATGAAGTATGTGCCAGCTCGCCGCAGGAATGTGCCGAATTATTTTCTTCTTTCTTCTCTAGTGTCTATGCGGCTCCGGTACCTTGAGTGAACGCACTTCCTGTTAAGAATTGGTGTCTTACAGTTCGTTTTATCGTGGTCTTCACCTCACAATTCACACCGAATCGGAGCCTTGAAATTATCCTGGAAATAATCGTACCTCCAGCACCAAGTGCATTGGATAACCCTCGGAATGTATGGTGTGACTAAGCATCGGGCATAGGATTGTCACGATATCGGGCGTCGATTGACTCCTAACCGTAACAGCTACTGATTGCGTCGGTATATACATGTTTGACTTAGTCTGGTCCTCCTTAACTAGTCTATTAATTCTTTTAACTTCTATGATGTCTAGTACTTTGCAGCGGCTATCACGTAGATGGTACTTGATGTCACTTTCTCCCAAACTTGTATCAACGCCTCTGACTACAAATTAGCGCTTAATTAAATACATTGGCATTGTTGCCTTGAAGCTCTTGTCTTTCAAGATTTGAGAGTTTAATAGATTATTCGCCGATATAAAGTTGTCTACTTCAACCCGGATTCTGTTACGACCAACCTTTTCAATGATCTTGATACTTACAGAGACATTTGGGGTTTCGTGTAATATTTTCCCGAGAGCCATCGGGTGTAGCCACGATATTCCATTTCCTTCCGAATTTAAACTTCCAATAGCAACACAAAAAGGCCCCGCATCGTTCACCTTATATTCGTCGGGAGGTTTGTCCTTATCTAGGTCTTGATTGGTCATGATAACAATAGGTTACCGTTGACACTCTCTACAACGATAGCTTATTATAAATCGAAGGGATAGTGACAGTGACTCACCAATCAGCAACTCGATCCGTCAACAAAAGGGTAGCGATTGCAGCCAGAGATCCGCACACGTCGAAGTCGTTTTTAAATATCAAATGATTGCATGTAGTGTCGTGGAAGTGACATTTCTTATATTTGAGAAAGTTGGATACATACCTACCATTGACATTCTTCATGATTGCTGATTATACCCAAGATTCATGAGGATTCTCATTCAAACCTGTAGAGGTGTACGACAAACACATGTGAGATGTGAGCGTCAGCAGTCATCCCGGCCTCTCAACTATTTTTTCTTCAATCATTTGAATTTGATGTGGTTGAACCCCGTATGGAACTACGACCATCGTGTTCTCCAAATATTTTCTCCAGCTCACATTGAAACTGCTATTGGGATTTGAAACTTGATATCCGTTGCGTCTAACTTTTCTGTCTACGTCCACAGCTTATCGCTTCTTTTTCTCCTAACGCAACTGAAGACTCCATGTTATCTTCCCTTCCCTTCTCAAGTCTCCATCCCTTGAAAATGTTAGCTATTTATATTAAAATGCCGTAATCGTGAACCTTCTCGTCGTCCACCGTGTCAGAAAGGAAGGAAAGCGGATAGAGGTGGCCAGACACCGCATTTCACACCTAGGGAAATGTAAGGAAACGCACGCGCTCCGGTGGGTTTGATTAGCGCTCTGATATCATTCGTATTAATTCCCTGATTTATCTGCCTCATGCTGTAACCGCTTTCTCAAACTGGTTGAATTCCATTGTCGCGGTCGTTTCTCCGTTTGTTCTTCGAGGTTTCATGTGCACTCATGCACCATAAGCTGATCACCTACAACAATATTCAGCCTATAACCTGCAGGGATTTGACGAAATTCCATTTGCACCAATACAAGGATGTTGATCAGTATTGGCATCCATCAGTGGTATTTTTTTGCCCATCACCAGGTGTTACTCAGGCACAAATACTACTGAACAGGTGTAGTGTACACAAACTCACCTGCCTATAGTTTATCGCTGAACTTGCGACTTTTGAACATTTGTTGAAGCAATGCTGGCGAAAAAGCTGATGCCCACAGGCTTTATAGCTCATGCTTTCTTAGTCTTGTGAACAATATTCTGTGTCTCGCTCAGAGTCGTTTGTGAAGGGAAAAGTAGACGTTGTTGACTGGTTGTAGCAATGAAGCGCGTCTTATGACCCTCAATACTTAACACTCGAGCATTTTTCCAGAGACTGTAGGTACCTATAAAAATGTCCTTGTTACAGCATCCAACTGGTGCATTTTTTATACACTTCACTGTGAGGACGTGCTCTTGATGCCACTCCTCTTTTTAGTCATGGTTTGCGAACTGTAGTTTCCTTATCTACCTTGGAGAATCACCTATCGGCAGAACTTCTGGTAACACGGCTGTGATGGCTGTTGGTGTTCATGAAATTGACGTTTCAGCTGATTCAGGTTTTCAAAATAAATCGAGCCCTCGAACTACGACTAACCTGTAACATGCTGCTTGACTAAGTTATTGCACAACAAAGCTCTGTATACGTATACGTTCGGTCCGTCTAATCGAGCTTACACGTTGCAAGAATTGTTTCGTCATCAGTTCTACGAGGAACTTGATTTTTTTCCTTCCCAATTTCCATGTTCATTTTGTCTTCTCATTTTTCTGTCTTCGTCACTTGTATTCTAGTTTACGCATGATCATCTCTCCACTCGATCCCTTCCACAAACTCAGTTGGTAAAACATTTTGTCTGCAGACTCTTGCGACCCTGGTCGCCTCATCTTTTTCAAGTAACCCTTTTCAAACTCTCAATGATCTTGAATTCGATCCTCTCTGCTCCCTTGTTTTACAAGTTTCCAGGCTCGGCTCCACTTCAGGTTGTCGAGTCAATCCTTTTGACAACCTCAGTTTTGTGAATGAAGATTCTTCACGATTTTTAAAGAAGTTGATGATTATGAATCTCGATTTGGCTTCTCATTGAAAATGATTCTGTTTGAGATGAATGTGGGTTGAAAATTTCAAAACATTCATCTCAAACAGATTTAAGATTCAACAGATCATTTAATGATTATGTAAGTTGAACATTGAAATGATTCGGTTTCATAGTAGGTCTCTTCTAAAACATGTAGTGAGATAGGGTGGTTCAAGCATGCCTAAACTCAGGCGTTCGTCCGAAATTACATTGAAAATTAAGTTGAAAATTACATTCTTAAGCTGAAGGCACATAGCAGTTATATTTTTGGTACAATCAGTAACAAGGTGTTAAAAAATGTTGGTTCACAGCTAGGTAAGCCACTGGCTCATGTGTTTAATCTTGTTTTCTCCACTGGAATCTATCCAGATCTTTTTAAAGAATCTATAATTGTGCCGCTCTTCAAGTCAGGAGAGCAGGATATAAGGGGGAATTATAGGCCGATCTCGTTGACACTGTCATTATCAAAAGTATTGGAAAAATGTATTAATAGACTAGTGTCATACCTAGATCAATTTGTAGACTAGTGTCATACCTAGATCAATTCAATATTCTTTCAAAGAGGCAGTTTGGGTTTCAGAAGAACCTCAGTACTGAACATGCATTATTCCAAATGAATAAGTTAGTTACAGAAAAGTGTAACGATGGCTTCCATGTTCTGGGTGTCTTTCTAGACATAAATAAGGCATTTGATTGTGTTCAACATACAGTATTATTGAATAGGTTGTATAGCTTTGGAATCAGAGGTTTGCCGTTAAAGCTGTTGAACTCCTGCTTGACGGATCGTACTCAAGTAGTTAAGGTTGGAGAGTCTGTGAGTGTTCCTCGAAAGGTTGTAAGTGGTGTCCCTCAGGGAACAGTCCTTGGACCTGTTCTTTTTCTTTTATACATTAATGAGCTCATGAACATTAGCCTTACGGGTCAACTCTTTGGATTTGCTTATGACACAGCCAGTTCAGATCTTCAAATAGTGCTCACTTGCTTGGATATGAACTTTTCAAGTCTCAATTTAGATAAGACTTCGATCGCGCGTTTTGCGGTCTCAGATAGGTGGGTTATCCACAACCATACTGTGAAGCTCCATGACTATAATTGTGTACGGCCTCAATGTTGTTTTTGTGCCCAGTTGCCCTATGCCAAAGATTGTGAATATTTGGGAGTCATTATTGATGAACATTTGACGTTTTATAAACACATAGAGTCGCTTACAAAGAGATTAAGAAAACTTTTTTATGTTTTTGCAACTTTGAGAGCATTTGCGAGTGTTAGTTTACTTAAAATGGTTTATTTTGGTTTGTTTAATGCACTGGTGACATATGGTATTTTGGTTTGAGGAGGTGTTACTACGACTGCTCTGCGCTCACTACAAATGGTCCAAAATATGATTTTGCGCATTATGCTGAATAAGCCTTCCAGGAGTCGGACTAACTTACTTTATAGGGAGATGGGTTGTCTGAGAGTTAGGGATATTTTTAAGCGGGGAGGCGTGTATTCATGTATTTAAGACAGGATGCGATCTCGAGAATACATCACTACTGCTCTCAACGCGAACGGCATGTAGATCGAATATTAGATTACCAAAAATTAACCTAGAGGTATAACGGAGAAACGCGTATGTTGTAGCATTGAGCTTTCTTTATGAAAATCATAGAGATATTCGTCATTTTCGTAATGCTGTAGTCTTTAAGAACTAAATAACAGAAAAGTTGAGGGAAATGTAGTCTTGAGAACTCATTTGTTTGTCTTGTTGTCTATAATTCATTTTTTATTTTGTTAATCGTTGTGAAGAAGAGTTCTATCTAATTTCATTGTACTGGTAAAGTGGTGACATTTGCAACTCCACGGAGGGGTACAAGTTCTGAGAACTTAGGCTTCCGTGGACACAAGTATACTTTTTTTTCTTTCTTTATATATAATTATTGCCGTGTTTTATCTTGTATTATTTTGTGTCAAATAAAATCTTGAATCTTGAAATCGTGCGAATGCCGATCGTCCACTGGTCCACTCAGTTTTTGCCTAGTTAGCGTTGTGGTAAAATGACGAAATTTGGTTTACGGGTACGGACAATCACCACAATGATCCTCGCAACTCACGTGTTTGGATCGTTCGTGAGTTTTCGGCCGAGTTCTGAAGAACTGATTTCGCAACTTTTCGCAGCTTTCCGCTTCCAGTGGACAACAGGCCTAATGTATTCACTGAGCTAGCTAGTGGTCTGCACCCGTCCATCACTAGACATAAAATCTTCTCCCTTTACATAAAAGTAGGTCGTGTATGATACCCTTGCATGGAATCGCGGGGTTCTAGAGAATTGTCACAGCTATCTTTAGTTTACCTGTGTGTATCGCTGATTGACTTGCAGCTTGAAATCAGACTTAGGAAGTGATAACAGGCTCTGCATGAATGGTAGTGACGTCAACCCACTGGTCGTTAGCTTGACCAGCTACGAGGAGTGGTAGGGCACATTCCCAATGTCGCAAGTCCTAGTTTGTCATTCTGGGATCTCTAGTGTCACTACATTTGACAAACATCTTCAACAGTCACCCTCCTACAATTACTATATCTGACGTTCAAATTTGTATTGATTGAGTTAAGAGCCGGTATGTGCACAGTAGTAATATCGTTATACGCAATACAGAACATCGGAAAGTGAGAATAACTCATCAATGATGAGGAGAACGGATTAGAATTCGACTAGCTGGTTTGTGTATTCAGCAACGTATGAAATGCTACGATTACCAATTTATTCATTTACTCATAATTTACAACACTGGTGGGAGTTCGTTGTGGGGAGATGTCAATAGAGCAAATAGAAGAAAATCCTCATCGATACTTTATGAAGATGTAAAATGCAGCTCATTTGCATCCTCGCTGCTCAAGCAACGTCGAAATATTCCTTTCAAAATCTGTACACTCATTCAGGTGTGATTGAATAATTCATATACCAGTTGAACTTCTCGTAATGAAGGTGCACTGTGCTTGTCAGACGTGTCCCAGTTTCGAGGGCACGGTTGAGTTTGCAAACAAGGTGGTAACAAAAGTATTTCCATCATTTCGTAGTGATTTCATAGTGTCCCTGAACGCGTTGGGAATGCGACCCTTGTACGACCAGCATGAAAGATCTCGTAATTCCGGTACATCCAATAAATCAGTATTCTCCATCCTGAAAAATTATGTAGTATACTCTCTATCGCATTTATATGTGTGTACTTTTCATTTTCCGATTCGTTTTCCTCATCACTTTTATAGTTCATTGGATTAGCTCAAAAAGTCTGATTAATTAGTGATTGCCGGTAACGTGGCACAGCGTTCGTTCGGGGAGTGTTTGGGTGGAATGGTCCTCTCCGAGTGGAGGGAGGGTGAGTCGGTAACTGGCTCAGTGATGCTCTCGTCTATTTTCAACTGAATTCCGGGCCGTACAAAGAATATTTTATGTACATAAATTATAAATAAAATTATTAAATATGTTATAAATTATTCATAAGTTGTTTGTATTCACACAATTTACGGAGTTTCACTGGTCGGTACGATCACATCGTTTACAGGTCGTAGGTCACTATGAATTTTTGGTACATAGGCAATATAATTAATGTATGGCATGGTGATTTAGTCGAATGTGACCATTCTTCCAACAAGGTACTTGGTAAATAATAATTTGGCAACGTTCAAATCGGTTCTTCTGTGGGCGTCTTCCAAAGTCGGAAAAAATTCGCACATATTAGTATGCGTTTCGTCGGTATACACTCATGAAATTACCGGACATTCCTAACAACGGCCGTGAGTTGAGAAAGCCATCTGATATTTCCACTCTTGATTTCTTCTGGTTTCTACTATTGTTTAGCGTTCAAAACATTTCTAGCTCCGTGAGAACTGGGGGCGAAACCATACTAACAAGGCTGGGAGTTAGTTTTGCATGGAGATCTGCGATAAATACCTATAAAAGATACTTGCCTTTTATAAAGCTTCCTCTGTCGCAAGAAGCCAGTGTAGGTGTGGATTGAGTACAAATTGAGCACATAAATATACAATACACATAAAATACTTCTTTACAGGATAGCTTGACTTTTATACGTCAGACACCACTGGGATATAGGCTTTAGGAATGGGGATAAAAGTGTGTAAAATGTTGTTATTTTATCAAGTGTAGAAGTGGTGTATGCCTCAAGTTATATTTGTTTCTAGGATGCCCTAAATTCTCAGCGAACGTGGTCACATAATGTGGAATATGAAATGATCATCTGATGATCAACCTTCGCTTTATGTAGATGAATTCATTAGCTGCATGAGGAGGGGTTCATAAACGAAAAATTTATGATTTTTGGTACAATGGCCCGTTTCTTCGAAATTCAATCTATTCATTAGTTGAACTTCCCCAGAAACACCACGATATGAAAACCCCGAAATTGTTTCTGATTTATTGAAATTGGAAGGCTAGTGTAATGTTTCTCTATTCAAGCTATGTTAAGCTATCTCCCTTTTAGCGCCTGTCATCACCTTTCAGAAATGCTGACTGGAAAAGCTATTAGCTCTGTATAATAATCACATTTCATCCCATACATTAGTTCTGCAGACAGGTCGATTTGTGTCACCATAGGTGATACTGAACAATGTTGTAATTTGGAGGCCAATGTTTGACTCTACAACAGTTGTAATTTGGCGGCCAATGTTTGACTCTACAACTGTAGTAGAGTCAAACATTGGCCGCCAAATTACAACATTGTTCAGTATCACCTATGGTGACACAAATCGACCTGTCTGCAGAACTAATGTATGGGATGAAATGTGATTATTATACAGAGCTCATAGCTTTTCAGTTACTGAAGGTTTCAATTATTCTTTATGATTGAAATGCATGCATTCTATATAAATTACATTGAACACGGGTGCAGTTGTTCCCGTCATTAGGTTTTTTTTACTCAATATCAAATATCATTAGTTGCTTCTCCAGATTTCAGGTTATTAACAACTTATTTTTGTAATTCAAACATGCCTCAGTTTGAATTACAAAAATAAGTTATTAATAACTTGAAATCTGGAGAAGCAACTAATAAAATAATGCATAGATGTGTAGTAATAAAAACGTCGCGCAGGGTTTTTGAAGTTATATAACTCGGCTCCCTTCAGACCTAGCGACTTGAAACTTTCAGGGCTTTCTATTATCCATACCAAGAACATCCACACCAAATTTCAAGTTGATCGGCTCTGGCCCGTCAAATTGGCCAAAATTAGCGTAAATTTCAGTTTTTTTGTTTTTAAATTTTTTTAAAAATTGAACAAGAATGAGGAGAAGGAGAACAAGCTAAGGGCGAAAAACGGGTGCATTGAAGTTATATAACTCGGATACCTTTAGTCCACGCCAATCGAAACATTCAGGGAAATCACACCAAATTTCCAGTTGATCGGTCAAATATGAGCCGAGATGGGGTACCTAAAAAACGCGGTACCGTTCGTTTTTCTCAACTTGTTTGCTTGGTGGGGCGGAATGCTACCGCGGTGTTAGATAGGTCTTGCAAATTTGAAACACGTCATGTTTGGCGGTTATAGTTCGGGCAAATGTGACGGATTTGTGTGGGTGCTGTGTAGGGAGTGCCAACATGCATTCTTTCTTCCATTAGAGAGTCCACTAGTAGGGAATCACTCCGCTGCCACGTTATGGAAATGATGGTATAAAAGACGGACGGGTTCTCTGCAACTCGAGGGCCCCCTCCGTTGTAAATGAATCGATGGAAAGGTTCGCGGGTCCGCGAGTCGCCCGGGTAGGCGGTCCCCTCTACTTTTCCACCAGAGCTGGATCCCATCTCTGCGAGCTGCATAGCCAGAAACGCGCTTCAGTCTCCTGATATTCCCTGTTCGTGTCGCATGGACCCCACAACAATCTAACCGGCATCATATAGTGCTGCCTCCACCATACAATCAATCCTATTTCCACCCTCCGCGAATCAATCAATCCGTGCCCTAGGGATTATGTTTTGTCGTTTCCAATCGCCGTACCGTCCATCAATTCTGATCACAGTGTTGTTTCTCCATATCAAACATCGCTGATTTACCGTTCACCCGGCATAGTTATGACAGGTAAGATGACCCTTGCACTTGCTTTCCATACCTTCTGTCCATCACACTCACTTTGCACTGATGAGTATGTATAGGTCTACTGAAAATATTTACATAGAAATTCCTGATCTTTATTTATGCAGCTCAACCTCATTTCTGCACATCCCAATAATTACTAGCCAATAATCTCCAATGTTTAGTAATTTCCATGTGAACCACCGGCAAAGCTTACTTCATGTTTTTGTCATAAGGCTGAAGGAGGATTTCTGTCTCATCCAATAATTTTACTCACAAACAACCATAATAATTATGTATAATGTATATTATGCATCAAGACAATCATAGCATCGTTGTTGATTGTGATTTTCTTCGTGGTTCAGGAATCGATTTACCACGTGAAATGGATAGTTCTTAATGGAAATTAAGCTACTCTCACAAACTCTCCACAAACAACAAACAAACTCTTGTTTGTTTCCTAATATGTTCTAGAATCAATCAACATTTCGGGCAGTTACATACTCGTGAATGTCGGGTTTATTGTTTCTAGTGTCTAAAGTGTTTGTATTATTTTTTTTATATTTTTTTTTTTACGAGTATGCGGGGCATTTTGTTGGTATTTCATCAATATTAGTGGCATTTTCCACACGGTTCCTTGGATTCTCAGCGGGAATTATTTCAATGCTAGTTTCATAAAATGTGTGATTTCTGTACAACATAAGGACTAATGACAAAAGTCGATGTCATCCCTACTATTCGTTTCTGCAAACAGAATTCAATTCCTGCGTTGATTCCGAGGGGAACCCTCAAGTAGTTTGTGATAATCTGTCCACCCTCGTTCACGAGCCTTCCTGAATCACTATGTTTGCCAAGTTGAAAGTGCGGTGTTTTCTAGAATAATTAACTTACACACCTCAACCCTGGAGTTTCGGATTTGTGTACTCAATAGCCTAAACCAGCCTTCCAGTTTTACCTGAATCAACGTTAACTATATCCTCATGAAATTCGTTTAAGTATGTGGACTCTCCTCAGATAACCAAAATTACGTAAATCCTTCAACCCAAATGTCCAAATGTGTATCGCTTTCCATTTTCATTACATTTACTCGGGCACTTGACCTATTGTTCAACTGACGCAACTCAGTGGTATATCACGCAATATTTGCCAATGGTGCCAAACTAGGGACCACCTGTTGGCATCAGCATCGGCAACAAGGGACAGTAGATTTAGAGTCGAGGCGCCCACTGTGAAGATGAACTGAATCCTCGCTCAAGCCCTTACTTTGCAGACGAACCACTGGTACTTGATTTTACAAACCTCGATAATTGAATGTAAAATTAGAAGTCCATATTTATAGTACCCATAGAAATTGATTGCATTGAATCTCTATAATGGAGTAAATAGTGCTGCCCATGTGTTCGAAGCGGATTCATGCAGTCTAGTCCCTACTCTGATTTGAGAGTATTCATGATGACAGCTGTTTTTCCATTCCTCACCTCTCCAGTTTGTTGATTAATCATTGTTCTTGTCTTCGTCCAGCGTATCCAACTATCCGACGTTCAAGATTTGATGAATGAGATGACCTTGTACTCTGTTATTCTTAATGCCTCTCGCTCTCGGTTCCCCGATTAGTCATCTTGTCTATGAGTTGATATTCATAACCACCAGTCTGATAGTTTAATGGTAACACTCTACGTGTTGACGACATTTCGTTCAATCCGCTTTCTCCATGACGCATGTGAACTACGTACTTGGTGTGAATACCTAATCAGATTCACCGATTGGATGTGTGTCCTGTACTCGTAACTAGATGGCAGCTGATGGAAGCGTATTGGAGTGAACCATACTTCCAGTTTCATCTTGTTTTCTCGTGGTCTTTAGATATCCGGATGCTCGTAATAAGTAATTTGAAAACATCAATTTATGCACGCTCAGATTTTTTATCACTGCTGTTGTAGCAATGCAGAGAGAGACCTAAGTCACAGGAGATTTTAACATTTCCGAATGGACATGCGTTGAAGTTACGACGACTCCAATTGGCGTGAAATAAGTATGGTAGTTGTCCATGAAAAGTCGAACAATAACATACAATTACAGCGTTGAGCTAAAATTACGAAATTTTTCTTAAGGGTTCGGACCAACCCCTCAATGATCCTCGAAACTTTTCATGATCCCAAGTCAAGGGTTCGAAACGAATTTCGAAATTTCATAATCCCAAGTCAAGGGTTCAAAACGAATTTTGAAATTTTGAAAATTTCAAAACTCGAACAATTCAAATGGAACGGTGTTTTTAGAAAGTTTTGAAACGTATGAGTTTCAACACTGGTTTGACGTCCGTCGATTGAATCTATAAATAAATCATCATCGTGTAATGCATTCAGAAATGGTATCCACGATGAATAACACTATTAACAACACAAGTAACATTCTCATGTTAGTTTTCTTAAAAGAATGCTTCGCGAGATGAGGGAAATTGATTGTATACAATGAGATGAGGGAAATTGATTGTATACAATCTCCATATATGGAGATTATTTGGCAGCCCTCTATGCGCAACAACGGCTCAGATTGAATTGTGAATGTTCTATGATGTTAACTAGCTGTCAAATTCTCTAGAATTTTGAGCGTGATCGGTCATTTATAGATTGCTGGATATGGATAGTCGAAAGATAATTGCAACGGATGTTTGAAGATCTTGAACTAATGCATGATATGAAGATAGAGGTCTGGGGCTGTTGTGTAAGCGAATTGCTGCAGTAACTATCATCAAGGAGTCAGGTTGAGTCCTTCGACGAAGCTCGCACCCGCGCCGGTACGGCTTTATGCGGGCAGCTCAATTAACGCTTGTCGTTCCGATCTAAACACAGAAACATCTCTTCTGGGTAGCCCCAGGACCCATCTCGCCTCACATAACTCTTCATTTCTACGTCGCACTCGAAGGAAATCCAATTGCTTCCGACCATAATTTTAGGTCATCAATTTCAATGCTCTTTGAAAGGAAGGGTCACTTTCTGAGACGGAAAATATCTCACTTTATGCTCCTAACAGCTTCACATGCATTTGAGTAAACAAAAGGAAGAGAGGAAAAAATAGTTTGGGAAAATTCGGTGTTTATGACGCCTGAGTCGGTAGCCAGAATTTAATTTGCACACAACCTCATTGTACAGTTCCCAAGGAACTGCAGCTCGTCTCTCATTAAAGCCATTCGAAACCGAGGCGGCATTGGATAAACAAACATAGCATACCGTGTAATACATTCTAAAAATTTGGCCCTTGTGTTGTTTGGGATACTTGAATGTCAATTCACTATCCACGCCGGGACAATCGTTGTTCGGTGGTTGTGACTCGAAATCTATGTGACCCAAATTCGTGTGTTTATATGTCTCCGCACAATTCCTGTAGGTTTGTTGATATTATTTATGTAGTTTTCGGTCCATGAACGAAAACGCAACGTTGTTATTGTATTCAGGAGCTTTGTATCTCAAGATCTATAATATTATTTCCTCTGGCTTTTCGAAAAAGTTTTATTTCGTGCGTATTCCCACAAATCCTCTGTAAATGGCTAGTTCTGTAAATGATACAACTTTCAAGTTATTAAGTTTGTAGCTCTTCTAAAGTAAAACTATAAATCAATGTACGTATAAGTTCACGGCGCATATCTTCAAACTACGGTGTTATTTGGGAGCTATTTTTACAATTCGGATTGGATCTATGGCATGTCGGGAGAGAATCAATAATTACTTTTCTGCGCTTCAAGTATTACAAGTAGTACTATCTGCGGCTCGTCATACAGAACATTTCCGTATTCCTCATATATAAGACTACATATAGATAAGTTGATGCTGCTCTAATGGATATCTTACTCATTCGACGACCAAGGCTTTTGATTTGACTTTTTCAACTCCTCCCTTTCAAATCTCAAATCTATATTGTTATCTTCACCTCTTTATTTTCAATAATTTAATTACTTTCTCTTCATTATGTTTCGCTTGCTGTACCTAATCCTCCATGTATATTTGAAAGACTTATTGTGTAATTGTTTATTGGGCTTGCCCGTGCATCTAATAAATAAATAAATAAATAAAAAGGAAATGGAATAGCTGTAATTGGGTCAATAATTGAATTTGATTGGCAAAGAGAAAATAGCGAAGTTCGATGGACTTATAAAACGAAGTTTTTACGAGGTTTCCGGCTGTCCCATCACGTCTCAGTATTCTCGTCTCTCATCCGTTCCGTGGACTCCTATTTCGCGCAGCCTCGGTTTGTTTCGAGGCCTTCATTGGTAATATAATATATTACCAACATTAACATATTATGTTATGTACTATTTCAAATTAGTATGTGTCAAAGTTATGAATATTAGCAAGGAAATTGAAAATCAGCACATTTTCTATTCACGCTCATGTTGATGATGTTGTTTGGTTCTACCTCCAAGCTCTGATTATTAAAGAACGGCTGGTCGTACTCGTACAACGCTCTGGATGGGCATGAAAAATACTTGTATTTTAAAAAATATGTCGTTCCATTTAAATTTAACAAGCTATAACATCTCAATGTGTTTTCCTTCCCGTACTCTTCCGAGGGTTTTGGAAAGTCGTGGATCATCCTCATGCCGAAGTTTATATTCTCGATCACTTTTTAAAGGGCGAAATGCCCTGCTGCTAATGCCTACTGATTACTTTTTTTCGATGAACTTGGTCGACACCAATGGTCGACTCTTCGTTGACTCCAATGGTTCATCATTGCAAATTGTTAACCAAAACTGTGATCAATTAGCTGAAATTCAGTTCTATCCTTGGATCTACTTATCCGTGGATCCACTTAACTTTTGATCCTTGTACGTAATCGTGTGTTTCCTGAAGCACTAGACACTTGATTTGAATACCGTATATTTGGAGCAATAAAATTAAATTAGAAATCTTCGTAAATTAAGTAGTGGAAATAAGGGAATGTAAAACGATCTTTTCTGTGGTACAGATAACAGTGATAAAAATGATCCATCGCTGTCTTCTTCTTCTTCCATTCTTGTGTTGTCCCTCCTTGTCGGTTAATACGGACACAACAATCTTATTGCATTATGTTACGTGCTTCAGCGTCACTTCTCTTTTTGTTCTTAAAAAAACGTAATTAAAAACTGTTATGTCCGGCCATAGACGATCAAAGGACCCTTTCGCTCGAACTGAGATTGAGTTACTCGCATCTAACATGCTATATAGAGAAACGGTATCGGTCTCTTTTAATTGCCGTTATTTGAACGGATCGTTGTAAAAGTTGAGGTACGTAATCACGGAGTCATAATAATTGGGGTTTACTTGTCTAAAATATGAAGTAGATTTGACCACTTTTATGGCATCTACGGTTTCTACGGAAATGTCGAACCACTTCTTGTCGATCACGTTGTCGGAAATGGCTTGTGTTTTTCATAGATTCAGACTCCAGAGAGCCTTGGGATGATGAAACAACCCGCAATGAATAAAATGTGTTATAAAAAGATTTTTGTGTTCTCTTCAATATTTGGGTTTTTTTTTCTCCAAACTGTTGAACCTCAATTAGAACACCTTCAATATCACAGGGTAATGTTTGCGCTTGCATCAGTTGAATGCAGTTCTATCCGGATACTTTATGTACTACGCCACGATTATTCTGCCGGTCTTTACCGTCAGCAAAACGTATAATTCCAAGACTCAAACCGAGAGGACTGCGAAATTGTTATTCTGCATTGATTTTGTTTCCATGACTGTAACTGACACGCCAGCTATCGAATGCTGAAGGACTGTGAAGAAAGTTCAATTGTACCTTTGGATCCCACTATATCGTGTACATCTAAACGCATATCTCATTATTTGTAAGAATTGTGGTAGAAGGGATTTTCTTAGTTAAACTAACAATCTATTTTCAAACCACCAGCACTAGTATTCACCGTAGAAAATTATATGTATCGTTTCACTTGTAAATAGTTTTTGTTCCTACGAGCCGTGAACGGCTTTCATCTTCTGTTCAACGACGGTTTCTATTTATACCCCTAAAGGGCATGTCTTTAAAGTTTATTCACCTATCCAAGTCAACGGGCCATATGCCTTCTAACCAAACAGTAGACCAAACAGTGAACGAACGATGTACGAGTACATTCAGTTCATATACTTTCTTATGAATATTGCATGTTTCGTATTGAATGAATAGATCTGAACGGTCGATATTATTACTATAAATTCACTGAGTCTGTACCACTACTTATGGAGAAACAATGAATCGGTGAAAAACTGAACCTCCTCCATCCCTAGTCAACACATATAATCACTAGTCTAATTCACCTAGATACACTGATGACGATTAATACATGCATTTTGTTGGTGCTTTTGATGTGAGCCTATGATAATTGACATATGTAGTTCATAATAATCATTTGTATACAAGACGATGTTTGGAACTGGTCGGCTGACCCACTAGTCATTAGACCGTGCTGTGCGTCCGGAATATTTTTAATTGGTCCAAATTACTCGTGGAGAGCGTCGCAGATGTCATTAATAAAATATTACGACATTACGAGAACCGACTGTCAAATACGGAAGCAGTTCAGTTACTAGAGAATTTGGAACAAGTTCGGCGTCTGAAAAGGACCAAGCCTCTAGATCTTGGGATACTGTCGTTGTAGTGGTGGAAACTAATGCGGTGCATCCTTGTGAACATTCAAATACAAACAATAAGTAAAGGTATTTGAAGTAAATAATTCCTAGCTAGTTACTTGTAAAACTACATTTAAGTAGCTAGTTGTTAAATTAAAATAAACGCTTAAAAGAAATTATTCTAATCCCTTAGTACTAAGCTAAAAGTTGTGATATCTATGTAACAAACTCTGCGAATTCTTGATACAACGGTTTATTATCTTCATTGTGCGGATCACCTTCTGATCCTTAATAACGGCGAACGGACAAATTTCTTTTTAATTCGATTTTTGGAATCTACCTATATTGAAACGTAAACCCTCCAATTTTTAGGCGGACAATTTTTTTTTTTTTTTTTTTTTTATTCCAATCCGTCCGTTCGCCTTAGGCCGTCCGCGCAACTTTGTCGAGTTATCGTTGTGCTAAAATTGAATTTGGTACACTGGTCCGGACCAACCCCACAAAGATCCTTGAAACTCTTCATAACCAATGGGAAGGGGTTCAAAACAAGTTTTAACATTTTGAAAAATTCATACCTACCTCAAAAAATGCAGATGGAACTGTATAGTTTTCAGTTCAAATTTAAATAGAGTTTAATTCTTAGACATTTTTATGACCATTCGGAGCTTTGTACGACGAGCCGTTTGTTCACAATGAGGGCTCAAAGTTGGAGCAGTGGGAAGTCGTCAAAATGAGAGTGAATCATGCCTTTTGGATCAATTTTAATACTGGCCCAGCTGATTCGAACAGCAGATTGTTTTCAGATATCAGTTTAATTAGTTTCTTAATTTGATTTTATAATTTTTTTTTCCTTGGTCGATTCTTATGGTTCATTATCGATAATATTATAGATAATAACCCAAAAGATTTAATGTCTTAATTTTTCTGTTATTTGGAGGTGATTCAAACTTACTCGGTTGCATATGTAGACTGAAACTGAAAAAGTATTTGTTTGCGTATCGGGTGGCTTGTAAAGTACCTAACCTGAAAAGGCCTTGGGAAGCGACGAGGTGCTATGCGAACCTCCACAGCAGTCGAATTCCTCAAGCTCACAAGCGATGCGGCACCCACCTGAAACCGCAGACCCACCTGGTCGCCCGCATCCCCCAGCCGCGGACAGTCGCTACATCCATCGGACACCACTAGGAACGGTAATACCTCACAAAAAAAGTCTCACTTTCACACTGATTGTTCATCATCGGACTTCCAGCACAACAGATTCCCAACACAAAAACCAATGATGAGCAATGGATTGCATTGTGCCATTTAGGCATATCATATGGCGCGATATGCCGCATATCGTACCATAGCTTTCCTATAGTGTGAATACTGCCGTTGTACACCTTACGATTTTCAGGGTTATCAACTGCGTACAACGGCAAAAAAAAATGGAGTGAAATGCCGTCAACCGTGTATTTTTATCTCAATGCGTTCTCGAGATATGATTTTTTCAAGGTTTCTTCCTAAAAACCATGATTTTCTCTTTTAAACTCTAATTTCTCCACTTTACACCATTCAATAATAACTTTTCAACAATATCTTTTGACCACATTTCAAACGTAGAGGAATTTGGAAAAATGACAATTCTGAAAATGTTTAGAAAGTTACTACTTTTCAAAACCAAATCCTGGAAACTGGCAACTCTCAGGAAAACTTATTAATTCAGTAAGCTTAATAAACTTTGAGATTATCAAGTTTCTTCAATCAAAAATTCAATTTTAGGTACAAAAAAAGTAAGGCGATTTAAAGTTGTTTAGTCGTCAGAGAGAGACCCTGAACGGTAAATAAGTTCAAGGTTCAAAATTAGCGCATTACAAATTCGTGTATCTCTATGTTAAATAACAACGTTACTTGTAGCGAATTTTCGAAGAAAAGGAAGCTATTGTCCTCAGTCCAAAATGTTTAGAAATCGAATTACCGAAAAATTTGTATTACGAAATCAGATTCAAATCATCATTAATTCACTGCCAAAAGACACCAAAAATTATTTGTATATATTTATGTTGGTACGTGTCATTACAGGCGATAACTCCCGATAGAATTGAGATGATAAGTTCAAATTTGCACTAACAAATCTGTTTCGGAAATCGAAAGGGAGGTTTTTGTGGTCTAGGAGGGGGGGGGGATTACCCATAAATTGCGATATCTTATTCCGTTCTCAAACTGGAGCACCGGTGAAGAAGCGTGGTTGTTACTTGAGACGTTCCTCACGGTTCATTTGCTCTAATCTGATAACGGAATGAGATATCTCAATTCGGACTTCACCAATGTGTTATAAAACCAGTAAAATGGAAACATTTATACATAAAACCAGTTGTTTCTTCGAAAATTCGCTCATATAGCCATGCTGCATGACTGTGGATTTTTTATTTTGAATTAAGAATGTGAATTTGGGTAAAAAATGAACTCATGAATGACACGAATTATGGTTAGAAGGAAACTCGGCTTTTTTTTTACTTCTCTTGCTTTGAAAATCGATTTGGTATTAAGATCGACTGAGGACTGAGCAAAATATACATAAATTATATGAACTCGGGAAATTCGCTTTTAGGAACTGTACGCAGTTGGTACGGCGTATAGTAAACTAGTATGTGGAACGGAATCATGATAGCGCATGCGACAAACTTCTTTGATAATGTTCGTAAACGAAACAACTTTTATTATAGCAGAAGATCGCTTTAATGCGGAAATTCCCTACACCCACTCCCCTGTTATTGACCTTAATGGCCACGTTTTTCTATGCCAGAACATGGAGCGGATTCCAGTAATTTAGCTGCACGTCATTCATTTATAGAAGCCATTAACCTGAGAAACAGTTACGACTATGACCAACTCAATCCCCCTCTATCGCCATGTTCACTCAAACCGATTGACAGAATATTAAAATCGGAATTTCTCGATCATAGTGGGACTCCTTTGAATTCGTAGCAGTGTTGTGATGGATTCACTTTATGGTTTGCCATGATAAGTACTGCTCTATAACGAGGCATCCCGCGGGCTGATCGTCAACGCTTCTAGGACAGCCAGCAGTTATTTTAACGATCATTGCTGTGTTGATCTGAAAGGAATTGATCTGATGATCGTGACGGTATCATCTTGGCTTCGCAACAACGAAAATTGAGATTTTTTCCGACTTAAGTATGATTTTAGCAAAATTTCGAAGAAATTTCTGAGGGAACTTGAATGTGAGGCTATATGCCATAACCGAGCATAAGTTTACTATGCTGTCAAAATAAAACATTATAAACCTAACTAATAACGTCAAGTGCGATTGATCCAACTCTAGAAATTGACGAGTACGGAAGGTTTGATATAGGGGGAGAGAGATTACTACTTCCCACGGTTTATCTAGATCTTGTTATAAATCTCAGCAACATAAAGTGTTACAGGTAGATACCATACAACATCTTGTCTACAACGGTTGCCATTTTATTCAACTTCCAAAAAACATAGTGTGGTCTCAAACTCCTCATTCCAAACACATCAACATTCCAGCTGTGTCACGTAGTGTCGGGGTTCGGCCTTTCCAATGAGACCTTTTGTTGCACTCTCACTAGCATTATCATGACTTAGAGTTAGTCCTCCTAGAAAGAGGTAGCGATGTTAATCAAACGAAACGAGTAAAAAATGTACGATTTGCGAAGATGTCAACAGAAGGTGGGGGGGGGGGAACGCGATGTCGGTCTCAGTTTCGGCCCTGTCAGCACGAATTACCATCGGGTGAACTTGCAACTCCGCACCAATTTCTCCCAAGTTGTGGGAAAATAAATCTACACAGGTACGCATTTTAGTTCCTACCAAGTGCCTCCCTTCAACACCTGCAGAGGTTTATTCCCTTCATAATCTCAACCTTCAATAGTTGAATCAGGGAGAATCCCTCACACCCTCCGCTCCATGTTTAAATACGTATCACTCATCAGCAACTACTCAAGAAATCCCTAACCCATATTATAAAAGCTCAAACCGACCACCTGGAATCAAAATTTGCACGTACTCCCATCACTATAAAATTTTCTCAAATTTTCATGAAAATTCGGTGAATAACACCGATAATTTGTGAGCCATAGTAGCTATCAGTGGTTGCGCATGCGCTGACCCTACTATCATTATTCGAGAGTTGATACAAAGGGATATAAACAAGATGAAGATTAATTTACATTTGGGTTGATCGGTAGCAGTATTTGATTACGGTTGGAGATTTCGTTCACCTGTGTCCGTTGGGTAATCCTTCCTTGGTTGAGAATATACAGTTCAATGTAACAGGCGTTCGGCTGACCGACATATTAGTATCCCCCCAAAAAACACTCCGTGTAAAGATTACCCACCTCGCAAATATCATTCTACAGCGGCTGGAGAAAGTTGTGAGATCCATTTTCCCCGCCCGCCTTACAGAGATGTCCTAACCACTTCACAAGCACCGTACCCGAATCGAAATCTCCCTGTGGCGCCATCGCAAGACGTTTTTATTACTACTGCTTGTGGAAGTAATCAAAGAAAATAATACGTAGAGGTGTAGTAATAAAAACGTCTCGCCATGGCGCTACGGGAGATTTCGAAAAGGGTAGGGTGCTTGTGAAGCGGGCGGGGAAATTCGAGGCGGAGTAATTTTTACACGGAGTGTTTCTTGAGGGTATCACATCTTTTTGTTTTTGAAGTTGAAAATACCTGTAGAGGCTGTTACCGAGGCTCTATACTCATAAAAGAGGCCAAAATTAGCCTAAACTTTCTGTTTCATGTTTCTAAACTTTTTTGGGTTGAGATAATGGGTTAAATCTTTAAAAAGGCACTGGCAAAAGTTTAAATGAAGCTTTTTGCAAAACTTCAGGTCAATCAGTGAAGGTGGAGAGGCTGTAGTCTTGCCTAACTGAATAAGAAGAAGAACATTGTAAGGGTAAAGAACCAGGTTTTTGGCGTCATATGACTCGGCTCCCTTTAGACCTAGTGACTTGAATCTTTCTATTATGAACACCAAGAAGATTCACACCAAATTTCAAGTTGATCGGTCACAAAGGAGCGGAGATATGGATACCTGAAAAACGCGTTTCGTGACGTCCGGTAAACATACACTCAGTATCGTTTGTTTTTCTCAACTTGTCTGCTTGGTGAGGCGGAACGCTACCTTGTTTCTGTATATTACTTCAATACTAATCTCATTCGTTCGTATCCTAATTCGAACTATAACAATCAGTTCCCTCCACAAATTTACATCCCGCAATCAGCTAGTTATCCTTGCTATGCTCAATTCCGGTGGAAAGTTGCGGAACATGTCATATTGTGAGCTGAATACCCTGTGCTCCGGCCATCAGGCTCCAGATGGATCCCCTGGTTGAGCCCCTCTGAGGAATGTCGCACCCACCGCTTCAGACAAAGTCCCCTTCGATCCGAGTGATCGTGATTTTTCGGGGAACAGTCGGCCCACTTCTGCTATTCAGTTGGGATCATTTTGAATCATAGCTTAGAACCCCTGCCGGAACCCGAGCTCGATGAAGACGGTCACTGACTCGTGAGCGTGATTTGATTTGAGGTATTCAATGCTTTTATCCTACCTCTGTGCGATTCAGAAGGGTTCCTGGAACTCCATTGTGCGATCCCCATTCTAACTCGCCAAATCAACACAACCAACCAACGGTAGTGTGCAAAAATATCAATTTATTCGCCAGTTCAGATTTTTCACTGGTTCAATCGGTAGACAGCCCACTTCTGCTATAGATCATGAAACTTTTTTCCTCCTAATGTGGATTGTTTATGGAACCGCACCTAGTTTTCTCGATAGAAACAATTATTGCGCATCCACGATTTTTTTCAACTTTTCCATTTATTATTTCATTAAATTATGAATTTTTGTACCCGCAATGACAAATTGTGGTGTTTGGGTACGGATACCTCTGTTTAATTGTATTGGTGAAACCATCAATTGACTCCAACGCCACCTAAGAATTAAGAATTTAATAAAGAAGAATATAGTTATAGTTATATATTTCAATTCATCCCTTATAAACACAAGATGAATATTATTCATCTTGTGTTTATAAGGGATGAATTGGAATATCAATTGATATCTTTTAGATTTTAAGGTTGCTGTACTGGGAGTGATAGATTGTATTGATATATGACATCACTACCAGATACACCTTACTCTATAAACACCACCAGTTGTCGAGAAAAAATACAAATATTATCTTCATTCTATAATCTTTGACGTTTTCTGAGGCTAATGATTTTAAAGGACGAGTAATGGCCGTAGAAGAAATTAATTATCTTTAAAACTTCATGACTTTAGCCCCTACTGTGGTGCCGCTTTCATTCTAAAGTGTGTAAATTATTATTTGTTCCTGGATGATATGCGGGGAACGTTTACAGGACAGTGTTATTGAGGTAATACAATTTGTAATCTCCTACCAGTCATGCTTCACTTTGTTACGCTGGTCGTAAAATCGAAGGACACCATAACCATCTTCATGTCTGTACCAGTGAGTGCGTACACGCCCATCGTTGACAGTCGTTATGACACTAAAGGATTAAATCCTTGTCATTTTAAATCATTAAATCCTTGTCAAATTTTGTCATTCAGTCCATGCCAAAAGTGCATAAACCTCTAAACAAACCTTCATATTTGAGGAACAGAATGTAACGGATTTGTTATCCATCAACCGGCGCTGACAGAGACGCAATTTTTTACAGCGGATTCTACGGGTCTGTGCGATTTTAGCTTTGTCCTAAAATTGCGAAATTTAACTCCTGAATGATTCCCGAAACTTTTTATAACCCTAGATCAATGGGAAGGGGTTCTAAACAAACTTATCAAAATGGGTATTCGGTTGGAGGAGGTTACAGAGCCCTTGGTGAGGTTAAATACCAAGCCATTTACAGTAAGAAACAAATCTAGGTTTGATACTATCAGCTGATTCGTGTTTACTGGAATCTTTGTAATCGTTTCTGACCGTGAAAACTTCAATTATCCAAAATCGAAAGTTCGCATCGCATTTCGAGTTTCAGAGCGTTGTTAACAAATATTATATAAATTTTCAGGGTCAGAAATGATTACAAAGATTCCACTAACAGGTAGAATTCCACATAAGCCAAAACATGCATGAGCATATTATGTTACCGTGTCCAGTATTGTGTTTAGGAATCATTCTTACGTGCATGTATTTCTAGCTTGTCAACCGATTTAGATAACATAGCGTCTTCTGTAGTTGATATTCTGATATCAATTCCAATGCTATATGACCAGTGGTAGCATTTGCGCATGGGCTTAAATTTGCTTAAATTTCAAAAATGGATAATCTCTGGGTGGTTCTGTGTATTAAAAATGCAGCATGCCGCCAGTAATGTCAATTCGCATGCGCTAACGTAGAATTGTTGGATAGATACTTGGATATTTCGGGAACAAATCCTTTCATTTTCTTCATGCATTGACGCAAATAGGTATGCTATATTTTTCCTCACTACCGAGGGTATCTTTGAACAAAATACCTTCTATTCTAACATCAAGGAGCAAATGTTGTAAGTACGTCTATGAATTCCATGTAACGTTTTAACCACTATATCTCAATGAAATGCAAGTCTTTCATCAAGACATGTGACATATCGGCATTGTCCGAAATTCGGTGGACGAAATTGCTTACTGATTATCACATACGAATTTGATCAGAATCGTCCCAGTATATTGTCGCACTGTCTACACTGCTTGACGCAGAAACAGTTCCTGATATCTTCCACTCATATTTGATTTACCGCAGTGTTATTGATGACAAATGAGTTACTTCACGCTTTCGGGTCTTATAAAGATGATTCAACCGGTCCGAGACATGAAACCTCCTCCGCGCCTCTAACGACTTTCATCGTATTACTCCATGAGACGCATCTATTTGATTCTGCGCATCCGCTGCTATTCGATTTAACTTGTCAGTGACGTACGAACTCCACTTCTCTAGTCCTCATCCCTTTCAGCTAAAATCTAGTCTGAGAAGATTAAGAAGGAGATCCTCATCGTTGGTAAACTTATAGGTTAGGGTGTTGGGTTGCAAGAGTACGGTAGTGCGCGGACCACCCTCAAGGTTGGATTGCCAAGCAAAAGAAAAAGAGGAAAAAAAACGAGCCGGGTTCGCTCTTCCAGGGATCACAGACTCAAAACAATTCGACAATTATTGCCATCTGAGCTCTCCTCATTGTTACTGCCAACCTTACCTACATTAGTTTCGTTATTCGCAGTTTAGTCCGTGGTTCTTACAATGTTTCCTACTTACAGGTAAAAGTGGACGTGTCCCACTTCCTCCGACATTTCATACTTGCTGTGAGCTTAATCGCGTTTTGTCATAGTCGTTGATGGAGTAGCTACTGTAAGGGATAGTTGCAACAGCTGTGGTCAGCTAGAGTAACCCTTTGGTGTGATCAAGATTCCATCAGGCGTGAAATCCACAGTAGTGTATCGTTCGCCACGTTGCTCACAGATGGATTTACTGGTGTCATGTTGCAGTATGATCGAGTTGCTCTCCCTCGATCGAACACAGCAGATGATTTCAGTAACCTTGAGGAAATGAAGTAGGTAGTGCGAGCACCGCACTCAAGGTAGGATTGCAAAGCAAAAGAAGAAAAAAAATCGAGGTGGGCGAGGTCTACGTCTTTCCCACATTTCAGTAAACCTCCGAATCTTTAATGATTATGTTCCTGCTTATGTACTGCATTTTAAAAGCATTTGCATGTACTGTAACAGCATCTCTTCACCCACTACCGTCCTTCAGGCACCAAGCCCAGTAACTGATCAGATATTCTCATTCACCTGTACGGCATGCACAACTGGCTCATTTTAAAAGTCAAGTCCTGATATTGCGGAATAAATCTGGTTGTACTTCGTGATACACTTTAATTACCCCTCGCATCGGGGATTTGAAGAGTTTGAAGTGAGATTTTAGTACGCAGTGAATCGATTGAGATCGATAACTACTAAATTAGTTAGGGTTAGGGTGGTTAGATCCGCAGGTTTCAAACGACTGACGCCACAGGTTACGCTGCCATTATATAGCTTGAATCATCGCTCTTTGAACCACACCAAACCCAACCTCATCTCCCTGCTCCACTAAAGGGGGAAGTGTGAATATTTAGTGCGAATGAACCATTGATTATGTTACATTTATTTTGAATTTAAATAATCCGCTGATTATACAGAACTTCACATCATAGCAGGCTGTATCAAACCCTTTTTGATGGTCCATGGAAGTCAAGCTGGTTTTGCTGGAAGATTCCGATTACAGCTCGTTGGGGCTGCTTTTGTGTTCTGTGATATCCCCCACTCCCACTTCTTCCCAGTACGAGTTTAAGAAACGGTGAATGAAAGGCCTTGTTACTCGCTCGAAAAGGGCTGCGCTCCAATGAGGATTTAAAGCTGTTAGCCCTTCAGTTGTCAGTTCCTTCCGCTCCGCCTGTCTGGAATGGCAGGCGTTGGGCCTCGATACTGCAACAGTTTCCTGTCAACAAGCTGTTTTATGTAAACTTGATCACCCATCATAATGGTAAGACACTAGGAGGCGTTCATTTTCTACTGGGGAAAGGTATGATTGAAGAATTTCCAACGTAAGAAGTTTTGATTTAGGTGTCTTTGTCATACACACTGTTCAGCCTCAGAGATACTTAGTTCATATTGCCTTTGAACATTCGTCCATTGTTTCTAAATTATTGTCAGTCTATAGTTATGGAATGAATTGTTGAATCTTTACAACCATGCTCGATGTATACTGCTCAAGTTCAACCGTTACATTCCCAAGCACAACAAATAACTTCACTCTGTTTGCTAATGTGGTTTATTGTGAGGAAATCTTGGATAATTCAGTGATCCTCAGACCAAGTTTCCGCAGCCACACAAAATTTCATGTATTAATATAAACAAAATGATCGTTGGAATCACTCAAATTCCGTGTTGATGAAGAGTAACAAATGGTTTAATTGCTCCCCATTTCAAGTTATTTCGCTAGATTTTACGTCTTTGGATAATTTATCGATGAATTTAAATTCTTTTTAGGTTATTTGGGGCAACCGCAAGTATAGTGCATACTTCTTGTTTCTAAAATTGTCGGTTTTATTTGTAAAATCCTCCTATTATTTACATCTCTCTTGTATGTTGAAATAAGTTGCAATAGGTACTCAACATTACCTTGTTGGTATATTATTTTAGCTACTTATTACTTGAACCGTCTATAAATTATTGTACAGTTATAGGTTATAGGCTGTAAATAATTATATTGTTGTTAGGTTTCAGGATAATTCAGTCATTAGCTGATATCAATTTCACTTGTTTGGATATATAGTATGGAAAACTCACTTATACATAATACAATAGAAGAGTTATTTTCAATTGTTAGTTTACTGAACCTACATTACTGATACCTACATTGAATATGCTGGTGCTATTTATAAGTATTTTCAAAAATAGGTTTCAACTCGATCATTCTTTGTCTCATAGCTTGCTACTGTATGGAGACGTTTCTATTACGTATTACGGGCGGCCATTTTTTTTTTTTTTTTTTTTTTTTTTTTTCATTGCATTGCCTATCCTGCTTTGGATGAAGTTCTTACATTATTTCAGTTGTATCGACGATATTCAAGTGTCTACCCTTTTAGGTATTAATATTCTCTGTAATATTATTGCTTATCTTTTGGTTACTGCGTTATTTCTATTGTGTTGACTGTTTTGATTTCGAAGACTGGTCCGCTCGCTCATTCTGACAATTTTGAAATGTATATCCCCTCGAGGAGGTTCCTTGCCCTGGTCGTACCTTGAGGTCACCATTGTGCTACTGTTATCAATAAAATGCTCTGCCCGGCTCTAGACGGAACTCTCGAGGAGGGGGATTGCAACTTGCTTGGGGCCCCGCAAGGTTATTGAACGATTGCCAGCTTAGAGATGGACCGGTTCTGGAGAGCAGACTCTTCCACAGCATCTAACCTCGGCCCCGTCTCAACTCACCGACCACTTTACCCCGAATCAATTGGATCATTTCTTTTGTTTCCTTTCGAAAGACGGTTTTTTTCTCTTCGGGGCAAGTCAACCCAGTTCAATGCGATCTAACGGTAACTTGAGGATTAATGATATGTATATGCCCGCCTTCTTCTTTTCCGCCTTTTCGCAAAAACCCGGGAAACAAAATCACAAGGTTTGTTGCTTTTTCTTCCTACGCCCTTTTGTATCCATATTGACACCTCCCACGTCCAATAAAAAATATAGTCATGCGAATTGTACAACCTCCTATCGTTCCAATATCCTGATGTTTTCCGATCAAATATTGCGATGCAAGCCAAAACGCATCTTTCTTGTCCTTTCTCAATTGCCACCCAAACGTCCACTCTCCATAATTTCCAATCTAAAGCAATTTCTGAAATTGCACCAAATGATCATCAATATCAAAGGGCTCTTCAACCCTAGAGTTTTCGAAGTGTTGAAACTATATGGCATAAAAAAGTTAACTTTGTAGTATATTTAACTTCTATAAGTTTGTACCAGCAGAGTCGGCCATTTCAAATCCCACCAGTGAATTTATTATATTTCTTATGCTGAAATATCACACTCAATTGAGCTTGCAATCTTAAAGTTATAGGAGCTTTCAGCGAGTTTGGCATGGCCCGAGGCTGTGGCGACCCTACACCCTACGCCAATCTTCGATTTTGATGTTCTCTTTGCAAAGTCAGCGTCCATTCAGTGATTTATTTATTTTTGATTCACTTATGACCTTAATTGCATAATATTTTGAATTCTAGATATTATTGAAGATGATTTTCAGTATTATATTGAAAATTTTCTTCCTCGATCCTCAAAACCTTGAGTAGAATGTGAAACTGCATGATTTATACGTAAAGAATCAATGTTCATGAACGATGCTCGATCTTGATTGGAGTCAAATGTTTTTTCAGTCAATCGCTGTCAGACTGGTTTTACTAGGCTTTACGACCCGAGCGATGACTGGCAGTTGTGTGGGTTCTGGACGCCTCATTGTTGCTTCCATGTGGTCGTTGAAACGTGGCATTCCACTGTAAAATTCCGATAGGCGAATGCGATTCAACCATGCGAAACGGATTCAATGACATTCGAATCTGTGTTGCCGATGTATTAAGATTTCTAAACTAAAATAAGAGTAACTATTATTACAGAACGATCACAAGATTTTTAAATCACATTTCAACTTTTTCTACTCAGTGGTCGAAGAATTCACCTATTCGATTCAACCTCATACATCCATTGCCTCTTCTTTCCCTACTTGTCAGCTCAAAAAAATTATTTTCAAAACGAGAAAACTGAATGAATACGATAAATTCGTGATCTTACAGGTGCTTATATTTCTTGGTCGAGAGCTACTTTGCGCGAGGTATGGAAGATTGGTATGAAGTTGGCGAAAGTAATTAACTGCTGAATGAGGTGAACTTGTGAACCTACTGGGCTTAACTTAATCCTCAAGTAATAATGTCTTGTAGAACTTACAAGTTATAATTCGAAACTTTCCCAATTGTTATTTTCGACCCGGGTTTTCATCACCACCCGGCAGACCAACAGTTATTCTCATTATTTTCTATAGTCATTATCATTTTCAATAAGGAGCCATAGAAAGAGCCGAGAGAACAAATTATCTCAACCGCCTCAGCCCTCCTCCTCAAAAATTTGTTCGTTAACTTTTCAGTCTACCTCATATAAATCAATATATCGAATTGAAAATAAAAATCCGTCCGTCCCCCATGCATCCCTTATAAAATGTACCTATTCAATTTAGAAATCGGGATGTTGGCTCCGATCGGACCGAGGACAATCCTAAAAACTATCACAATTATTAGTAACTACTTGTAACTATTCAATAGGAAGTGGTGAAAAATGAGGGTTGAAACGTTCTAAACCCCATTAACTCGAATGAACGTACAATGTTCCACATCATTTCTCTAATTATTTCGTATAGCTATGGGCGACTCAAGGATATTGCTTTCATTTTCTATCCAGGAAATAATACACGATTGTGGAAGAATTTGCAGCGTTTTCTAACTGTAATTATTATTTTTAAATTCATGTTATTCGTCCATCCATTCATTCATAGTGTGAACGGAACGTTCGTGAGTCGCGTCCACACGCAAGGTCACAGTGAGTAAATACGTGAGGTTGAGCGAGTTTGACGGCTGGCCCCACCAAGCTGTGTAGCGGGTCTCCTACGCCAAGTCCGCGCATATGATTAAACGCGGGGCGATCTCCCTTGCGTTATTAGTGCTTATAATTTCGCAAGTTTTTTATTTTCTCCATCAAGCCAGATTCCAGAGGTTCATCGTAACCTGTTGCCCAATTTAAGTGATCAAACAAATGTGTTCTCACGACCAGAGTAGAATATCGCGTTACTCCCGTGGATCTATAGGGTCCATTTTCTTTTTAATCCATTGCCTGGGCGGATAATTATTTAGCGGCAATGAAAGAATGTCTGAGAGAAGTTATAGTTTATTTCAACGCTCGCGCTCCGAAAATCAAAGCATCCTCTGCTGTCGAGTTCGAAAGGGTATTGAAACCTATTTTTCTCGCCTGACATGCAAGTTTCTGATATATTATTGAAACAGATTGTCAGAATATGGAAAGCCATTACTGTACGATGTATAAATGATTTATGGAGTACAAAAACATGAAGTTAAAATTATTAACTTGATTGCATGTTTGCCAAGGTTTGACTAGGGAAATTTGAGGGAAATGGGTCGTATGCAACCAAATAAATTTCAGCCTTCCTTAATGTGCTCCAAATGCAAGAATCGGTGGCTGGCTCACAGCTTTATTGTTGGTGTGGAGTTGACTAATCGATAGATCATCTTATCAGTAAGGAGGATGGAAAGCGTGAGCCGGACGAAGAATGCATATCTTGAATCTTTGGGGTACGAAAGTTAAGAAATTACGTAATGAATCGGGAATTTTCGACAGGATGATTCGCAATATTATGATCATTCCAATCATTCAAACTTAATTTGACCTAATTCTACTTTAGGAATACTTCTACCTACATGCAGTACTACTCTTACGGAATGTTACTGTGATATGTTGGTTGTTATTATGTAAGCGAATGGTGACCATGCCATCAGTTTTCCACAGACAAACTTAGGTTTGACAACCGTGCAATCTTCTCACTGATACGATACTAGAGGTTGATGAGTTACTTCTGCCAAGGGAGCGTTAACCTGCCGAATACTCTGGAAGCTGATGGGTCGTTGGCAAGCCTGGGCAGGGGCCGACCACGCGAGCAATTAAGACACCCCAGGTATTATCGTTTCTTGATGACTCCAGCCACTCTGCCCATCACTGCTAACATTTCAGGGCCTGGAAATCACTTTCTTACAACAAATCTTTGCATCAACATACTTGAAGTTTCACTTCACATTGTAATGCGTTGATATTTCAAATTACAATACAAAGCCTAAAAAGAGGCGACGTGCAGATAACTTTAAAATTATTTCCAAATCAACTGGTGTCTGCTTAGTTTTGGGAATTATGTTCTGGTGATCATACAGGACTCGAATACTTGACAATATTATAGAGGAGACCCTCTTCAAGTTTCATCACCAATAACCACCTAAAGCCATATTTACCAAAGCCTAAACATAACTGACCCATGTCCTGGCGTCCTACGTCTAACGTTATATCGTTAGTGTCTATATACGTATATCGTTAGTGTTTAAAAACTGGTAGCTACGATATACTCGAACATATTGTACATGTGTAACCGTATTTCCTGAGAGCATCTAGTGCCGTTGCTGATTATCGATTTCATCAAGTTCGTGCGATATCTTTCCTAACTTAGGTGTGTTTGAATCTTTTTCGGTGGAAAAATAATGATTATCCTTTAAATGGGTGTTTATTGTTTATACGATCCTTTTTTGGTGACACGAAGCCTCGACGGCTCAGAAAAAAATCTACGCACCTCAGGAAAAAATCGTCCACCCCGATGAGATCAGGTTGACTTGTAACTTCACGATTACAACGCCCACTACTGGCCAGATATGAAGCTGCAGAATCCCTTCTTAGCCTTGAGAAGGAGTGCAGGAGGAGCACTTCGCTCTCATACCTCCGCATCTGTTTCACAACTTCCCCGTATCTCAATGACGTTTGATTCTATGAATTTCAGTTATAATAATCACCGTAGAGATGCTCTTCGCGGAACTGAAATGAAAATGTTCCAGGCAGCAAGGATAACCTGCGTAGGTCGGAGGAAGGTGATGGCGTATGACATTGTACTCATGCGAAATGAAAAACATATTCATGTCGCCAATCAAAATGTCCCAATTGCGTTCGACGTCTCGGGTCTCAATGTATCATTTGGTCTTTATGTAATATATAAATTATGCTTACAAGCAAATCGTTGATTTGCGCTGAGTGCCTACTTCACGTAGGACATCATATGATGGCACCTACATAAGTTCAATAATACTCCATCCCAATAAAACAGTCAGAAGCCTTTGCAAATTCCCTCATGATAATCCCCAGATGGCTGTAATTCAATTCGTTAATGAGTTCTGCGCACGCACATTATCGAAAGAAACAACTATTAGTTTGTCAACTTTAGAATCATTCCATATAAGTATCATATGAAAACAACTGTGTTGGGTCCTATCACTAGGCGGGGAACATGTCAGACATCGTTGCATTCTTCATCGATCTCTGGAAAAATTCATATAACCTCAGTCACAAACAAGTTTTTACGATATTCTGATGTCACCCAAATTTTGAGGGTAGCCAGTAATGATCCGAAGATGATCCCTTGTAAATATCATGAGAACCATATCATCTGTCGCCTCTGCCCTTTCTCAAAAGTGGCATCTTTTGTATTATAATTAGGCTCAATGGGCGGAACCACTCCATAGTTCGTCGATTTCCACGATACACCGTTCTATACTGGCTCATCGGTAGGTTCCACCACGTTGGTATCTTTCATATTTAATACTTATGCCATCTTGTGTAATTTTTTTGGGATGAAAGACCTCACCAGTCGTTTTTTAAATCTCTGCTATAATTGCAATATTTCGGTGCCGTTTGATGACTCACCCTCTTCAGGCATGGATGTCACCTGTTTGTACAATAATAACATCTTATCAGCTTATACAAATACAAATTTGACTTATGGTAATGACTTAATGATTGGTTAACTTACTTGAGAATTCTATTTGACTAATGTCAGTTCGCTACTAATGATAGTAGTCACTATTGTGTCGCGGTCAACCAGGTCGCTTCTCAACAAACCCCTCATTTCAGACGTTTATTGGAATATCCAATATGGACCAGACTCATCCCATATTGGTCAGGGATACCCCTGGTTGACCGCGACACAATAGTGACTACTATCATTAGTAGCGAACTGAGCAAGTAAGTTAACCAATCATTAAGTCATTACCATAAGTCAAATTTGTATTTGTATAAGTTGATAAGATGTTATTATTGTACAAACAGGTGACATCCATGCCTGAAGAGGGTGAGCCATCAAACGGCACCGAAATATTGCAATTATAGCAGAGATTTGAAAAACGACTGGTGAGGTCTTTCATCCCAAAAAAATCTACATCGACCGAGTCAAAAAAATAACCATAAAGTATCTTGTGTAATGTCCCCTTTGTGATGTGCGCTCATTTCAAGAGACGACGACGCATCATCACAAGATACTTGATGCATATGGCGTCACCCAGCCCACGAGGAGTCATCACCAATAAATCTGGAGTTACGGAGTAAGTACCTCAGGAACTAACCTCCTCATTTGTGAATTTTCCGAGTCATCGTCCAGTGGAATTGATAAACAGGGGTTTTATTATCGCTCATGTAATATTCATCTACGCCCTGCTGTTCCACTCGAAGAGGTGGAAAAAATGTGAAGGACTTGTGGAGGACTTTGACTGTTTGGATGACGGTACTTGTAGGCGCTTTCAGTCTTGACTCCGATGATTCGGCGATTATCGAATTAGAGAGACGCTCAGGTACGGTGACATTACTGGAATTTCTCATCCAACTAATCTTATTATCATGGTGTAGTATATCAGGTATTGGCCATCGTATTAGATATGATTGGGCAAAGTGTACCAGTAAATCCTGTGAATTACTGGAAATAGACTGTGAAGGTTGAACATCCGGGAATGGAGAGTGTCAGTCAGTATAATGATTCATTGCATATCACACCGTTCAATCGTGGGATCCCACGTTAATTTTTGGTTCAATCGTGGTATCCTGCTTGTGTGTATGCATAGAACTTACTTATGTCTTAAAAGTAATCTATTGATTGATCTTCATCTTTTTGTAGAGCTAAGTTCTAGTCGGAGGAATACTGATGGAATTTATTTTTTGTTGCAGGTGAGCCTATGTTTACTGAAACGATTTACTCTCTCATTGAATGTAAGTGTATCTCCATGTATCTGACCATTTTCTAGACAATTGTGTGTCGCTCGTACTACAACCAAGGCCGCGTGATTTTACTTAGAATACGTCAATCAATCCAAAATCCTTAGTACAGATGCACGGCAGCAAAATTCATTATATTTTGGTTTGTTTTAATTTCGTTAAATATTCATTGATATAAATATCTAATTTGGAATCAAATAATAATATCTATAAATACCTGATGTTGCTCATTTCTGGAAGATTTCCTTCTGTTCAATTCTTATTCCTGAAGTATAAATTTGATTTCAGTTGGGTTTACTGGATAAAGTATTGTACAGACTTTCTTTTTTGGAGGCATGACTGGAATCCGGGAGAGAGTAGGTGAATTTAACGAGCTACTATATGCGTGTAAGATAAATTTTATTAAGCCTACAACTTGAAAAAAGGTGTTAATTCTTTGTGCAAACCAGTTTACGGAATGGGATCCCGATGTAGGCAAGTCTAGTCCCTCCACCCATCCATGTTGTGAAAGAGGATATTGGACGCATGTTTCCTGCAGTGACGATGCGATAACTTGGGATGGCTGGGTACTTGATAGAGATGCGTTGTCATGTTGCAGTATCCAGTACCCTCGCGAATAAGGATACGCTCTGCATTTTATTTTTATACATGAAAATGATAATTGCTAGTGTCCAGATAAACATTTGTTGGAAATTAGGAGGGAACTATTGCGTTCGTCGTCATAGTATGGCGTGGAAATTAATAAACATGTTTCTGGCTACTTTTCTTCATTGGATACCCATTGAATCTGAATCTAAAGAGTCGAATAAAATTATACGCCTTCCACGTTTAACACTTGTTGTAAAAGCCAGTGGTTAGTTTTTGTTATATTTTGTAAGAAATTCCACTTTGATAGATCTTTCTACTCAGAGCGCAGTAGAAAACAATAAGGTCAAAATAAGGTCAAAATCAGTATCAAAATCGGAATTGACATTTGATGTCGTGGCATAGTTGGATAAATATACAGAAGAACTACAGAAGAATTCCGGGTTGGTGTGTGGATTGATGCTTCCTTAAACTACCACTCTGCCTTAATTCCTATCTAATTCATAGGGTATATAATTCAACAACCAGGAAATGAAAATGGCTTTTCAAGAACCGTTGTTTGGTGGAGGCTCGCGCGTTGTAATTGAGTAATCGCTTAGTTCTCATTGCGAGACGCTTCAAACTCGCCACGCGTCACATGACTCCACTCAGAGCCCTCATTACGTATTCAACAGCGGAACCCTACCATTAAAGTATAGCTGTTACTTAGTCCCATATTTTATAACGTCTCATTACTTCCGAAATGTGTAAAACGTTGGAAAATAGATTCTAACTTATTCCGTGGGGAATACAAATTCTGAATGCTCTTGCAATGTTTTTGCTGCCAAACGTTAAAACAAAATCGGGTGCATTCCGAAGAGATAGTCACATCACACTCCGTTTCGAACTGGAGGTCGCGCTTCAAGTCGAAACGATGAAACGTCGCATTGAAACCGGACCCTTCGCAGACTTCCGTATACGGCCAATTCAAAAACAGCTGCGTAATTTATGGAATGAAAGCGCTCTAAGAAAACTCGTTGGCAACTTTGAAAGGGGAGAAACAGTTGAACAAACAATGACAACTCATCATTTGTTCGATCTGGGGTCACCAATACAGTTAGAGGATAACAATTGAAATGCCGCAATTTTTCTCTCTTTTTTCCATTTCAGCAATCAGTTGTTCATTTGTGAGTGAGTAACTTGATGCCCACATTTATACCAAATTGAGCAATTATGCTTCCACAACAACCATATCATTTCCTCCCATAACCTTCACGGGAATATAAACCCTGCATTATACGGGTTGCAACGCGAGTCGTGTCCGATACTTCTCCTACGTGGTCAACATTTAATTTCCGACCAAAATTGTCTCGGAGACTTTCTTTTAAATCCACTCAAAATCCGACTTTTTCTACTTTTAAGAATTTTTTCTTGTTTTCAACCTTACTTCACTAAAATTGCCATAACTCTTTAAATTTGCACTTGAATTCAATTTTACGATACCTTTGGAAAGAGCGTTACATTTCCGACCTCCTAAGTGACTTACAAATCTTTTTTAGGTGGAACTAAGGAGTGAAAATTGAGTCTGAAAAGTGAATTTGTCACAATCTCAAAATCACCTGTTTTTTAAACACTTGGTAATCTTGATAACACTTATAGCAGAATTGTGAAGATATGCTAAAAAATGCGCCAAAATGTCAGCTTTCTAGCGGACTCATCAAAAAAAATGATTTCGCTATCGAATTAGGAGAGAAAATTAGGTATGAATGCGAAAACCGTGTTTTTTCCGTGAGTTTTAAGTGATCTTTGTGGTAATTTTCCACGCTGAGTTTACCGACGAATGGGTCTTTGCATTCGACAAAACGGAGGACATTTCGAGCAACTTGTGAACTGAATTTAGTAATTGTTGGAAAAAATAAATACGTTCATAGTTCAATTATTCTTTTTATTGTCAACACTCCTGCCCTAAAATGAAAAACATTTTTCATGAAAAACACTTTTCATGAAAAACCCAATATTTTGCCCAAAAAAGATGTTTTTTTCGCATTCTAACCTCATTGTCTCCCTTAATTCAACAGCAAACAATTTTTTGACAAGTCTGTCAAGGCATTAAAGGGGCAGAGAATCTAACGCTCTTTCCAATCGTATCCTCAATTTTAAATTTCAATGCAAAATAAGGGAGTTATGAAATCTAGTAATACAACCAAAACTGATTGTACCAACCAGAAGCCGGGCAAATCAGACATGCCTGTTTAATAATAACATTTATCTCTGACTGAAGGGAACAAAATGAAATCTATCAGACGTCGCCAACTAGATAAACACACAAACGAAATTCTTGTTGCATGAAAAGAAAAAATACTTTGATGGGTCGCTAGGCAGTTAACGCGGAATTACCTACAAAGTCAGACATTTTAGTGCATTTAGTGAACCTTGATGAACCCCTGCAGCCGTGTAACTGCACAAACTTAAAAGGCTAATTTTCACAAATCGCTCCGGGGATGATGGAAAGGTCAATATAATACGAAGGGTATGTCGTTATTGTGGGATACTACATCACCAGCTTCCGCAAGAAACCATAATTAAGGCTTACTGAACTTCTGTATAATGCGCCCCTGTACTTTACTATACCTGTGGTATAATTGTGTTGGTAGGGGCTTATTCTGCAAGCATCCGGGGCCTCCGAGTAGAGTCATAAACAGTAAACTTCCATCCCATAGTCATTCAACTATTTGTTATGTTTAGGCTCAAACGATTTGAGCCTTGAATACATGTTCCAGTATTTTAGTTACCTACTCAACTCGTTTTTCCACTCGCCACTAGGAGGAAGTGTTCATACGAGTACTTTCTTTTTTTGACCCAAATGGTGATGAGGAAGTATTGAAACTATCCCAATTGAACACATTTTCGGTCATGTGATCATGAACATGATCATCCAAATCACAGTTCAAGGTTATCGAATGCTAACCGCAACGCGCATCAACGTACATTTTTCATCATGTAACATGCGTCAGAACTGTGTGTTACTTTGAGGCGAAGAAATATTGAAGATCGTGCTTGGATTTTACGCGTTGGCTCCGATTGAGGAACACCGTTTTCCATATGCTGTTGTTAGTTTATGACTTATGTTATACTGAATCTGTATTATAATACGAATAAGTAAGAAATTACCCATACATTTCATCAGTTTATAGATGTTTCAACGCTATATACGGTGGTGAAGTCAGAAATGCGATATCTCATTCCATTATCAGATTAGAGCAGATGAACCGTGAAGAACATTTAAAGTAACAACCACGTTTCTTCATCTTCAAACTGCTCCAGTTTAAGAACGGAATAAGATATGGCAATTCTGACTTCACCGTCGTGTTCAGCGTAAAACGAAAGCCTTTAATATTAGGTGTTCCCCTGAAGCAAAGTACGAATTTAACTACTTGTTCAAGTAGGGAAACAACATACCATGTTGATCATGTTCCATCGTGTTCAGCGTTTAAAAAAACCTTCAAAATTAAGTGTTACTTGTCAGACTGTTTCATTTTCGGAATTTATGGGTAATCCCTCAAGTCCCCTAAAACTCCCCAAAACTTCCCTTAGAATGGACTTATTCTTCCATCTACGAAGTTAGCCTTTCGATTGCCAAGACAGGTTTTTGTGCAAATTTTAACTTTTTATCTCTATTCTATCGAGAGTTATCGTCGGGAATGGCACAATCTTAAATGTATATAGATTCAAGTATTATTGTATTATATACATATAATTTTTGGTGTCTTCAGGCAGTGAATTGAGGATGGTCTGGAACGGATTTTGGTGTACAAATGTTTCGGAAATTCGAGTTTTTGAACGATAACAAGATTCGAAAACTCGCGAAAAATCGAAATGCTGATTTTCTGAATCCGAATTGAGTGATCGCTGGGCTGATCACAATTAACCTTTAACCTGTTATGAGGAGATCTAAATCGTTCGGTTAACTGTTGTCATGTGACAGTAATCATGTTTTAAAAATCTGTCGTTCAAATTGCTGGTGAAATTGGCCTTCGTCTTGAAAAACTGAAGAACAACTACGCGGGTCCTCGACGGTAGTCACTTTTTCTTCTAACTCACGAGGCGTTTAGCGTTGCCCTCTGCCACCGCTCGTCGGTCGGCGTTAAAAATAGATAATCCTGAGTTTTTTAAGCCGGAGCAACAGACTGTAAACCTTTTGAGGGGACTAAGTGACTCGACCCTCTAACCATCAGGCTCTAATTACTACGGGGAGGGATCGTGGTAGGTTCGCGCACCTCCGTCCCTCGTCGATCGTATCTCGTGGGTGTAGGGAGACCGGAGTACAGGACCGTGACCAGCCGGGTATGCGACGAATCCTCGCTGGGTGGAGCGGCGGCACTGCAGTCCACCTCCACTAAGGCCTGAGCTTTCCGGATTTTCAACCAACTAAACGTATAGTTACGATAAATCGGGTATTGTATTCCCGTGTATCGTTCTTTTTTCTTCACCTCAAATTGATGTACTCGTTGCCACAATACCTATTTTTCTATCCTAAACCAAATATAATGATGACCAACATGTAGGCAACCACATGCATCGCGGCATGAATATATTGATGGAAACGTATATTTTAGTAACAAAATTAATTAAAAATGGAAGATTATTCACATGGAAGACTGTAATTAAAATATAATGCAGATTACCACCTTTTTCAACAATTTTATTAAAGAAATGTTGATTTCATCAGGTTCATGGAAATGGAAAAATATGCGAAAATTTTCGATTCAGATCATTGTGGAATACAGATTGACGACACAATTAAGTTGTTTCAACGATTGAACTCTGATTAGTCTCACTGAAATTAAGTCACCGACTATCGTCTGTGCCCCATGCAACGGAAGCCAGTTGGCACTAGTTTTTTTCTGTAAACATCGATGTTTTGTTTGCGATGGTTTTACGACATCGATGTTTCACATGCGATTCTATCGATGTTTCTTCTTGTCCCCTGTTATCTTTTACCGCTCTCATCAAGCTCTTGTTGTTGCTTGTATCTTTATGTTCCAATTGATTTCCAAGGAATCCAAGGTGATTTCTGCTGATTCGGATTAATTTCATCTCTTCCGTTCTTTCGTTACCTTCGCCGGTTTTTTCCCAACGAGCTAGGTATGCAATATGCCTCGCAAGGGCGAAGTTTGGAATTTTTTTAATTAAAAACTGTCGGTAATTCTGCCAAATGCATGTTGTATCACCGATCTATGAAAAAAGTGGGAACACTACCAATATACTCGAGCATATGAAGGCTAAGCACGATCAAAGTTTCGGCAAACATTGCGGATCATCAAAAGCGGAAGCAACTGCTCAACCATCTCCAGTAGATCCAATCCAGCGCCATCGCCACCGCAAGCGGTTTTCTCAGCTCAGGAGTGCGTGCACCCCCCCATTGCTTGGACGTTTTTATTATTGACATGAAATTCAGTTCGCAAACCCCCCATTGTTCCAATATGCAGCTAAAAACCTTCTCGGTTTTTGGAAAAATCGAAGTTTCCAGACCTCGATGTTTTTGTTGACGTCGATGGTGGGTTTTCAAAATATCGATGTTTTCTGTCGACGTCGCAGCCCTAGTTGACACCATTCAAAATTTTCATGAAGGTATCACATGAACTGCTTGCCGTTCCGAAATTAACCAAGCGAATCTCACCGAAAACGGTGCTGCAAGCTGAAAATTGCACCTAGCCTCAGGTTCCCCCATAACTGCAGAGTTTGCAAATTCCCCCTTGAGGGGTTGTTGAGGGACTGCAGCGCTTGACAGATCACCCCTAGTTACAAACCCACCTCAGGACAAACTTGGAGGCTGTTTGAGTTAATGCCGCGAAACCCACGCGACGATTTTCTCGATTCAAGTGGCGATAAATCCGATCTTGTAAAGTCCGAGTCCGTGCGAAGGTTGTCTACCTCCACCCTCTCTTGCTAAACTCCAAGTTCTATTTCCATTGAAATAGCTATCCACTAAATTTCTTTTATGATTTACTGGCGTAAAGGTTGATAGTTGAACTTCAGTTGGTAGTTAGATGAAAAACAGTTGGACAACGTTTCGATATATTTTTTACATCACCCCCATAGCTATCAAATACGAGGTGGGGACTCGTAGAAAAACACTGTAAACATTACAACAATTCAACTAGTAACAGACAATTGAAGACCGCGGCCGAACAACCGTCTATGTTACATTTTTGAAATTTTACAGGAGAGCGAAAAAACGAACGCCAGATGCATTTTTTAGCAAATTGGCATTATAATATAACAACCGTAACATAGACGGGTTTTCCATAAACTTAGAACAATAATAGTAGAAATCCACCGTCATAACTGGTTCTATGTAAAATGTCTCATGTTGGCAGTGAATTCAGGATGGTCTGAAACGGATTTTGGTATAAAAATGAAAATTCGAGTTTTAAACATTTTGGGCTGAGAACATTAGCTTCCTTTTCTTCGAAAATTCGCTAAAACGCACTGCAACAACACAAATGGGTAACGGGGGAAGTGGCACAGCTGTGTAACATAGACGAGTGTCCTAGTAAAGTACCTACCTATGGAACATAGACGGTTGTACGTGACGATTTTACTAGGCCTTTTGGGTCAATATGGTGTTGAATCAGGTGGGATAATTGCTTATTGTTATCAGAATCGATGTAGTATCGATGGAGTATATTGGGGCTTTAAAGTCACTTTCCGAAAATTGAAACATAGCCGGTTGTTCGGCAGCGGTCTTCAATTACAATATATCGAGACGTACATCTGAAATTCAGAAATCACATTGAGATTCATATTCAGATGAAGCACTGATGGCTGACGTTCACAAATATGAAAAACGTTCACAAAATGGAAGATTTGTCTCCAGTAAAATACTGTATTTCAAAGCGGTTAAGACCACGAACATCTCGGTTTGGCTTTCGAAGTTCTTTTTTTGAACGTCTAATCTAGTCTAATCTATTTGGATTTCGTACTCGGTAGTTATTATATTCCGTTATTACTGGTTCCTACACCAATAGTACATCTTGAGTTGAACTTGATAGGGGAGGCCTATGGAAGGTACGTCATGTACTCGTATATCCACCTTGACTATCTCCTCGGCCTTGAGCAGTAGGCGGCGATGGGTCGGAGGGGACTGGCGACTTTTTGTCCTCTTCCGCGGACGTCCCCTCCCGCCGCTGTGCCCAGAAGCCGCGGCCGTGTCCATCGCACGACTCACCTGCCTCCACTGACGATCTTGCTGATTCAAGGGTTTGCGTACCTATAGAAAGCTCCACTCTGACCGAAAGATTCCGATTTCCGGCCTGGAACGGTCAACGCGACGATCCGCGGTTCTGCGGCTCAATGTGCGGAACCGAATGTGCCACCTCGACGATGAATGCTAACTCTGAAGCTCTCGGAATCATTCACTCTCAGTAAAAACTGTACCAGAGCTGACTAGCTATTCTCTTCGCCTCTCTACCAACTCGTAACTGTCAGCCTTGATTCGCCCACGACAAGTGTACGAGTTTAGTTCTAGTATAAAGAAAGGAGCCAGTATAACAAAACAATCTGCATCATAGCTATAAGAGCAAATTTTCGAAGAAATAACTGGTTTTATGTAAAATGTGATGTTTGGAACATCTCATTCAAATATTGGCAATCTTAAACTTATCGGTTACTTACTTACTTACTTACTGCCGAGCTCTATAGGTGTGGCCCCTGGATTCCCGAAGTCCTAATCTCCATCTTTCCCGATCCGCAGCTTGTGATCTCCGCATCCCCACAGTTTGCAGTTCCCTCATCCCCGGGTTTCAGAAGGGGGTACTATCCTCAGGTACAAGTTTGTTTTTTGTTTTCTGAAGAGATGTCGTTGGCCTATTAAAGTGTGGGTCATCTCCTGGTCATGATGGTATCTCGTCCCGTGTGCTAAAGGAGAACATAGAAACTTTGATGGCCTAGTACTTCATGAGTTCAATCTGAGCATAAGGGCGGGCGTTTTACCTGAAGCTTTCAAGGAAGCTGAGGACGTTCCCCTAAGGAGGTGATCGTTCAGATGCCTCAAACTACCGGCCAATATCTTTGCTTTGTTCCCTTTTCAAAATATTTTATCTTATTTAGTTTTTAGAAATACGAAATCTCATAGTCTCATATATCCGTTATCAGAATATATTCTGATATTAGCAGATGAACCGTGAAGAACATCTCAAGTAACAACCACATTTCTTCATCTTCAAACTGCTCCAGTTTGAGAACGGAATGTGATATCGCAATTCTGACTTCACCAGCGTCTTCAGCGGAAAAAACCTTTAGAATGAAGCGTCAATTATCAGACTGTTTCATCAACGGAATTTATGGCAAATGATGAAACTCACCTTGTTTGGAAAAGCATTGGTTGATAGTTTGTCCAAAATCTCCCAAATCACATGTGTCAAAGCTGATTCTGTGAAGTTCCTCAACCGTTTGAGATATTGAATTATGAGACAATGAGCTCAATTGTTTCTGAGAGTATTCAGAACTTGATCGGGGTTTTTTCCTCATTTGTGGATGTACGTGTCCTTCCCAGAGTCGTGTCGCTCATAATTTCCATTTCAAGAGACCCAAAGGAAATTCCTCAGCGAGTGATGAATAGATGACATCAGTGACCCGTTGTGTATGTATATCAACGTCTCGCTGCTTTCCAGGGCCGCCATAATCTTGAACAGGTTGCAGGAAACCCGGAGTGACAATATGCGGAAGGCGACGGAAACCCCTAGTTGAAAGAATTGAACTGCATGTTATGTTGACAACAAGAAAGGTCAAATATTTGTAGAAATAACCCTTTAGTCACCATCTTCTTTGTGCAGAAACTAAATTATAGTGATGATGAATTACTTACAAATAAAATGTACCGATATAATTCTGGGTGTTTTAATTCCACCTACCTACGTCGGCAATAATTTTTCTAGAAAAGTACCTACAAACAAACATTCGAAACTACCGTCTCACCGTAGCACGAAAAGTAGAGACCTCAGATCAAAAAAATCTACATCACAAAAACCATTTGATGTTCGAAACAGCTGTTTCTTAGTATGAACATTGGCCTGTATTTCAACCGTTTGATTCACGATCGTGTTGAAAAAATCTAAAATCTGAACTAAAAATACCGTTCCATTTGAATTTTCAGAGTTTTGAAATTTTCATTTTCAGTTTATTTTTTAGAATTTTTTGAGACCATCCGCAGCTTTGTACGACCAGCCGTTCGTTCACAATGAGGGCTCAAAGGTTGAGCCGATATAAACTTGTCAACACGATCGTGAATCAAACGGTTGAAATACATACTAGGGAACAGCTGTTTGTAACATCACATGGTTTTTGTGATGTAGATTTTTGGTTTATTATCTTCGATAATGAACCATTGGAATCGCCCAAAGAAAAAAAAATTGTTTAATCCCATCTCAAAATTTGTTGGTTTACGTTTCAAGATACGGAATTCGAAAAAAATTCTAGATTCAGAAAATCGAATTCTTGAATCCACGTTACGCGTTTCGACCAACCCCACAATGATCCTCGAAACTTTTCTTTTCATAACCCTAGGTAAAGGGGAAGGGGTTCAAAACGAATTTTAAAATTTTGAAAGTTTCAAAATTCGAAACATTCAAAATTCAGCGGCCCGCAATCACTGATTGGTTATTCCCTTGGCGCTCTGAATGGTGACAATTTCTAATGTGCTTCGGTGACTTCGTTGGATTCGAGTGTTGTGCTGTTCAATGTAATTTATTAGCTCTGTTGAGTACATTAGAGTGTTTGAGCAAATACCGTTTTTATACAGGGACATTTCGAAGTCTGTTGTAGTTTCCTTGAAAACGTGTCCTCTTCTTCCACATCACCTTTTCCATTTTGTTTATATTTTACTCTTTCATCATGTTTTATTTTTTTCTCATACTTTTGTGTTTGTTTGTGGTCTCTATGTGTGTGGATGTGTAATTTACGCAAATACATGATATTCTTAGCGTAGCTCATGGCGTTAGAGCTGTGGACCATCTCCATTTTCGTGCTCAGGAGACCACTTTAAATCGGCCCAAGTAAAAATGGATGTGGACATAAGGGTTTATACGCGCATGAAATTTCCATACTGCTCCAATCTTCTGATAAAATGCCTTGAAACGTGACCTGCGTCGGTATTGTTGTGATGCCGGCAATACAGTCGAAGTGGCCTTGGTAGATCGCGCCCACCTTCTTTAGACACTCGTCTGCCGATTTATAGGTCGTAATTCTTCGCCTTTTATCTTGAGTTTGGATCGTGTTAGTGTTACGTTTGAAAAAGCTATCGGATCATTTCTGAACTGAGTACCTATGAACCAAATTCATGAGAACACCTTCAATCTGAACGAATACCTCATTTATTACAACGAAGCACACGGATCCGATGAGAGAGAAAAATGCATTCATATTTGCACACATGAATTTACAAGCAATTCTTGAACCGTGTATATGTCTCTCTGAAACTTGAATAGCTATAATCAATCACAGAATTGGTGCAATACGAATTTTATTCCCCAACGCACTCATCTGTGTAATATACGTAGATATATTTACATTGCATGATCTGCTAGTGTACGGAAATAATATCTTGATGGAATGAGAATTTGCTCTAACAAGGCTGATAACGCGAAAAAGACTAACAAGGTGCCACGGCTGGTTTTGCATATATAACTCGCTGCAGGCCAAGGAAGGAAACACATTAATTCTCCGGCCATACTGAAACTCTATTCGGCTCAAGGTCCGCCTGTCATCAGATCTTTGGGATTTACGCCCACGGCTCGGGAGGGACTTGCACTGACATCGTGCATTCCTTCCTCATCCGCATGTGAAGGTGTTAGGTAATTTCTAGATGTCTTCTTGTTGGTTCAAATCTTTGCGGGATTCAAAATACAGTAAAATCTTCTTTAAAAGAAATTTCCGTTAGAAAAAATGTATTCGAAACGTTTCAAATGTTTCAAAACGTCCTCCGATTCGGAATAAAAGTTAACGAGCATTTTGAAGACTGCGGGGTCTCTCTCATCATGCCCATGCAATGATAGCTTGAAAACGACTCGGAACATGATGCAATCAATGATTCTAGGTAGAATTTGCCTATGTTTCTTAACCAATTCGTTGTTTGTATGAGATTAAGAAGATATGCACTGTCGAGTTGTTGCATTATATTTTGCGGACCCAGTATACGCTAGTCCACCAGAGCGTTCTTATGAGAGACGGCCAATTCGTTTTTTGCCATCATCAACCCAACCCTCATTTCGATTATTACAACAAAGGACGCAAACCTAGCAAAATAATTTGTTACTCACCTCACAATCGCAAACACCTCACCCCACTACATTTTTGTAATATTTGGTGTTGAACTTACGACACGAATCGGAACGATTTTTCATTTTCAATGTTTGCCGAAGTCCAAGAAGTGACGGCAAGGAGCGGCCGACACCACGAATCTTAGCCTTATCTTCCACTGACAAATGGGAATAGTTGAGTTTGATTCATCGACTGAATTATTCATTGTCGGGAAACAGAAAAAGGAGGATAACTCGACAAGAAAACCACGAAAACGAAAGTACAAACAAATACCGGTTGATATGAGATAAAGACGATAATGCATGAGGAAAGATAAAAATGATGAAGAATGCATTGCAGTGCCCCTGGCACAGTAGCGACAAGTTATTCTTGCTCCGTTTAAGAATTTTCGCGCTCTCTGATTGGTCAATCTCACAGGCGAACCGAAAATTTCAAATCGAAAATTTTCAGGTAGAAGTCATCAGGAAATAAGTGTCATAGGCGGGGGCAGGAGCAGTTGCTTCGAAGCGATTGGTGATTGGTCAGGTTTGTTCTTCCCCCAGGTACCCTGTGCGGCTCTGTTACGCCCGTCGATTCAAATAGTAATATCCTGTTTTCTGTCAATTTCAGCTTACTCTTCGAATGCGATGGGGGAATTTGGTTAATATTTTTGGTTTATTGGCAGGTGCACGTGCAGTATAGCGCACTAAGAGGTTCGTGGAGAAAATGAAATCGAAATCGTTCGGTCCTCTATTTCAGGCTTTCAAGACAGGTCCTTAGACACGTTTCATCATGAGTTCTATCGTTGTGCAGGATCATACAGGGAAACTGTTGAATTCGAGAGAACGTCCTCTGTGAAAAGCCTCCAGGAAAAGTGAGTGATCGGAGGTTACTCATTCATTCCGCCACCTCTTCACCGACCGCCCCCGCTGTCCCTTCGCGACTCCCTCGCGTCACGATTTCCTTGTGACAAAAGAAATACACCCAAACAAAGCTGTTGTCGTCGGCGTCCTTTTTTCCACGATCCTTTCTTGTTCCTCGTTTTCTTCTTCGCATTCTTCTTCTCCCCGTTTCCTACTTCGTTTTGGTTTAATAGACTTGCCACTCAGTTCTACTGCTACTATTATTCACACTGCACATTTGAAACACGCGATTTTCATTGGTGACTCACTGGAATTCTTGTTAAATTAATATCTCTTTCAAGTTTCCTCGAACTTTTATTCCATCAATCTATTAAACAGTTAGTTGAATATATTTCATTATCGTCCCATAAGTCAAGGTAGCGTAACGTTAGTACACCGACATGATGTGGTGAAGAGCTTCCCATCAATGTCTATCTGTCAAACTGTATGTATCTACTCCGCAAATCTTTCTAACACACATTCGTGTGTACACGAATGATCGAAAGGGGGCCGTATTGTGTCCCTGATGATCCAGTTGGGTCATGTGATCCCAAAAAAATGTGTTAACAATCAGTCAATTTCGCGTCAAATCACACCCTTAATTAATAGCTGCGACCCGTAATCATTCCTGGTCATGATGTGTCAGCTGATAAAATATTTAAAAGAATCATCGGTGAATAATTATCGCATCTAATTTTGAACATTTTCGAATTCAGGCCCTATGTTTTTCCGTTCAATGTTGGGGCAAGTTAAAAACAAATTTTGAAAAATTCATAAATCGAAAAAATGCAAATGGAACGGTTTGAAAGTTCACAAGTCGAAATTGCAATTTATAGTTCACATTTAAATAGGATTTACTTTTTAGAATTTTTCAAGACCATCCGGATCTTTGTACGACCAGCCGTTCGTTCACAATGAGAGCTCACAGTAGGAGCAGATCCATAGTCGTCAACATGAGGGTGAATCATGCGGCAGCCTGTCGCGTCAATGTTCAAGCTGGCCCAGCTGATTCGAACAGCAGATGGGTATCGAGTTAGATATCGAGTTAATTAATAATAATCAATTGTAAGTATTAATAACAGCAATTATCCTCAACAATAATCTATAATAATTTACACTACTTGATAATAATTATTAATAGTTCATAATAATAATTACTCTATAATTTAGTGATCAAGACAGAAAGGGTGATCTGCAAAAAGAATGTAATAAACCGTTGTGAATTACCGTCAAGAATTTCCGGAGTTTTTATTTGAAACGTCCTACATGTTTGGTAATCATTGTAGGAGGTACTTGTATAAACGTCTTAGTCAATATCATTGAGATTGTGAGTATCATCTTGAAACGCATCGTAATATACAATTAATGAAACTTTAGAGTAACTGTTCAGTTAATATTTTATTTAGTGAGATATAAGTGAGAAACTAAATGTCATGGCCGCTGTGGCTGTCTTCTACTTGTTAGGTAGGCTGGGGCCCATGGTACCCAGTGTCCCGAAACGTTGGGAACTTGAAAACCAAAAAACCTTGGATCCTTGAATGATTGAAAATTGCCTTAGCGCCAAACGTCTGACTATTTAAACCAAGCGCCAAGTATGAGGAATGCAAGGACGAAAGCCTTTTGTTGAACTTGGGAAGGCCGTGTGGGTAAGTGCAGGTGGGTGAGTAGATGGCAGAAGCCGCGGGCAAGATGGATTACGAGAGACTACCATACCCACTGCCGTTTTCAGACTTTTACTGCCCATTCTTTCGACCTGCTGAAATGTAATTCACACCGAGGACGCCACGCTTCGAAGAGTGAGAATATGATAAACCTGGCCTCCCAAACAATACCGCCCGCTCTATTCCACCCCGGCAGAATAAATTGCAATTTCGACTTGTGAACTTTCAAACCGAATAATTCATAGTGTTCAAAGTATTTCCGTCGAGTGAGTGCCGTCGAGAGATTCATAGGCCACTTGAGTGGAAAGTGTTGGCCGTTACCTACTCACTATACTCAAAGAACCTACTCAAACGGTACCCGAGAAACCCCTCGAAGAAGAAATTGTTCAAAACGCAGGCCCGCTATTTTTTGATGAGGTTCCTGAAAGCTCAGAAATAGTTCAATTTAAGACAAGTTTTTTGAAAACTAGTTAGAACCCTATCATACATACTCACTTATTGAAATACGTAATGTAATTCGTTTTCTCTCAACTTCATTTGATGAATCAACTTATTCATTTACCACAATTTTATTTTAATTATGCTTTATTATCTTCGATAATCAACCATTGGAATATGGCAAGAAAAAATTGTTAACCCCCTCAAAATTTGTTGGTTCAGGTTTCTACATACGTCCTACAATTTTGAAATTCGGGTTGAAATCCATGAAACTTTCCTTACCCTTTGGCAGAGGTGGGTAAGGATAATAAATAAGAATAAGAATAAATAAATAATAATAAATAAGTAATAAGGATAATAAATAAGAATATGCATATATTTACAGTACGCGGATTTGTGAATATGAATAATGTTAATACACGTTATTCACATTTTTATTCATGAATAACGCTTTATTCACATGTTTATTTATAAATAACGCTTTATTCACTAATGAAAATGTGAATAACGTGTTATTCATATTCTTAACTTTATTCATATTCACAAATCCTCGTCCTGTGAATTCATTCATATTCATAAGTGTATTCATGTTCATATTTATGAATATGAATAAGCCCATCTCTGCCTTGCCCCTAGGTCAATAGGATAGGTGGTCGGTCGAATTCTGAAAACGTCATAACTCAAAACTGGTATAGTTTTTCTTCTAAATTTAAATAGATTTATAGAATTTTTCTAGACCACCCAGAGCTGTGTACGACCCGCCGTTCGTTCACAATGAGCGCTCAAAGCTAGAGCCAGTAAAAGATCGTCATCATGAGCGCGAATCGAACGGTAGAACTCCGGTCCAATGTTCATACTGGGAAACAGCTGATTGAAATAACAAATGGTTTTGTGATGTCGAGATACTTGTTGCGTCTACGGAAAGAAATTAATATCAAATATTTATTGATTGGTACTTCTTGTTGTCAATTAAAAAACCCATAATTTTATAAATTAATGATATTAATGAAATTAAGTGATGGTCATCTACTAGAACAATATTTTAGCTCATTTCTCGAATACGATTTCATGTTTTTAAAGATGGAAAATGTTATTGACTGATGGATTAATTGATATTGACATTTGATGTCATAGCGGCGAAATCCACCCTCTTTGGCGTTGGTGTAGTCGTTTGTGATCATTCTCAAGCGCAGTTAGTATGATAATACTGACATCGACACGCTCGCCCGAGTTCTCACCTCACTAGCAAATATCTACCCCAGAGCGGCGACCATCAACTAGTAATTATCGTCTCAATTCCTGCTAGAACCTACGCGTATCTGATTTCACCTCTAATTTATCATTCAGAGTTCTATTTTTTTCACCTTGCAATATAATTTGATAATTGTACGGGTTGATAATTATTGTTAATAACCACAAGAACAGTTTAAGAAATGTGTTCGTGTAAACATTTTCATTTTCATCTGATGTCGGCTAATAGCTGCAGAAACCCAATTGCAAACTGCGTCTAAAATATTTGAAACCTTCGGCATTTTACGACTTTTTTCACTAAATATTTCCCATTTTGTTTTGTTCCCAAACAAGGTGAAATTTTTAGGAATGACAAGAGGTAGTCCATTTGTGGTCAAATCATATAGATTTGGGGAATATGTTTCAGCTAGATTGAAGGAGATCCCCTGGTTTAGAAACTAGTATGACATTATATTCCGTCTAAGAAGATTGAATATGGAACCAGCATAAAAAAAATCCGAGGAGAGTCTAATTACTAATTTGAATCGATTGTAAAAGGACTTTGTTTGAACAATCTCACTCAGAAGATGAATAAATAAAGTCCACAGTCTGCATGCATGATTATAAGAGCGATGCTCCGAAGAAATAACTGGTTTTATTTAAAATTTCTCCACCTTTTAAACCTTTTATATTGTTGTTTTAATAAGATCAACACCACAAGGTGGGTTCAGATTCGGCAGTAGTGGCGCGTCCTTCAGCTTGTGATTTACTCCAAATAAATCACAAATTCATAAATATCACCATAAATCTTCTAGTGGATAATGGAATGTAGCTGTTAATAAATTTTCGTAGGTAAAGTTCCCTAATTTGGTTATTTCTTTATGTTGCAGGGCCGGACACGGGGCCTGCGAAATCGATCGAATCCAGTACCATGACCTGTAATGTCCATAATCCTTGTAAGTATCACACAATCCTTGCAATTAGGTCTTCCAAGTATATATTGACTTGATCTCCATTATCGGAAGCAACATTAACGTTCGTCAGACTTCTTAATTATCACAAATTGATTCTTAGATCTTTTATCTTGAAGTTTCATATCTAATTGTAGACTCTTTAGATTATCGGTTTTCTTCATACAATGTTAGCGCAGTTTCCACACTCCCATTTGGCTGCAATGTCTCTTAGATGATTTGTAAAAAATCTCTCATGAGGAGCTAATTCAATTCTTGTGATCCAAGTATGTAGTTACATGTGACTATAATTGTTGGTTTCAGTGAAAGAATTACCCTTTTTACCAATTACCAAAACAACATAAGAACAGTATTTTTTCTAATCATCTAGAACTTCCTAGTATATCGACCTCACTGTTTAGTTTTTATAGTCTCTATGTGTTTGCTCTTTAGCTAAGCCGTTTTTTTTCTACTTTCAGGTTCTGATAGGATGCTGAGCCCGGGGATCACAGAACAGTTTCCAGCCCTGCCATCATATTCGCGACTACCACCTGACGGCCATGAATTCCCTATGCATTATGATGAAAACGTAAAAAAAGTTAAAGCAGCATCAAATTCACTCCCAGTTCCTACTACCAGGCCACTTATCAAGCAAAACATGGAAGTCACTCGTAAAACAAGTCTCCCATCCACAGATTCATATAAGCACGCTTTGTGGAGAAACGATGAGAAAAGTGAGAAGAGCGTGCGGGACAAAATTGCCATGTTCTCGACTGTTGCCTCTCAACCAGTGAACACCGCAGTTGCTGCATTTCAGTTGAAGAAACTCAATAAGTTTAAAAGTTCAGATGATGTCTCATCGGCTCAGCCTATTCCTTTGCCGAAGAATTCTAAAGAAGTTATTCCGAAGAGCCCAGTTCCCGAAGGATCTCCCCCTATTAAGAAGGGTCTACTGCCCTACCATAGCTTATTGGATGTTACTAGAGACTATGGTGGGGAACTAACCCAGAACGATTCATCACGCACTCAGAGCAGCACTGACCTTTCCAACATCGAAAAGTATGATATTGCCACTACTAAAATTGAATGTTCAACTCTGCCCCGAAAACACGAAATGAAATCCAATGGTAGTGGAAAAATTGGACATACCCCGTCATTGACCAGAGCTGTCAGCTTTAGTGGGACAACCAAGCTACACTCGAGATCCCAGAGTTTGACTGATGTTGGCACACGCGCACATTTGTTTAATTGCAGATCGACAGAAGAAGCGAGAAGATCGTCTTTAAATCATCTAATCGAACAAAGAAAGAAAAGTATGTCCAAGTTGAGAGGATTAGTTATCCCGGAGAAGGTGTTGGAAGTCCCTACTCCAAAGTTTGTTGTGGACTTACCTGAAATACAAAGCAAAGATTGTCCTCTCCCTTCTGTTACTGATAAATCTCCTGATAAAGTACCTCAATTTGTTTCCAAGCACCACGAAGAGCATCTTCTTAATGAAAAACCTTGTTCACAGCCTCCCAACAAAACTATTCCTGTAATGCCTGTACCTCCATGGAAAGCTGAAACTAATATTTATGACCTCCCTAAATATTCACCTGCTTTCAAGAGAAAATCCCTGGCTTTGTATTATGGGGCACCATCGTCTGTATCTTCAGTGTCATCTTCGCTCAGTTCTAGTCGAGAAGAATTGAGGAGTTGTTTCAGTGATGTTGCCAAGCCAACTGGAGCAATACCAGTCGCAAGAAATATCACTTCATCAAGAAATCCGTTATCATCCCCAATGAGTCACTCTGAACCTAAATCGTTGGAGAGTATAACATCACCATCTATGTCAGATTTGAGTTTTGAATATGCCAGCAGTTCGAGCTCGCCTAGTTTGAGGAACAATTACGAAGTTGTCAATAAACTAATCAAGTGTGACAATTTATCAAGCATCAAACCGCATTTTGAAATAAGGGGAGGAGAAGAAGAGAGTGACAATGATTCAGCTGTCAGCTCAAGTCGCTCTAGTGTTTCCCATGGATATTCCCCACCCCACTCTCCTATGCCTGGTTACCATAGGAATGAAAGTGCTGTGCACAATAATAATAACACCAGCAATGGAGGTATGATGTTAAAAAGGACACTTTCATCTGAAACTACAGCATCAACGTCGTCAAATGGATCCACTCTTACTTCAGGCTCTCAAGCAAGCTGTAGCAGCAATTCAAGTATTGACAGTCGACGAGTCTTGAAACCCCAGAGTGTTGAAGCCATCAACAGAAAAAATGTCCTTTCCTCCGCAAAATACAGTAGTGGCCTCGACTTGAAGCTGACGGTACCTTCTGCAAACAATAAAACTGATGATAACGATTCGGCTAATAATCAAATTGATGAACCCATAAGCAACTTTGCTTCTTCTAAGAGTGTTTCTCCTGTCACTGTCATCGAAAATGAAGTGATTGATCCTGACGAATTTTTTGTACAGAATGAACTGGAATGTTTCTCAAGAGAGAAGCCTATGATAGAAGATAAAATTTTAGCAATAGATTCAAGGATTGATGAGAGTGTACAAGACACTGTTGATAACTCTTTGATTGCTCCCCCAAAGGAGTTTTATATTGAAGGTGACAAAAACGAGAGTATAAGTTCTTCTAATACTGAATACTCATCAATAGCTAATAATAGTATCACGCCAGATGAACCTGATTCCGTCAGTGCCAAGGATTCTGCAGATTCATTCGACTCTAATAAGTCCCTTCAGTCGAGTGTTGAGTGGGAAGATAAGGATCCTGTACAAACTCCTTTCAAACTTCCAGTGGAAAATGGGATCGGGAAATACAATGACAATAGATCATCCAGAGCAATGAAGCTATCACCTACTCAGAAATCAGTGAGTGTGAATAGCATCAAAAAGGTATTTGAAAAAGTTGACTGTTTCATTGTTTCCAATGGTCGCCTGAAAAACAATGGCCTCTCTGTAAACACTAATATACAGCACCCAAGAGTGTCATCCATTGATTCTACTACTAGTGATGACAGTTACATTCCAATGCCAAATACACCTTATGGATCTGTTTCAAACCTTCAAAAAGAACAACAATTCGGAAGTATCACATCCCTTGCTTCATCAACAAGTTTAATTTCTCAACAGGTGAGTCCATTCGCAAAATCATTGAAAGAATAATTATTTACATCTATTTTAGAAAAAAAATCTTTTTTTTTTCACATTTATTCCTATATTTCGAAAAACGTCATTGGCCTATCCTTTAATCTCTTAAACCATTTTGTTGATTTCAGGAACTTGCCCAATTGATCGAAGAAGCTAACCACAACCTTGAAGATGGAGGAAATTCACACGAAGTTATAGTGGTCATTTTACACAGAGACACACCAGGAGGTAGCATTGGAATTACGCTAGCAGGAGGAGCTGATTATGAGGCCAAGGAAATTACGGTACCTACGCAAATATTACTAAGGAATTATCTTTTGGACAGAAGTGTTTGTTGGGTAGCTTTGTTTCGTATCGTGGAATAATTTTGGAACCTGGAACATGGTCAACATGGTATGTTGTTTCCCTACTTGAACAAGTAGGTAGTTGAATTCGTATGTTGCTTCAGGGGATCCCTCACTTCATGATATTTAAAAAAACCTCACATCTCAATATTTAAAAAAAAAACCTTTAATATTATTAAAGGTTTTTTTTACGCTGAACACGATGGTGAAGTCAGAATTGCCATATCTTATTCCGTTCTCAAACTGGAGCAGTTTGAAGATGAAGAAACGTGGTTGTTACTTGAGATGTTCTTCACGGTTCAACTGCTATAATCTGATAACGGAATAAGATATCGTAATTCTGACTTCACTGTCGTGTTCAGCGTTGAGGTGTTACTCGGCAAAAAAAGAAGACAAAATTTGTTATAAAACCAGTAAAATGGAAACATTTTTACATAAAACCTGTTATTTCTTCGAAAATTCGCTCTTATAGCCATGCTATTGTAGACTGTGGATTTTTGGTTTATTATCTTCGATAATGAACCATTGGAATCGCCCAAAGAAAAAAAAATTTTAACCCCCCCTCAAAATTTGTTGGTTTACGTTTCAAGATACGTAGATTCAGAAAATCGAATAAAAAAAAATCCGTCCGTCCGCCGTACGCCGTCCGCCGTCCGCGCCACTTTGCCCAGTTAGCTTTGCTTTGGCACATAAACTGAAACGGGAAAAATGTGTTCCCTTGATTCACCCTTTCCCTCAGATCACGTCAGAACACAAGCGACCGGCGGGCCATTACGTCAGAGCCTATGACGCACGAGCGTAAGACGGCTGGCAGGAGGCCAACTAGTACGTCAGAGCCTATGACGCACGAGCGTATGACGTAAGACGGCTGGCAGGAGGCCAACAAGTACGTCAGAGCCTATGACGCACGAGCGTATGACGTAAGACGGCTGGCAGGATAACTAGTGCGTCAGAGCCTATGACGCACGAGCGTATGACGTAAGACGGCTGGCAGGTGGCCAACAAGTACGTCAGAGCCTATGACGCACGAGCGTATGACGTAAGACGGCTGGCGGGAGACCAACAAGTGCGTCAGAGCCTATGACGCACGAGCGTATGACGTAAGACGGCTAGCAGGAGGCCAACAAGTACGTCAGAGCCTATGACGTACGAGCGTATGACGTAATACGGCTGGCAGGAGGCCAACTAGTGCGTCATACGACGAGACCTTTTATGTCTCTGCGCCCCCTCCCACACCCACACCGCGTACCTCGTACTTCATTTTGGTTTATTATCTTCGATAATGAACCATTGGAATCGCCCAAAGAAAAAAAAATTTTAACCCCCCTCAAAATTTGTTGGTTTACGTTTCAAGATACGTAGATTCAGAAAATCGAATAAAAAAATTTTTTCTTTGGGCGATTCCAATGGTTCATTATCGAAGATAATAAACCAAAATCCGTCCGTCCGCCGTACGCCGTCCGCGGCACTTTGCCCAGTTAGCGTTGAGTTAAAATTACCAAATTTTTTTTATGGGTTTCGACCAACCCCACAATGGTCCTCGAAACTTTTCATAACCCTAGGTCAAGGGGAAGGGGTTCAAAACGAATTTTGAAAATTTGAAAATCTCATATCTCGAAAAATTCATATAGAACGGTATGTTTTTTATTTCATATTTAGATAGAGTTTGTTCCGTAGAATTTTTCAAGACCATCCGCAGCTTTGTACGACCAGCCGTTCGTTTACAATGACGGCTCAAAGATTGTGCCTCACAACACGATCGTGAATCAAACTGTTGAAATACAGGTCCATTTTCATACTAACAAGCTCTTTGGAACATCATATGGCTTAAGTGATGTCGAGTTTGTTGTTCTGAGGTGCGTTTCGTGCTACGGAAATGAACCGTTTTCATGATAAACACATTTATTATTCTTATTTGGCATTTCTGAAATGGTAGGGAACGAAAGCTTTCCTCTTTGTTACCTCATGAGCCTATCGACAAATAATTCCTGAGGTATGCAATTTATTCCTGAGGTAATGCAATTTAATGGCTTATGAATATATTCGTATAATAGGTACACAAAGTACTCGTTGGAAGCCCAGCTGAGCGGGATGGCCGAATCCAGAAAGGAGACAGGATTCTGTCAATAAATGGAAAAAGTATGAAAGGACTAACCCACTATGAGTCTCTTGCAATTCTCAAGGTAATTACGATGTAATTAATTTCACTGAGTATTTTCCTCTTTGATTGTTTAATAATTTTGAATTTATGTATGTACCTCTACAGTTTAATGTTTGTGTAATTATTTAATTAATAATATGAATATGATTAGTATAGTTAACTACGTAACAAACTAGCAATTACGAGTACATGCACTAATACTGTGATATTAAATGGTAGGTCTAATCCGTAGTCATTTGGTCAGTGAAATGCAATTCAAATGTAGCTAGGGTACCAACATGTACCAATATTGTCTCTTGAAGACATTTTTCCGCTCAATCCAAGCTATCTTTGCATTTTTCAACGAATTTACAACTTAATACGCTTGGAGTGTTACTGCACATTTTTAAAAAAACCTTGAAAAAAGTTGAGAGCTGGGAGAGATGCAATTTTGTCTCAGAGGACTACAAGATTAAATTATGCACGAAGGCCACAAAAGAACCATTAGAACCATAGGCGATTCAACTGAAGGAAATGAGCGTCAACAGAAGGAAAATCAAATATTGTAATTTCTATTAGCCCAGGGCCAATAGGCATTGGTGGATTCGTCTTGCTGGTGAAGAAATCCGTTTGCTACAGCCTAGGGATTTGGATTCAGCATGATGCAATTTTCGTTGCATACTACCGAATACCAGTAGAGTTGCTCACTGATCAAGGTTGGCTTTCGAAGCAAAATATGTCTAAATCTTGCCAAGCTGTTTGATATTTATGAGACCCAAATAACACCATTTTGTTGAGAGCTTCGACAAGGCTTATGTGACTTCTTCTTGAGCCACTATTTCAACAAGAAGGGATCTAATTATCACAACATTATGCTTGTAGATCGGATCAGTGTACAAAAAATGACCCAAATAACGTCTCATTTCACATTGATGGGCAGAGAAATAAGATTACTTGTTGAGCTGATTGTGAAGGCTGGCGATGGAAATCATCCAGTGTCTTGTCCCGATGTGCAAAGTTCTAGCGAAACCTACTAGGGCCTACTTCTCTATAGTGTTGGCTTGGTGAAGGGGAAGCTTGGCAGAGCAACCAATTAATTGCATTTCGAATTAGTTAATACAACCCTTGCCCTTGTTTGTGATTCATACCCATTGTTCAGCTCAACCAAGTGTGTGTATTTCGTCTTATCTCCGTTTCTTATTTTTGGAAGACTGTCACTATTATTTTAAGACTAGATTCTTCCCACATCTACTAAGACAGGTATATATTTTGCAGGCTCCACGACCAGAAGTGGTGTTAGTTGTGTCCCGTCACAAAGCTGATACTCCTGAAGAGATAGTTACCACTAGATCTTCGTTAACGAATTCAAGACTATCCAGATACATTGAACCCAAATATACACCTTCATTTGATAAAGGTAATTTCATAAATATCAAGCGTTGTAGATGTATTATTTCAGTGTGTGAGTGTGTAAAAGTATGAGATGTGATACATTTCTATGTCCTTAAATCGGGAAACATGAAATTTTCTAATAAGATGGCGTGTACAGATTTGGTTCATTGATCTCACTAAGTAAATTTGTGGTGGCTATTCAACCTACTTTACAACATAACACAAATGAAGTTGGTGATTGATGATTCATAATGGTTGGTATATTGAATATTTATTGATAACGAATGTTACTTTTGCTTTCCCAGGAGTCGAAATGAAATGGGGCCCAATCATTACTGTTGAGCTTGTCAAAGATGGCGCAGGACTTGGTTTCAGCTTAGAAGGAGGCAAGGATTCGCCCTTCGGAGACCAACCCCTTACTGTGAAAAAAATATTCACTGGTGTGTATTTCTTGATAGAAACTTGATATAACCACTTTTCTTAATAATTCTAAGGTAATGTGACATGAAATACATTGATACTCGGTAAGAGTAAGAGTGGGGCTAACGGACTCAGGATTTCCACGCTCCTTCTGCCCTGCTCCTATCTTGATAGTACAGGGAGCGCAAAAGAAGGATGGACTACAAAATGGGAAAAAACACAAATTAATGAAAAATTACTAAACTTTTAATTTTTTCCTTATATGTTGGTATTGGAAATTTAAATGCAAGTGGTTATGAACAGCGTATCTCACAATTGGGGGTCCTAACTCTGCATACATTTAAGAAGCCGTTTCCTGAAGTTTTCGTAAACTCTTCCAAAACTTTCAACGAGCATTTTGGCGATGTTGGCTCTGATGTTAATCTTGAGGGCTTCTAGCAGAATCTAATCTGTAACCTTGTTTTTTAGATTTACCGTTTTTTATTTAATTCAATCATTTTCTTACAGGTGGGTGTGCTGAAAAATGTGGTCAGCTGTATGCTGGTGATGAGCTGTTGAGTGTTAACAACATTGATCTGAGCGAACTTTCTCGAATAGAAGCTTGGGCACTAATGAAAAGGTTACCCGATGGCAAAGTACACCTTAACATTCGTCATCCTCTCACATGATTTCTTAATGTATTCTTTCTTAACAAGATAACTTGTAAAGTGTAATTAATAATATTTGTTATATAGGTCTTGTTGGCTCGAAAAATTGTAAATTATATTTATTTAGGCAAGTATTTTGTAAATATGTCCTAATTTTGGCCTTCTCTTCAGTTTCTTTAATGATGAATTATTTTATTCTATATCTCTTTCATTGAATGACTTCAGTTTCTCTTTGTTATATGTTGAAGAATCTGTGATAGCCATGGAAATACATAGCTTATACAAATAAATCTTTACCCCTCTCTTCTGGGTCTGGTATTGTGATTTTCTTGTGATATATTTTGAATAGTGTTTTGGAGAAAATTGTGCATCAAATAAAGCTGTTATCTGATAACATGTTTTGGCTCCTACGTTTGTATTGGACTCAGTTGTGCTGAAAATTAAAAACAAAACGAAAAAACAAAAACAAAAAAAGACTGAGAGTGTCGTGTGGAAAATAGGCTCTTGTATAGCATTTTAAAAAAAATCAATTTGACCAATGCCAGAAAGAGGGTCAATTAAAACTATTATTTATAGTTGAAATAAAAATAGGATTTATATTTTACAGCTATTGTGTTCAAGCTTTTTAGAGAATATAATAATGAATTCAGCTAATGTTAATGTTGGTCATTAATGCTTATATTCTTGCTCTTGAACTAATGAGTGGACGATTTAAATATATTTTTCTGAGTTTCTAATTAATTCTTCCCTTCTCATTTTATACATATTATCAAGCCATACGCATGGCATAGCTATGTAATAGGGAATCAGTCTCAATTGGCTTCAACGATTTCAATGGAGTTCTTTGCTCACAATGGTCGAGTTTCTGGCCATATGTGGGATACTCTAATGGTCTAATGTATTTTATCATTTAGAAAGAAACTGGTCATGATGGTAAACGTGAACGAGAACGATGTTTCCTGACTTGCTAAGAGCTGCATACCACTAATTATGAAGCAGTTTAGCTGTAAGGGTAGTTTGAGTTTAGTTCCTATAGTGAGTACCACGGAAGAAGGAGTGAGTACCTCCCTTCTTCCATGAGTGAGTACCTAATAGGTAGGTATGCACCTTAATATTGCCCTGGTGCCCCACCAGTTTCTGAGCCCACGAGCCGCCCCTGGTTATTTTACGTTTCTCTAAAGTAACCGTTAATAACAATGGGTCAAGAAACGAGAAACTAGTTTGGATAAAAAATAACTAGTTGAAAAAAAAAACGGCACAAGTAAGTATCACGAATAACAAGAGGAAGAAGAAGAATGTACCGTGGAGGAAGAATGGAATCGTGTTAAATGCAATATAGTTGCTCCTTCCCTACCTTGCGAAAGGGTTTTTCCAAATCAAGCAATTTTATTAGGTACGTCAAAAAGAGCAAACCTGAGTTAGGGATGGGACATCGACGATAAGATATCGATATATCGGTGGCCCATAGAGCTTAATATTGATACTCGATATATATCAGGAATCAAATATCGATACTTTCCAGTCCCAATAATATCGATATTTTTTTCAATAGTTTTAAGTCAATTTAGATAAAATAATGTGGGTTAAAATGATAGAATAAACTAACACAATAATATTGTGTTATATAATATAATAATTGTGAATAATGTGGGTTAAAATGATAGAATAAACTAACACAATAATATTGTGTTATATAATATAATAATTGTGAATATTATTCACAATTTATTTTTTTAACAAATTCACAGTTTAAAAAAAAAGTTAGAAAAAAGTTTAAAAAAAAGTTGTTCTGGAACAGTTTGTAAAAACAGTAATTTCGAAATCATCTTCCCATTCATGCGGTTTCTTTCCTGGGTCAAAATGTGGCCAGTAGCCGAAAATAATCTTTCTGCAGGTACAGATGTAGCCACTGAGCTAAGGTATGTAATAGCCACTTGGCTTGATTGTGGGGCAGCGGGACTCATCTCTATCCAGTACTTAATCGGGTTTTTCTTCACATCAGATTGGGCAGGAGAGCCAATTGATCAGGCAAGTCAGAATGTGAATTTAGGGCCGACTTTTTCCACGTCGTTTGTACCAGCTTACTGTGGGAAGCAAACAAACTCTTACTCTTACTGGAACAATCAGGTGATCCATTGTCACTTTCGGACGAATCAGATGGGTTTGTTGGTGTTGTGGTTATTTTCATTAGCCGTTTAATATATCGGACTGAAAAAAATATCGGCAAAAACTATCGTTACTAAACTATCGATAGTTGATACTATCGACCATTGAACTATCGATAGAAAAATATCGACTATCGGTGGGGAAATATCGATATTTCGATACTATCGACTATCGATACCCATCCCTAACCTGAGTTCCTCCAAAGTTGAAATGCTCATGTTCCTCAATGGAAACAACGAATATTGCTCTCAAACATTGGGAGACTTCTTCCAATAACTCGATCTCGCTTGGTGTTATACTATCGTGTTTCATATTCTTTTACTCCCGTATTACTGTTGAAAAAATAATCTCAACTGATTGTGTGATAGGACTGAAAATAAAATAATGTAAAAGAGATCCCATTTCTTCTATAGTTTCTTCTAAATGTAAATATATAGGTACGTAAACAGTCACATAGGTTCCACTAAAAAATTAGTGCCCTTCCTTCGTGGGTTCTCAGAAAAATGTGATAAATTACCTACTCATTCAAATATATACCTACCTATGTTTGATCGGTTTTTATTACTTTCTGCTTCTACCTATTTGATGATTGTTCTCCAAAACTTGATGACATGCAAAGAACCGTAAACAGAAAAATTTAACCAAAGATATTACTTATCATCTACTTTTACTTATTACTTATATTACTTATCATCTACTTTTAAATACTATTTTGGAGCCTTTTTTTTCAAGTCCCGTTCATTAAAACCAATCTCCTTGCTAATTTAAAACAAACTATATTCAAATGTGTCGACAAAGTTTTCGTTTTTCCTATCAGTTGTAAAAGACAGTTGTTCGTTTTCTTTGTAACTACATTTCTAACAACATAATATTATTAGAACACCCGTTTTTCGTTGAGAAGAAAAGAAGCTAGTTTATTTGTAACTAGTTTTTTCGACAGTTATTTTAATATAACGAACGTTTCTTTACGTTTCTCGAAAATAACCGTTATGCCCATCCTCAGTAAGAAGGGCGGTTAAAACTGGTCTGGGGTCTCCAATGTGGATTTGGTGAAAAGCGGGTCTCCAATTGGGGTTAGGTCTTCGTTCAAAGGGTCTATGTTCAATGGGTTTTGGAGGATTGCTGGAAAGACGGGGAGTTTGTCCTGGGACTTGTCCTGTGGGTCTAATTAGGTCATGAACGTCTGCTGATAACTACCGGCCAATCTCACTACTCTCAAACTTTGCAAAAATTCTGGAAAAAATAGTTAAATCACAATTACTAGACTACCTGGAAACAAATAATGTTCTGTCATCCTCGCAATATGGATTCAGACAAAATATGAGCACCCAAGACGCCCTAGCGGATGTAGGGACAGAAATATCAAACGGTTTACATAACAACAACAAGATTATAGGATTATTTATTGATTTAACAAAGGCGTTTGATTCGATTGAAGCCTGCAGGTTAATTCTCAAACTCAGGCAGATGGGACTCGATGAGGTGGCCATTAGATGGCTCACCACATATCTATCAGATAGGCAACAATTTGTCAGATTTCAGGATGTAGAAAGTACCATGAAACCAATAAATTATGGAGTCCCTCAAGGGTCAGTTCTTGGCCAAATCTTATTCCTCATACACATAAACGACCTATTTTCAATAAACACGGTAGATTTGTTGCATTCTCTGATGACGTGGCCATAATAGCGAAAGAGAAGACGTGGCAGCAAGCTCATTCAAGTGCTGAATTAATTATGGACAAAGTAACAAAATGGTTTGCCATGAACAGTTTAACAGTTAACATCTCCAAAACAAAATATATATCATTTTCGATAAATTTAGTTGGACAACCAGTAGATTCAAAAATAGAAATACAACAGGGAAATTGCGGCTCTGAACATGCTACGCTTACATGTCAAAGGCTGGAAAAAGTAAACTCCATCAGATATTTAGGGCTGTTGCTTGATCAGCACATGAAGTGGAAGGAACATAATATGTATACTATACAAAGTCTAGTAGCAAGGATTAGGAAGGCATTCCACCTCTTCGTCTTACTGAGCCGTAAAAATCTACGTATGGTTTTCTATGCTTATGTTTATAGCATATTGATCTATGGTATACCCATTTGGGGAGGTGCGTACGCAAGTAGTTTTGGTAACCTAAATGTGGTTGTGAATACTGTCTTGCGTATAGCCACGAAATCACACAGGCGCACCCACATGGTGAACCTTTACGAGGATTTTGAAGTGCTTTCTCCAAGAATGACGTATGTTTATCGATTGGCCTTATATGTGCATAAGTCCCTCGGCTACACGTGATAAACTGAACGAACAACTGAAACCTACTGTGATGAATCAAATAAATGCGAAATCCATCATCCTTAAATTTAAATTTTAAATTCATAAAGACCCACAAAAATTCCAACATCCCTATATGTAAAATTTGAATAACAGAAATGTACTACCACAACGACCTTCGTTAGACGTTAAGTAGGTATAGTGGGTTTAGGTTTAAGTTACTACCTTTTAGTTTGTTAAAAGTAGGATATTTAAGAAGTAATATATAAGAATAATTCTTATGATAATTATTATAAACTAAAATGCATTACCGAACGTACGCACACGCAAGCTGAGCTGGAGGAGAACGAGCCTGGACAGGTCACTGACCTTAGGCTCAGATATTAAACAAACGAACGTTGCATTCATAATTTGTACTTGTGAATATATCTGTATTATGTAAAATGTGTAAATAAACTATTTATATTTAAATTCTCGGGAGAAATCACAATGTAGGTACTGTACAGTTAGGTTCCGGTTTGTTTGTCTGTGTGTAAGCAATTATTGTATTGAGATGGCTTGAAACTCTTCTGTGAAAGTCAAACGGACTTCCTGTTGTTTCTGGGCCATTTTCGACATTTCTCCTATCAATGTGCAAAAATCTCTTTTGTCCGTGAAGTTGGTTATTAAAATGTCCCTCAACTGTTCGTAGTCCTTTACGTTGTGCGAGAATACCTACTACTTCCGAGGCCTTAGGTTCGAGTTTCGCTAGTATGCTATTGGACAAGTAAAACTTTTGAGAATTATCTGGATTTTGATGGTCGAAAAATTGTTCGTGTAGTCTGTCACTTACGAAAGTAATCGTGCGGCGCGATTACTTTTGGCGATTACTTTTGTAATCGAGAACGTAGTCGATTACACGAAAGTAATGGATTACCGCCCTATTCTGCTTGTGAGTTAGGTCGCTACTTACACCGCTCCTTCATTCTCTAATGTAGCTAAGTCACTTGTCATTTTGAGGGTGATAGAGTTAGTATGATGGGGGGGGGGGGGGGGGTGTTGAATTGAGTGTGGTACCTCCATGTCCAAAGTCACGCTACGCTCCTGGTTCTTTGTGAACCTCCCAATGAATTTTTATGAATTTCCAGACGATTTGTGAGAGACGAATGGGGACTAGTTGGTTGGTCTGTTTCCAGATGAAAATGAGTTGTTTGAGTTTGTAGAAGTTGACCTCCCTCAATGGCCAGCACACACTCCTTCAGTTTCAAGAGGAACCCAACTCCAAAATTGTGGTTACTGTGAGAAATGTGAAGTTTATTTGTGTTTAACTGACGGGAAAACGTGTTGAAGGATTACCAATCTTAATTGTCAAACAGTTGTACAAATATTCAACAAGAGAACACCAACCAATCGGTTTTTGAAGATTCTCGCGTGTTTCAATAAATTCAAATGCTCATTAAAACAGGATTTCATTGATGACAACACCCTCCCAAGGTCCAGGGCGAGGTGCTGCCCATACGTACAATGATGCTTTCAGACACTTTCCAGCTTTTAGGAATTCCAGGGGAAAAACAGTGATGAAATTTTTCCTTATTTTTCCCGCTATCCTGAGACCTATTCTTACCACTCAGATTTTTTTCTCAACAAAAGAACAAATCATGCACTAAAGGGTTAAACAGGAACAATCAAAGTCAACGAGTGTTTTAGATGAGAGTCACATTTACATATAAAAGAATATCAAAGCTATTTTTTTTACAAATCAAGTATTTTCGGAATTTTGGAAGATGTGGGCGTTGCCCAATCGTCAACCACATTTGTATCAGAGTCCATATTGATTGTGCACTATGGTTCATCGTCTAATCAGTATCAGAGGAAGTCGACTCTGCATCTGCTGGGCGTTGTCCCTTGGAATCAGAAGTTTTAGAGCGTAGACTCATTTGCCTCTTCATTTGGATGATTTCTCGCCTGCAATAAATTACAATAATTTTAAGAAGGAATGACTATATTCTAGAGTAGATTCAGGATTTGATTTCCAGGTTTAGTATTTTAGTATTTTCTTTTTCTTCCTAAACTGCAGCCCTAATCAGGGGTGTAGCGTTAGGGGGATCGCAGGAAGCGGCTCTTCCCCACAAGAAGTGAAGAATGTAGGTAGAAGTTGAATGATGAAGAAATTCATTACGAATAACAATATATTTAATCAAAAGTAAAACATTCAACTGAAAATTACCTACAGCTACCAACCCATGGAAGAATTCCTTCTTCCGTGCTACCTACCTTTGATAGTTGGTTTGAATCAAGAATCCAAGGCTGAAGCCAAGTCATTTAAGAAAAAGAAGAAGAAGAAGGTAAAGATCCAGGATCCAGGAGTCCTGAACCGCAAAATTATTGCGAGGGGGGGGGGGGGTGACGTCACACGTACATTGTGTGCGTCTGTCTGTGTGTATGTGTGTTGGTAGGTTTCAGTTGTTCGTTCAGTTTATCTTCCTAAAATAAACGTTTCGCGAAATTTTAGCAAAAAATGTGAGAGGTGCCAGATCTCAAGGGCTGGTCATCATGAGTACTAGATATTTTAATGTTGAGAACTAAAATAGATACCGACCAATGGTTATCAGGGTGTACCTATGTAGTTCAAAAAACCTTTTGCTTTCCTCTGAAAAAACATCATGGTGTAGTGGCTTTTTATCAAATTTTCAATTACAAAGAAGCTATTGTTCTAGGTCCCAAAAGTTTTAAACTCGAATTTCCATGAGGTGAGAAAAGTCCGAGTGAAGGAAAAAGTCAAATTCTGGGTGAACGATAAGAGAAGATTTGCTGATCGAGTGATCCTGCTGAGGAGGCGATGGAGCAGATAATTTGTAGCGGAAAAATCAACTAAGAACAGAAGAGGGGAGCGCGCGGCGATTGTAGTCCCCAAAGAGGACCACCTTGAAGTCTGGATGAGCAGTTGAGACAGCATCCAGTTCGCAGAAATGTTCATCTAGTACAATAAGAGACTGGTAATCAGGGTAATAGAGGCATCCGAGGATCCATTTAAGGGCCGGTAAGACGACAAACACCTATTCAGCAGAATCGGCCGACTCCCACCTATATGATAAGTGCTCCCTTGAGACCGCAATCAACACTCCGCCTGCCTATGACCTGTAGCAGTTGTTGGATGAAGAGCGATCAGTGCAATAAACATTGTAATTAGTTGGACGAAGTTCATTTGAGTGGGTATTGGGTGAGAGCCAAGTTTATGTGAAAAATGAGAAGTCGTAGGTTAGATGGGGAGCTTGGTGATGCAGGAAGGACAGTTGGGTATTGATTCCATTATGAGAGAAAAAGTCACCTATTTACATAGAAGAATGAAAGGATTCTTACTACTTCATGAATGATGCAAATTACAAGTACTCAGTAGCACTGGAGTAAATATATGGAATTATAATTTTAGTAACTAAACCTGCCGGTACCTGTGTGGGTCCTTAGGTGCTTTGCTAGATTGCATTTCTGGCCAGCCTTGTAGTCGCATAGATGGCAAGAGAATGGTTTCTCCCCTGCAAAAAAAGTTAACTTCAATATGATTCAAGCTGATTTAAATCTCATCCACTTGTATGAGAGAAAAAGTCGCCCATTCACTTAGAAGAATGAAAGGATTCTTACTACCTACTTCATCAATCATGCAAATTACAAGTACTCAGTGGCACTGGAGTAAATATATGGAATTATAGTTTTAGTAACTAAACCTGCAGGTACCTGTGTGGGTTCTCATGTGCATTGAAATTTGTCCTCGCCGCGCAGTCTTGAAGTCGCATAGATGGCAAGAGAATGGTTTTTCTCCTGCAAAAAAAGTTAACTTCAATATGCTTCAAGCTGATTCAAATCGCATCCACTTGTATGAGAGAAAAAGTCGCCCATTCACTTAGAAGAATGAAAGGATTCTTTCTACCAACTTCATCAGTTATGCAAATTACAAGTACTCAGTGGCACTGGAGTAAATATATGGAACTATAGTTTTAGTAACTAAACCTGCAGGTACCTGTGTGGGTTCTTATATGGTTTGCAAGATTGCCTCGCCAAGCAGTCTTGTAGTCGCATAGGTGGCAAGAGAATGGTTTCTCCCCTGCAAAAAAAAGTTAACTTCAATATGATTCAAGCTGATTTAAATCTCATCCACTTGTATGAGAGAAAAAGTCACCCATTTACTTAGAAGAATGAAAGGATTCTTACTACCTACTTCATCAGTTATGCAAATTACAAGCACTCAGTGGCACTGGAGTAAATATATGGAATTATAGTTTTAGTAACTAAACCTGCAGGTACCTGTGTGGGTTGTCATGTGCATTGAAATGTGTCCTCGCTGAGCAGTCTTGTAGTCGCATAGACGGCAAGAGAATGGTTTCTCCCCTGCAAAAAAAAAGTTAACTTCAATATGCTTCAAGCTGATTTAAATCGCATCCACTTGTATGAGAGAAAAAGTCGCCCATTCACTTAGAAGAATGAAAGGATTCTTTCTACCAACTTCATCAGTTATGCAAATTACAAGCACTCAGTGGCACTGGAGTAAATATATGGAACTATAGTTTTAGTAACTAAACCTGCAGGTACCTGTATGGGTTCTCATGTGCTTTGAAATGTGTCCTCGCCAAGCAGTCTTGAAGTCGCATAGATGGCAAGAGAATGGTTTCTCCCCTGCAAAAAAAAAGTTAACTTCAATATGCTTCAAGATGATTTAAATTTCATCCACTTGTATGAGAGAAAAAGTCACCCATTCACTTAGAAGAATGAAAGGATTCTTTCTACCAACTTCATCAGTTATGCAAATTACAAGCACTCAGTGGCACTGGAGTAAATATATGGAATTATAGTTTTAGTAACTAAACCTGCAGGTACCTGTGTGGGTTCTCATGTGCATTGAAATTTGTCCTCGCCGCGCAGTCTTGAAGTCGCATAGATGGCAAGAGAATGGTTTTTCTCCTGCAAAAAAAGTTCACTTCAATATGCTTCAAGCTGATTCAAATCGCATCCACTTGTATGAGAGAAAAAGTCGCCCATTCACTTAGAAGAATGAAAGGATTCTTTCTACCAACTTCATCAGTTATGCAAATTACAAGTACTCAGTGGCACTGGAGTAAATATATGGAACTATAGTTTTAGTAACTAAACCTGCAGGTACCTGTGTGGGTTCTTATATGGTTTGCAAGATTGCCTCGCCAAGCAGTCTTGTAGTCGCATAGGTGGCAAGAGAATGGTTTCTCCCCTGCAAAAAAAAGTTAACTTCAATATGCTTCAAGCTGATTTAAATCGCATCCACTTGTATGAGAGAAAAAGTCGCCCATTCACTTAGAAGGATGAAAGGATTCTTACTACCAACTTCATCAGTTATGCAAATTACAAGCACTCACTGGCACTGGAGTAAATATATGGAATTATAGTATTAGTAACTATCGGGTCCGGTCTTGGAGCTGCTTCTTCAGAAAGTGAGTCCCAGTGCGGCGCCCCCAGGAGCATGAGGAGATCTACGATAGGAGTCCTACGCTCCTGAAGGAATTTGCTGTGCGTCTGAGCGGAGTGAGAGGGCTGGCACAGAGGTTGGACTCATTAAGAATAAAGAAATCCAAGGGAAAGGCAAGTTGGTTTTGCACAAGCCCTGGTAAAGCCCGGAAGAGTTTCAGGAAATATAAGAGGAAGGGATACCCAAATGATCTACTGGTCTTATATTTAGAGGCCAAGCGTAAATACGATGCTTTTTGGAAGGCAGCTGAGTCCAACTACTATGTTAAAAGACGAGAACAGATAAATAACTGCAAGAACTCAGGGGAATTTTGGGGTGTCGTTCGGCAATTGAAAAAGAGAAAAAAAATAAATTACAATCCTATACCCTGTGGGATTTGGAAGACATACTATGCCAAGGTTTACGGCACCAGTAAACCGGGCTGTTTGCCTGGGCGGGGGGACTCACTCCGGCCTGCGACCCCAAATGGGCTAGAAAATCAGCTCGAGCTGCCGCAGGCGTCTCCTGATCAACTGGGCTTGAACGGTTTGCCCCGGTTGGTTGATGAACCTCAGCTGAGGGGTCAGAGGGAAGATGATGTTCAGTGGACAGGCATTCATCCCCACCAAGACGACATTCAAGAGATATATGTGGAGGCCCTCGACAAGGAAATCAGTGCTGAGGAACTGAACAGAGCGCTGGCAAGAACCAAAAATGGGAAGGCTCCGGGCAGTGATGCGATTCCCTGATGTATTGAAGCTCCTGCCAGAGAACTGGAGGCATCATGTCCTCCTAATGTTCAATGACATTCTAGAGAATGGAGCTGTGCCAGATGGATGGGGAGACATTTCACTGCGGCTTCTGTTCAAAAAAGGTGACAAAATGGATCCTGCTTGCTATCGAGGCATAGCATTGATTAACAGTATGGCCAAACTCTTTACAAGCATACTGGCAAATAGGCTGAAGGGTTGGGCAGAGACTAATGGAATTCTCCCAGAGGAACAGGCGGGGTTTCGGGAGGGGAGGTCTTGTTCTGACCAAATCTTTGCTCTCCATACCATTGCATGCCATACGATGCTCAAGAAGAAGCACCCTTTACTCACAATTATGGTCGACCTTTCCCGCGCGTTTGACTCTATAGAGCACGAGCTACTCTGGGCCAAGTTGAGACTGTTGGGAGTGAGCTCTCGGTTCATTAAGGTGATGGAATCATTCTATGGAGGAGCCTGTTTCAAGATTCAGCCACTGGTGGGCGTGGAGTTCAGCCAGGATATAACGGCGGGGGTGCTTCAGGGAGATTCACTCAGCCCCCTGTTATTCATCATTTTCATGTCTGACTGTGTCAATTTTATGAGGGAGAGGGGCTGCCATGGTATACCGATGGGTGGGCAGGAGCTACTCCTGTTGGCCTTTGCTGATGATTTGGGGCTTCTGGCGGACTCGCCGCCAGACGCCCAGCGGAAAATGAATGCTTTTAAGGAATACTGTGATGTGAACAAGCTAACCATTAATCATAAAAAAACCAAAGTTATGGTCTTCTGCTGTGGAAGAATGAGAAGGATGAGCCCCATAATCTGTGGAGGGGTCTCCTTGGAATATGTGCGTCAATTCCAGTACTTGGGAGTTACCCTCTCAAGCTCAGGTCAGTTCAAAGTGCAGGCGAAGCAGGCAATATCCAAGAGCAAAATGGCGATGGGCTGTACTAGAGAAATCTTCTGGAGGGGCAGAGTAGTGTCATGGGATGCCAAGACTAAACTTTTTGAGACCATGGTCGAGTCGGTCCTGCTGTATGCGGCGGAGGTCTGGGGTATATGGTGCGGAGAAGAAGTTGAAGTTGTCCAGTCAGCTTTCCTAAAATCCCAATTGGGCTTGCCGAGAAACACCCGGGACACTACCTTAGGCTTGAGTGTGGACAAGTTCGTCTTGGCGCCCACATTTTTTCACGTGCGCTCAAATACCTAGCTAAGATCTTGAAGATGAGCAGTGGGAGGTGGCCGAGAGTCTGCTTGGAGGACTTGATGAGGTCGGATGCTGATGGCTCAAATAATGATCCAAGGTACAATTGGTTCACCAAAATAAAATCCTGACTGTTAGCGATTGGAGCGGCGGATCTCTTGGAGGACATGACCTCTGACAGGCTGGGTGTGGAACTGAATGGCTTACTGCAGCTGTACATCAACCATTGTTGGTCCCTTGATATTCAGAGGACTTGCGATTCTGCATTCAATCCGCTCTACAGGCGGATAGTCAAGTTTGGAGGAAGACAGCGCTATTTGGGGAACCACAGGAACATCCATGTGGAAAGGCTCTTGGCACAGATGCGCCTTGCGTCAAAGGATATTACCCGCTTTTACCATAAGAGAGTGGCGTACACAATAGATGGCACGATGCCATGTATGCACTGCAATTTGCGAGCTGTAGAGAATGCCATACATTGGGTTCTGCTATGCCCGCTGTATGAACCATATCGGCGCCACTACCTTTTGTTTTACATAAAACCGGGGAAACCCCTTGGAAGCATGAGTACCAGCGAGCTGGAATCGGTTCTTTGTGATGTCCTGGACGTGGGTGAAGACTGTGCAAAGGAACCAAAAACAGTTCTTACCATCAGCAGGAGAAGGTTTAATCTTAATAGCTGGTTCTTCATCGAAATCATGTTCTTCTTTAACTTCCACAAGATCCAGTTCAGGATTCAGGGGCTCGAAACACGCTTCATCTTCTATAAAAAGAACAGCCAGTTATTGGGGTATTATATATATTGGTTTATTAGGGCGGAGGGGGACATTAATATTTAAAACTATATAATTTTCAAGAAATCAGTAAAGAGGTACCTATCCAAAGAGATATTTATATCTCATCTCCCATAGAGTACCTATCAAATTCGTCGGAGTGTTTTGAGAGTCAACATACTATATTCCTCTCCTAAATTTCATTCTTTAGTCTGTTGGGATTACTAAATAATATTGTATGTATTACAAAAGTTGTGAGTCATCATGAGAAGGACGAGATCATTTAACCATCTCAACACAAGGATGTCAAGAAAACTCAAATGACTTCACACACAAAATATTAAAGAACCTTATTTATATTATTGCCATCATCAAAGAACTACGATGATTCACAAATAAAAACTCATAAACGACCTATTTATTGTCAGGGTATTATTCTGTCTGTCTTTCATCATGCCTGGAGTAAACTCTTTGATTCCCTTGTTTTTGAATCACAGAGCTTCTGGATATTGAGGGAAGTTGACGGCTAGGTGTACCACTGCAAACGTGATTCAAAAGGTTGGTGGGACGGGGGCATAATATTATTATGTGTCATACACCTCAGCACCTCTTTGTTGACGTTTGAACAGGAGAAAAACCATTAGACGCCGGAGAGGTCAGAATGTACCAAAATAGTAACCAAAAACAGTTCTTACCATCAGCAGGAGAAGGTTCAATCTTAATGGCTGGTTCTTCATCGAAATCATGTTCTTCTTTAACTTCCACAAGATCCAGTTCAGGATTCAGGGGCTCGAAACACGCTTCATCTTCTATAAAAAGAACAGCCTGTTATTGGGGTATTATATATATTGGTTTATTAGGGCGGAGGGGGACATTAATATTTAAAACTATTTTTTTCTACAGAAATTTTACAGAAATCAGTAAAGAGGTACCTATCCAAAGAGATATTTATATCTCATCTCCCATAGAGTACCTATCAAATTCGTCGGAGTGTTTTGAGAGTCAACATACTATATTCCTCTCCTAAATTTCATTCTTTAGTCTGTTGACATTACTAAATAATATTGTATGTATTACAAAAGTTGTGGGTCATCATGAGAAGGACGAGATCATTTAACCATCTCAACACAAGGATGTCAAGAAAACTCAAATGACTTCACACACAAAATATTAAAGAACCTTATTTATATTATTGCCATCATCAAAGAACTACGATGATTCACAAATAAAAACTCATAATCGACCTATTTATTGTCAGGGTATTATTCTGTCTGTCTTTCATCATGCCTGGAGTAAACTCTTTGATTCCCTTGTTTTTGAATCACAGAGCTTCTGGATATTGAGGAAAATTGACGGCTAGGTGTACCACTGCAAACGTGATTCAAAAGGTTGGTGGGACGGGGGCATAATATTATTATGTGTCATACACCTCAGCACTTCTTTGTTGACGTTTGAACAGGAGAAAAACCATTAGACGCCGGAGAGGTCAGAATGTACCAAAATAGTAACCAAAAACAGTTCTTACCATCAGCAGGAGAAGGTTCAATCTTAATGGCTGGTTCTTCATCGAAATCATGTTCTTCTTTAACTTCCACGAGATCCAGTTCAGGATTCAGGGGGTCGAAACACGGTTCATCTTCTATAAAAAGAACAGCCTGTTATTGGGTCACCAATGTCATCACATTCGATTCTGATGATTTGCATACGATTCAAATATTAGACAAAAACCCCAAGTTAATATTTAAAAAGTAAGTGTTGCATTACGTCTTAATGTTGATAACCTTTTGATTTCCTTGTTTTTAAATCATAGAACTACCGAATTTCAAAATCATTCGAACCGTTATCAAGTGATGAGTACAATGGGTACCTACCGTACACCAAGGTGAAGTCGTATTCTGATTCCTCAAAGATTTCTTCTTCTTCTTTCACAGATTTCTCTGCAGCAAATCGCCTCATAGTCAAGCCGTCATCTTGTCCATCAGTGTTACTGGCCTCCTCTTCTAACATTCACAAACATAACAATTTGATTCAATTTATGATACATTTGGGCAATCGGTACGAATATTCAACGTTGGTCGCTTCAAATAACCTAATACTGTTCAGTAACCTAATACCAGAAACCCCTATTACTGGAATAACTGTTTTGAGAACTTGATGGAAAGGCCTTTGAGGGTCTCTTTACGAATACCCCTCCCGGTCCATTGGGATTCCGTGATAACCACTAACTACCTGGCAATAGGTTGGCTGGGACTTAATGCCAGGTAATAGGTTACGGAAAACGAATGCGTGAAAGGTGTGCACCTACCATGATATTACCATTATGAATTGCCTAAGATATAATTTCATTGAATTTTAGCAATAGTTAGTTATAAGACTGTTATAATAGTTACCTAGCTGTACACAAGATTAAATACTTGTATGATTATACTAGCATACCTACGCAATTAGTTGTGAATTTTAAATTGAAGATCCTTTATCCCACACCAAGAGTCCAACTATCAAACAGAGTTAGCCACATAATATTTATTGAAAGACTAGCCATTCTTAAACTAAAACAGAAATTTCAATTCTTTAGAGATTGATGTCATATTCAGTACATTAATTTGTGTGTCTGTTTCAATAAGAAGGTACCTCATTTTTTCGGTGTGCTTTTGAGTTCAATCTTATTTTTCGAGTAGGTACCTGTTTTCACTATTGCACTTATTTCAATCAGAGCGTCAAGAAACATGCATCAGTATGTAGGAATTATAACAACGCTAAAGTTGTCATACGAGCTAATGGTGAGAATTAAAAATGACACAAGATGGGTTGTGAGCCTGAAAATCCAGTCGGCGTTGGGCGGTGGAAAGGTTCCCAAATCGCCTGTAACCTACTACCAAAATAACCTAATACGACAACCTATTACCAGACGGTCGCTGTTACTCGATAACCTATCACCAAGAAAACCGTATTAGCCACGCCTAGCTGATAAGACCTGATTTAGTCAGTGACTGATTAAATCAAAAATTACGAATCGTTTTGTGGAGAACGACTAGAGTACGCTTACCACAGCCAGACTTCATAGTGCTCACAGTGATGGTACATTTGTGGGGTTTCTTCGTCTATAGGTGACGACCTATTGTTAAATTACAAGGCTAATGAAAATAAAAGAATGGCCAAACGAATAGAATTGCATAAAATAGTTTTTAATTATAAATGGAGGGTACCATAAATTGTACCGAACGAAGGGCTGGTTGTACAAACCTCCGGATGGCCATAAAAAAAGGTTTGAAATGGATTTTGGGGGGTTGATAAAGGTCTGGCATAATGTTTTGGTTACTTCCAAAAAGTGATGGAGTTCCTTTGGGGTCACCACGGAATGAAGGGATGAGGGCTTGGTGACCTCTAGAGAATGCAGGGGGTGTTTGCTGATGATCGTGGTCTTTTGACCAAATCCAAATGCGGACAAATAGCGAAGTGAAACCTCCAACAGCACGCTGATGCCCTTGTACAGTGGGACGAAAAGTGGTTAATGAGAACAAATGCTCAGAAGTCCAACCTAGTAAACTTCACTTACCTCCGTAAGTACATTACATCTCCTCTGTTAATGGGAAACCAACCGGTGCCCCAAAACGGTGAAGGTTTCTTACAATTTACATCGAATTTGGATGATTTTCCTGACAGTAGATTCGACTAAAGACCGTTTTGAACACAACCTACAGGTTATTAGCCTTCTGAATTCGGTGTAACGTAAACGTTTTGACATTTCACGTGTGAACAACTCGATAATGATTGATTTTGTCAATTTTCGGATGTCATTGACGCAGAAGTCAAAATTGTGTACGTTGTACGTTGTACTACAATTTTAACTCGAAAATCTCTACGAACTATATCATTAGGCGACGAAATCGTGGAAACCCAGAGAGTATTTGAAGAAATCGTCTGTTTACACTGAAATATGAGTATTGTTTAGTTACTGACGATGGTTCAATCACCGAAACCGGTCTAACAGTTAGGTACATGATATTTCAGTGGAAATAGACGATTGTTTCAAATACTCTTGTTTTCCTTTTGAAAATCTCTCGTACCTGCGAGTGAAACGACAGAGGAAACTCGTGCATTTGATGAATTCCCGCCTTCAGCCATTTGGAACACTGCACCTGAAGCACGTCGACGGAGCACAAACAGTCAACAAAACCCTCGAAACGTTATACGAATTTCACGGTGAACCTCGGAAACTGAGCACTTGACTAATGTTGATGATATTTTGATATAAATTGACTGTTGAAATATACTCGTACGAAAAGCACCTAAAACACAACCTCTCAGAACAGACAAGGCAAACAATCAGATTGTTACAATCTTGAGGGGAGGTATAACAGGGTTCCACTCCACATCAGTGTTGCCAGACCCGAACTACCAGAAGGCGGTGCCTCGAGCTCCAAAAGGCGGGATTTCGAAATAAAAGGCGTATTTTTGAAAAAACTTTCTGAAAACCTGTTAAAATGTGCATAGCGGTGTGTCAAAATGTGTTTTTTTTTTAAATCAATGTCTGCCCTACCAAAGCGCAGAAGAGAAAACAAATTCCAAGTGGAACGTATCTTTAGATACAGACCAGCGTGCCAACGAAACAGAGAGAATCCTCCAGAATCCACTAGCAGAAAAAGTCACAGCCTTCCTAAGTTCAGCTCACAGCCGCATTGCCAACTGATGGAAAATAACCTCATTTTTATAGTTTTTGGCGTATTTGAAGGCGATTTGTGTATATTTTGACGGAAAATCGCTAAAAGGCGGGAAAAATCGCGATCCGCCTTTTAAAAAGCGGAAGGCGGGTTGGATGTCGAAAAGGGGGGAAGAAACGCGGGAAGGCGGGGGATCTGGCAACACTGGATTTTCACAGTTTCTTATAGATGAGATGTTGCTGAACACACTGGTTTTTTCATATTAAATATTTTGAAAATTGAATATTTTATAAATCAAATTTTGATTTATCTTTTTTTGTTCCAAAGATATGATCATTTGAAATTAGGCTTCCGAAAACACAAGTTTTCAGAAAAAGAACCTCAAAGTTTGTGATATTAGACAGGGGTGACATTTCTTTGAAAAATCGATTGTTTCCGATCGGGTTTGTACTAAAATATCGATACTAACTCGTAAAGAGGTAGTATTGAAAGTAAAATCGATATAAAAAAAAAAAAAATCGACCTTTCGACCATTTGGTCCTGAAAAATTTACTTGGTGAAGATAAGGTCCCTTTTCCCTGGGACGGTCACATTTTATTCACCTCACTATATAATTTTATCGTGTTTTCCTCGCTTTCATTTCTAATCGTATAATCTATGTAGGTGCAAGAAGTAGCTACAGGCAACCTAAAACCTTACTCAGAATTATTTGGGAAAGCTTTTTGGTATTATTCTTTCTAATATTGGAAATTTTCCTACTACTATGATTTCTGTTACTATGATAGTTCGATGTGCCGCTACAAATAGTATAGTATCCACCCAGCACAATCTTTAACACCGAGTGTGCGTTTCTTTCATTCTTCCATGTTCGTAACCACTTCTCCATGACGTCGAGAGCCGCGGTGTGGTCGAAAGCTGTAAAATGTTGAACAACGTAACCACCACCAACCTTTATCGGTTGTCCCGTGATATCATTCTACATTAAATTTTGTTGTTGTGTTGGTGATATTTTGACCTTGTATTTGTACATCGACGGTATGCCATCTAGTCCTACGGTGATGGTATTGTAGTATTGTAGTTTATGAGTGTAATAAGAAATTATATTCTCGCGGGAGGTTCCGAGCAGCTGCATCCAACTCCGGTGATTCTTGGGAAGTCTAGTAAACATTCGGCGCTTGGTGTGCGGAATGCCAAACGTAGCCTAATGAATGGGATGACGCATCCGGAAATGAGTAAACATCTGCGATTGTGTGAGTAACTTCTCTATTAACTATTAAATTGATTACCCCTGTATACACTGAATCATGATGTGAAACTATGTCGTTCGCGTTTCCTAAGTGTGAATGGTTTCTAGGATAACCTCCCGTCATTCACACTGGAGTCTGAGCTGTGAGGAAACCCTTATTTTGTTTCTGTCGGAGGCAATTACAGATGAATCCACCTCAGATCGTGCAGGGTTGTAATTTACACTAGAGTTCAGTTAAGTCAGCATGTAGGTAGGTACTATGTCTGTGAACTGGTCTATACCTCACATTGGTATACGGGTGATTCCACGAAAAACGTCAAATTTGACCTGACCGACCCAACGATATTTTTTGATAGATTTTTCCTATTTTTTCTCTCTTATTGTCTTAACATTGCCTTCCTTATGAGGTGCGCAAAGTGGGCACGCACAGTTATAATTACTTTATCAGATATTCATGTTTTAGTAAAACATGGTTCCAGGGGAGAGAGTTACTGTCCAGGGGAGAGAGAAAAACAGTACTTTTCAGTCAACATCCTCATTTATATTTTTTATGTAAACATACTTCAGTCTCATTTAACTAATGTTATTCACATATATATCACATCTTATCAAACTATTAGGAATTTTATGTGAACAGCCATAATTCCCAGTTGAAAAATTCAAAATACAAGAGTAAAAAAATGAAAACAGATGCCAATAAACTTAAAATGTAGCAACGTTATAGGTTGACATGGTGTTTCTCTAAAACATGAATTTAAAGCTAGGTCTCCTTGTTGGTTGACTTGAGAGTGACTAGGTAACAATTCAGAACATTAGGTAAGCTTACAAAATAGATACCTACATAAATTGGCGCTTGTTCACTGTAATTGATTTTTTTTTAGCATGAATATGCTTTAGCCGTGACCTAAGTAGCCAAAATGCTAACGAAAGTTTTTCATAACGAAATGTCGGACGACAACATGGATACCGATGATACGGAACTATGTACCTAACTGTTGCGATAATTTGTTGTGACGCGGTGATTAATTATGATTCAGATTGGCGACAATTCCTCGTTTCCAAGATTCAATTTGTTGAATAATTACTGGATGAAGTATTGAAAACAAATTTGCAGCCTCACATAATGATACCCACATTTTGGGTCAGAGAAACAGCGAGGAGCACATCATGAGGCTAAAGCATATTCATGGTTTGTAATTTTAGCCAAGGGCTCTAGGTAGTACTCAGGCGAGGCGGGCAGCGCCGAGTTTTTGAATTATCTTTTAGGTCATTCATCTTCATGATTTTACTAACTTTCAATCGAGGAGACTCCGCCAACCCTGCGATCTTTTTTCTGTACAATCGTTTCCTCAGTGTTTCATTTCTTCGTTTCGAACATTCGTTCTCCTGTCTCAGTTTTTTATTTGCGTACGTTAACCTTGATCTGCCTCTCTTTACTTTACGCCTTCCTGATTTTTTCCGTTTGATGGACAACGTTGAGGGCTGTGAGCTTGAACATGTGGCTGGTGGCGTGGATGGGATGGGCATGGTGTTTGAATGACCAATGTTCGGACTGCCTCCTCCTGAACTTGTTTTCTCCCTTACCTTCTTCTTTTTGTATACTTTCTTTGCCTTTTCTCGTCATATCTTTCTGAAATACCTCTTCTCTCGTTCACTCATGTCACCTACTTTTTTTACTTGCTTCTTTTCTAGCTTCTTCTTGTATTTCTCCCTGTCCTTTTCTTTCTGAATCGCTCTCAGCACAGGATCACTCACTATCTTCTCTAATCTCAAACGTTCAGCTACTCTTTTCATTCTTAGCTCTTCTTCTCGACTTTGCTTCTTTCTCTCCATTTCGTCTAACCTAAAAGAAAAGAAGAAATGTCTATCGAAACTATCTCTCTCTCCCTCTCAATTTTCAACGTAAATAGTGTACCTACATACATAACTAAGTGTATCTACGCTAAATATATATTTCAATGGTGTAACAAGTATCTGCACACTTCTTTACAACAGAAGGAAAGCTGAATTTGGTTTCAACTGATGACAGAGTGAATGAATAATACCAACCCTAGGGGGGCTCGTTAAAAGTCAAACTTTATTTTATAAAAACAATTTGCAAAAATGATGCTGATTTTTTTCTACATGCTGATCTGCTAGTAGGACCTATGGTTATGAATTGCTTACTAAAAATATGTCAAACAGATTAGAGAAACCAATAATGAATTTAAAATTCTCTCTACCCTGGGCTGTACCTCTCTCTCCTGGTCCTTCAACTTTCAAGAAAGGCCAGGGTAGAGAGAACCAGGGTAGAGATAAATTAAAGCAAAAACTTGAAAAAGTGAAAGAAAACAAGTGAAAGAAAACATGGTGTTTGGGGATCTTGTTTCTACCATACACATCATCCAAATGCTAATGAAAGTTATAAGATAAGACTTACCACCGTTCAATGGTGAATGCCAGGGAAGAGAGGTTGAATAAAACCGGAACCCACTTTTCACAACAACTCGCATCCAACACGCGGACTAAACTGAAGTATCACAAGTTAAGGTTAGGCAGAATCATTTGGCGGCTTCTTGCAGTACTGCCACACAGTGTTGGAAACAAAAAAAAACCTTTTTTCAGTGATTTGAAGGAAGGTTTGAAAATGGCCAGGGTAGAGAGAGTATACCCATGGGACATTGATTTATTGTGCTGTAACTCCCAGCCAGGAAATCTTTAAGAAAAAATGAACCTGTTGGTGTGAAACCTGATCAGATTTGAATTGAATAAATATTTTTCCCCAGCTTGAAAACACAAGGGAAACACAAAAAAACATTGGTGAAGTGGTAACATTATAGAGTGGGACAGCCAGGGGAGAGAGGTTTTTGATGTTTGATTACTGATTACTGATCACTGATTCAGAAAAACTTTTTTTGGTACTGGGGGAGATGTACCAAAGAGAGAACTGTACACACATTTTTTCCCCCATCCCATTATACCAAACAGAATGCCCTAGAACAGTTTGGGACAAGAATATGACGTTTTTCGTGGAATCACCCATACCTCACTGGTCTATACCTCACATTGGTCTATACCTCACATTAGTGTTTTATACGTATTAGAGGTATTTTCTTCCTCTTTCACGCATCGCTGTCTAAAAAAAAATGCTATCTTACGTACTCGGGCCATAAGGAGTGAGTTAGAGCAACAGAGTATGGAAAAAGAGGAGGATGCTGTTCTACCAATTACAACTATCCTGATTAATTCCATTAGAAAGATACAGAAAACTCGCAGTAGAACAATTGAATCATGACTAAATGAAGATGAAGTTAGCGGTGTATAATTCTGCCCTATGGAACAGAAACGCCTCATCTATAAATCATAATATAGCGGAAATTTGCCTCAAAACTTTCTCAATGGAAACGTCTAATACGGCCCCCACAGTCATTCCAGTGACCCCATTTTTTCGCCGGTACTTCATATTTTTTCGCCGGTACCCAAATGTAAATATGTATAGTTACAAAGTCGAATATTGCGCTCGATTGTTAGGGGTTTTTGTTAAGGAGAAATGCCTCATCTCGCCTAAAAGTTCTTTCTTTTCACAAAAACAAGTATTTGTTTATATAGTTTTTTGAAGGAGAAACACCTCAATTCCGGGAAACTCCGAAGGGATTATCCACGCCTTCACAAAATAATTAATTCCTAGTTGTTTTGTTTAAATAGACCTCAAGCCCAAACAGCTGAGTGAATATTTGATTGAGAAACGCCTTTCGAGTCCCGATTAAACACCTCAGCCGAAATCTGAAGCAGTTTGGAGCAAAACTTTTGAAGGAGAATCGACTCAATTCAATACTAAGTGGGATGAGGCCTTTCACCTTCAAATTTAATCAAAATAAACTATGATGTAAGGCATTTAGACCAGAAGATGAGGCGTTTCTCCACCAAAACGCGTACAAGAGCGGGTCAGAATACTCTGCAAATTCTTGACACAACGGTTTATTATCTTCCTTGTGCAGATCACCCTTCTGTCTATACCAGACTGTGTTGCAAATCGGCACCATACCATATTCTCATCGTACTCATACCATACCATACGAATTTCTTTTCTATCATACCATACTGTACTAAATCATACATACAATAATATACCATACCATACTCATACCATGTCATACAAACCGAGTGAATATTGAAATGTCATCCATTTCTGACCTATATTTAAAATTTCAAGTCTGAAGCTCATCATCAAAATTTAATTTGTTTAAACAAATAGGTATTATTTAAACAGTTTTACAGACAAGAAACTGAGTGAATATTGCATTGTGATCCAGTTCTGACCTGTTTTTAAAATTTCAAGTCAATAGCTCATCATCAAAATTTAATTTGTATTATTACAAGAAGGTATTATTTAAACAATTTTACAGATGACAAACCGAGTGAATTGCTATGTGGTCTATCCCCGACTCACGGTTAAAATTTCTAGACTGTAGTTTACCGGGAAGATGAAAAAAGGTATTCTGGGCGTCTGGAGGTTCACCCACCTAACGGGCGTTTTCGACGCGAAGTTTAGTGTTTTTCCTAAACCTTTGCGCGCTCACTGTGAACAAACGGCTGGTCGCACAAAAATCCAATTGGTCTTAAAAGATTCGTAATTTTTCAGGTCATTCAAAAGTGAACTAAACATTGCACGGTTCAGTTAAATATTTTGAGATATGACATTGTCGAAATTTTAAATTTCATTTTGAACCCCTTCCCCTTGACCTAGGGTTATGAAAAGGTTCGAGGACCATTGTGGGGCTGGTCCGAACCCAGAAACCAAATTTCGTAATTTTAGCTCAACGCTAACTGGGCAAAGTGCCACGGACGGCGTACGGTGTACGGCGGACGGACGGATTTTTTTTTATTCGATTTTCTGAATCTACGTATCTTGAAACGTAAACCAACAAATTTTGATCCGTGAAAATTTGAAACATTATGAATGTGCAAAGATTGAGACGCAGATGTTTCAGATATGTGCAATTTCCATTAAAACCAAGTCTTATGAGACTTCGATAGCAAGTATTTACTGTCCTCCAAAGCACAATATCAAACAAGAAGACTACACTGATGCATTCGAACTCTTAGGAAATCGATTCATTATTGGTGGAGACTTCAACGCGAAAAACACATGTTGGGGCTCTCGTGTCACTACGGCAAAAGGACGGGAGTTGTCCCAATATATGGCCAGCCACAATTGTGAACCATACTCAACTGGAACGCCAACATACTGGCCCACCGACATAAATAAAAAACCTGACCTAATTGACTTCTTCATTATGAGAAATATCTCGGCTAACTACGCTCTTGTGGATGAGTGCTTTGATCTCAGCTCAGATCATTCACCAATCATCCTAACACTGAGCGAACGAATCATTCAGAAACCAAACAATCCAGTACTTGTCAATAAAAAGACGGATTGGGGTACATTCAAAATAGACATCAACCAGTACATCTATCTGAATGATGTCCTTGAATGTCCTGCAGACATCGATCGGGAACTTGAACAACTCGTATATAACATCCAAACGGTCGCGTGGGAAAACACCCCCGAGGTGGTCAAGAAACTCAAAGGGTTCAACTACCCATGTGAAGTTCTTACCATGATCAAGAAGAAGCGCAGAGCTAGGCGTAAATGGCAGCAAACGCGTATTCCAGACGACAAGGCAATATGGTATCTATATGCCAGTGAACTTCGTGATATGATTAAAGAGATCAAAGAGGAAACGCAAGAAGAATTCATCACTTCCCTTGCCATCAATCGTGACGCTGATTATTCCCTGTGGAGAGCTACTAAGCATCTCAAACGTCCTATCGTCCAAGCACCACCAATCAAAGATGAAACTATCGGGAAGTGGATCAAGTCCAACCAAGAGAAGGCTGATGCATTTGCCCGTTATCTGGCCGACATCTTCAGACCAAATCCTGGAGACCCAGATGAGGAACCACTGGAAGAGGTTATTGTAACAGATCATGAAATCGAAATACCCCCAGTGACGGTTAAAGAAGTTCAAGAAACCATCCTTAATGAAATCAATCCAAAAAAGGCTCCTGGGTACGACCTGATCACGGGGCATATCCTTAAAAACCTCCCACGGAAGGTCCTAATGAAAATCACCAAAATAATCAATGCCGCTATCAAACTTCGTTATGTACCTCAATTGTGGAAATTAGCTGAAGTGATCATGATTCAGAAACCTGGTAAGCCAGCCGAAAAATTAACATCCTACCGGCCAATATCCCTTCTTCCAGTGTTATCAAAACTATTTGAGAAGCTCATCCACAAGCGGCTGATGTCAGTCGTAGAGGAACGCAATCTGGTCCCTTCTCATCAATTTGGTTTCCGACAAAAGCACTCTACCATTGACCAGGTGCATCGAATTACGAGTGTGATTGAGGAGGCACTAGAAAACAAGCAAGTTTGCTCGGCCATCTTTCTCGACGTAACCCAAGCGTTTGACAAAGTTTGGCACGATGGACTAAACCACAAGCTCCGAAGAATGTTGCCAGCAAAATATGCTGAATTATTGCAATCCTATCTATCAGATCGATTCTTCAGGGTAAAGCATGAAGATGCCTACTCAGAAGTGCACCGAATACACGCTGGAGTTCCCCAAGGAAGTGTACTTGGCCCACTCCTGTACGTCCTGTTCACCAGCGATATGCCAGAACGAGAGGAGAATACAATAGCAACGTTTGCAGATGACACAGCTGTCCTTGCAGTTGGTGAAACAAATCACGTGACGATTCCCAAGCTCAGAAGATCTATTAAGAAACTCCAAGAATGGACATCAAAATGGAGGATCAAGATGAATGAAGCGAAATCAGTTCATGTCGACTTTACCAATCGTAAGCTCGACTATTTCCCCCTTCATCTCAACGGCAAGACTATACCGCACGCCAATGAAGCTAAATACCTGGCCATGACCCTGGATGCTAAATTGCGCTGGAAGGCGCATGTCAAGAAGAAAAAAGAAGAACTGGTGCTTAAGTTCAGGAAAATGTACTGGTTAATGGGCCGACGCTCAAAAATGTCGATCCAGAACAAATTAACCCTGTACAATCAAGTCCTCAAGCCTGTCTGGACTTACGGAGTGCAGTTGTGGGGCTGCACCGCTCAAAGTAACCGCGATATTATCCAACGTTTCCAAAACAATGTGCTGAGATGTTGTGTGGACGCCTACCGGTACACCAGAAATGTCCGGCTACACAAAGAACTTCGCATACCAACTGTCAATGAAGTCATCAAGGTTCAAGCCATAGCCCATCACAAGCGGTTACAAGTACACGTCAATGAAGAAGCTGTCCAGCTGCTCGACGTTGACGACCTACTCAGACGTCTCAAGAGAAAGAAGCCTCATGACCTGTGGAAGTGAGTGAAGGTGTTCTCGCGATAAGTCCGTTCAGTGAAATCAGTGATCGGTTTAAGTGCACAAAATTGCACTCCTAACTTTCAAAACTATAAGCGGCTTAGTTAAGTATCTAAGTTGTACTACAACCAATTCACATATATGTCAAAAATATGTTGCTAATAAGTTGTTACTTGGTGCAATAAATCATTTGAAAGAAAAAAAAAAAAAAAAAAAAAAAATTGTGGGGCTGGTCCAAACCCAGAAACCGAATTTCGTAATTTTAGCTCAACGCTAACTGGGCAAAGTGGCGCGTACGGCGGACGGACGGATTTTTGGTTTATTATCTTCGATTTTCTGAATCTACGTATCTTGAAACGTAAACCAACAAATTTTGAGGGGGGGTTAAAAATTTTGTTTCTTTGGGCGATTCCAATGGTTCATTATCGAAGATAATAAACCAAAAATGGGGGTCATTTGAAAACCTCATTTTTGTAAACATTGGAGATTAGGCGTTCTTCCATTACAGGGCCAAATTATTGTTTCTTTGTTTGCCTACCTTATTTGATAATACTGGTTTGGTGAGAAGAAAAATTGAATAGCAATCCTACTAGATTACTGTCATGATGATTGATGTTAAAATTAAATATGTATTCAGGTGAAGTTGTTTCAATTTGAAGTTCCTTCAAAACACAAATTTGGAGGATGAGTTCCTCAGATCCCATGTTAGTTTATGTTTTCTGGTGAACTATGATGACGGATGGTTTTTAGAACTACCTGTGAGAAGAAGGTACCTATTCCGTCCCTGTTCTTCATCAAATGTACCTACTCACATTTTGATGCCTAAATTGAAAGAAATCAGAATCATCGAAAATTGACTGAATCTGAAGTGTGTAGGTAAAATTGGTTCTGTTCTGACTACTCTGCTCATATTTCGTTGGTACCATCATCATAACCATTTCATCGGATTGATTGGTTCATTTTTCCGCCAACATATCCGAAAATTCTGTTTTTTGCAGACACAAAGTCTACGCCGTTTGGTTCAAGTCCATGTTGATGATTTCCGTTTGATTCTGCGTTTTAGCCCTTGCTGTGAACGAGCGGCTGGTCGAACAACGCTCTCAAATGGTTTAAAACATTGTTACAGGAGGATTTGGCAGGATTCCAAATACATCTAAATGTTAATACAAATATGCAACTATGACGCCCAGTTGGAGGAAACATCATAGCCCGCACAAAGATAATTCATATCCGTCTTAACTACAAAATCTAAGTGCAAATTTCCTCTTAAATACTTCCAGCTTCACACATGAAATTGTCAAATTCTCGACCGAATAAAATACCTACTGGGTGGTTTACAAAAGTTCCTCAGTAACTCATTCACTAATTTATTCACGCGCGAATTTTCCTTGATTTTAACTGCATGCAAACATAACTTGAACTGTGCGATAGTCATGTTACCTACACCGAAATAGTTTTGATGACAAGCAGTCGGATGTGTCTGGTGATCGATATGATCCTCACTATAATGTCAATGAAAGGAATACAGAGGATTATCTATAAGAAGGAAACGTCAGACCGTCAAAAACGAATTTTTAATGAAAACAACAGACAAAAACCCAATGGCAATCTCACATAAGTGAAGATGCGTGACACATTGTGTCATAAATATATCGGTGTGACACGAAATTACTTTCAAATCTGGTACTTCACCACTTGGAAAATTGGTCAAAGCACGAGCCCAAGTGATTTGTCTCTAACTTGGTAAGCTTGGAAGTATTCTGGATGAAGGCTCGACCTCCATTCCCTTGTCTAATGTGTCAGGCCGCACATTCAGCAGTGATAAGAAGAAGACTTTCTAAAATCTCTTGAAGCTCTTATCCCACTTTGAGTGGTCCGTTTACCATGTAGAGCGCCGAATGCTTCAATTAGAGTTTCCCTGAATTAGGTCACCGAGTGCACCATCATCTGATGATAACAGGATGAATTAGTACTCAAGATATCATCAGAAATTATGATGCAAAATACCTTTGGTGCTCATAACTACAATATTAACTTGCTCTGGTTAGATCTACGAGTAGTATGCCCCGTGCGTCAAAAGCAATGCCATGTGTATAAGATGTTGTTCATTCAGAAACCTAATTATAGTTGTCGCATTTTCTGATGTTTTTTATTTTTCCCCTCAGGACTCAAGGAATTGCTTTCCATGGAAGGACCTGGCATGAATTTCATGCAACGGCCCCCAAGAGGTTGGCTTCACGATGACGAAATCATCAGGTCAACTGGGGTGGACTATATCGTTCGGGTATGTACTAACATAATCATCAGTAATATCGACGGTCAAAGAGCAACATGTGGTATAAAAAAAATGGGGTTTTTCGTTTTTGGTATCACTGGATTCAGCGTTTTCCTGAGGATCTGAAGGTAGCATTAGTTTTTCTGTTGGTAGCCCTGAACATTATTTATTGCCTTGCGTGCAACACTGGGTATCAAAAAGTTCCAAAGCAACTTGTGGTATGAAAGCCAGTTGAATGGGAGTTTTGGTGCCTCGTTGATAAGCTGGTAGTCCTCCGTCAAAAGTTTTTTCGCTCTCCTGAAAACCAGCAAAAACTTCATACCACATGTTGCTCTTTGACCGTCGATATGACACATTGTGATCGTTTATTGTTGTTGTATTTCAAGATTAGCTGCTTCATTATCCACAATTGATCGTCCTCTTATCTCAGATATCACAGTGACTATGAGTCTCTCAACGTACACCATACCTCCCCTAACGTTCACTTATTAGTCGTTATTATACATCTGTGTCAGTCAAGGATCCCATTAAAAACGCGACTACTTTAGGTTTCATTTCTTGCTTCTTGTAGACTGGTGTGGCTGTTGGGGATGAAATTTTGATTGTAGATTCGTGCGTGTTTTCTTGTGGCTACTGTTATCTTTACAGGGAAAGCTGTTGATAAAAATTACTATTGGAATCCATCATTTTGAAGAAGCACTCAATCGCGCATTGATAGTTGGGCACATCTTAATCATTTGGTTCTCCCTCCATACTAGGGATGGGAATCGATTTTTCACCACCGATCATCGATTTTTCACCACCGATCATCGATTTTTCACAATCGATTGTGAAGCTCCGATTTTTTCCGATGATCGATTGTTAGGCCACGATGCATCGATGTTTTCTCTACAACCAGGATCCAAAGTTGAAAAACTCTGCAAATTCTTGACACAACGGTTCATTATCATCTTTGTACAGATCACCCTTCTGTCTAGATCACTAGGTCTAAATGTTTAGATCCTAAATGTTGGATTAATTATTATTATGAATTATCACTAATTATTAATAATTTTATCAAGTACCTACCTACCTAGTGAAAATTATTATAAATTATTGTTAGGTATTAAGAAGTTGTATTTATTATTAGTAATACTAATTATTAATTATGATTAATTAATACGATATCATTCTGTGGTTTTACTACGTCGGTAATAATTTTTCTATAAAAGAAGTACCTACCAACAAACATTCGAAATTACCTTCATTTTCGTAGCACGAAACGTACCTCAGAACAAAAAACTCGACATCAGTAAAACCATATGATGTTCCAAACAGTTAGTATGAAAATTGACCTGTATTTCAACCGTTTGATTCACGATCCTGTTGACAGGCTCAACATTTGAACCGTCATTGTGAACGAACGGCTGGTCGTACAAAGTTGCGGATGGTCTTAAAAAATTCTAAGGAATAAACTCTATCTAAATATGAAATAATAAACATACCGTTCTATATGAATTTTTCGAGTTTTGGAATTTTAAAAATTTCAAAATTCGTTTTGAACCCCTTCCCCTTGACCTAGGGTTATGAAAAGTTTCGAGGACCATTGTGGGGTTGTCCGGAACCCATAAAACAAATGTCGTAATTTTAACTCAACGCTAACTCTTAACTCGTTGGATAGCTCTCAATTTACCTAACCATATTACGTTAACCACTGCGGAGTGTGTGGCCGACCAGCTGCGGTATGAGCGTGATTGTTTAAATAATTGTTTACACACAGGTGATCATTCTCAATAAACCGAAACGGGAAAAATTTGTTCCCTTGATTCACCCTTTCCTTTAGATCACGTCAGAACACAAGCAACCGGCGGGCCAATACGTCAGAGCCTATGACGCACGAGCGTATAACGTCAGACGGCTGGCAGGAGGCCAACAAGTACGTCAAAGCGTATGCCGTAAGAGCCTATGACGTCAGGAGGCCAACTAGTACGTCAGAGCCTATGACGCACGAGCGTATGACGTCCGACGGCTGTCAGGAGGCCAACTAGTACGTCAAAGCGTATGCCATAAGAGCCTATGACGTCAGAAGGCTAGCAGGAGGCCAACTAGTACGTCAGCGCCTATGACGCACGAGCGTATGACGTCAGACACCTGGCAGGAGGCCAACTAGTACGTCAAAGCGTATGTCGTAAGAGCCTATGACGTCAGTTGGCTGGCAGGAGGCCAACTAGTACGTCAGAGCCTATGACGCACGAGCGTATGACGTCTGAGGGATGGATGGCTAGGTAGCAAAGGGAGGTGGTGATGACGTCAGAGGGGCTAGAGGGAGGCAGATATCTGAAACCCCCATTTCTTCCTCACTACTTTCGTGATCACCGTGAAATTTCCTAAAGGATTTCCGAGTTTCAGTTTGTTTTTCATGTTCTGTAGTATTTCTTTTCTTTTTACCATGAATCTTTCAATGTTTGTTTCACATTTGGGTATTCTGCGGTTTCAAACGATTTCGACCAATTTTCCATTAAAAAAAAATTGGGTTGAGACTGAATAAAAAAATCGACTAAAATCGTCGATGATCGATTGTGGAGGCCCGATTAATCGGTGACATCAATTGTGGGCTTCCGATGTTACAATCGATGGCATAATCGATTGTGAGGGTCCGATGTCCCATCCCTACTCCATACTGGTGTTAGTAGTAACGTTCCAAAACATCCCATTCAATAATTCCACTTTTGAAATACCTATCTTAGATTACCATTTGACAAGTAGGTAAGAGATTCAATATTTTGTAAAGATTTAGTAAACCCACAACTAGACGTGACGACCACCTCACTGTTCTTCTGCATTGAAGCAATAAAGTCACATAAAACTACAATTACTAACTTTAATTTGGTCAATTTCCAACGGCCAGTGGAAAATGTTTGAGTATATGAGTACCTATAATGTACGTCATATTATGACGATTTTTTTCTTCTTTTTTCATTTGTGCAATACAGAATTCCGCAATTTGCCAAGTTTGGTTAAGATCCGTGATTTATCAAATTTCATGATCCTGTTTTTATATTTTCACGTTTTTATCTAATTGCTTGGTTTATGTTTGCACTACAGTATATTGGTTGCTTAGAGATTCTTGCATCAATGAAGCTTCTCGACTACGACACAAGATTTCTTGTTGCCAAGTGAGTTATTTCCTCTTGTCCAAGCTTTGGTTCTATCAAACATTCTGAGGCTGTTGAACACTATTTCTTTGTTTTCAGGGAATGTATAAATAAGGTCTGTGAAGCAGCAGGTCTGAAACCAGCTGACAGAAAACGTAAAGTAAGGAATTGAACATCACCACTTATGGAGAAATTAGTATACAAAACTCATTTGTTGAGGACCTTGATAAAAGCCTTGGCCCTGCTCATGTTTTGTGATTTCCTCTGGCCCTTATGCAATTTTCAGGTGGAAAAACGGGTTGCCAGAGCTCTAGGTCTCAGAGTTAAATCAGATCATGCTGGGTTTAATGTTACTATGAATATATCTGCCAAGGCTATATCTCTAATGACTGTGGAAGGCAATCGCTCAATTGCTATTCATGAAATGCCAAAAATTTCTTTCGCCTCTGGAGGGGATTCGGTACGTTCAAATATTGTTGTCAAGACAAGACTGTTGTCTGTTTCGTGGTTCTAATGTATGACCTGATGGTTCTAATTTATTTGTCAATTGGTTTCAGGAAACCTTGGACTTTGTAGCCTACGTAGCCAAAGATGAAAAAGAGTATAGAGCATGTTACGTTTTGGAATGTGCACGTGGTATGGCGCAAGAAGTTATCACAACTGTAGGACAGGCGTTCAATCTGAGGTTCAAAGATTATCTAAAAAGCCCCGACGTCATCAAGTAAGCCCCCCCCCCCCCCCTCGCCTGACGAATCCTATAATATTGAGGGAAAAAAACTTGAGAATGTTCCATCTAAATATGCTTGTCTCCCACGAACTTTTCATTGTATCATTGAATTGGCTAAGGGGACTTGAGATTTCCTTTTTCTAATTATTGTAATATAATGTATTGTTTGTTGAAGCTCAATTCCATCTGGAAGTTGTTGTGAATCTGATCGAGAGTATTACAATGATTTACCTGGTAAAGTGCCACCAGATGTGGCCCCTCCCAGAGAAGCGATTCCTCCTCCTGTTCCGCCACTTCCAAAGACTAACTGTATTTCCGCTAATAAATCTGTACCGAGAGGTAAGTTTTGATTGAATATACTATAGTCATCGTTTCATTCCTTCATCAACCCAAGTATAGAACTTTTTTGGGCTTTACTCATCTACTTGTCCATGAAATGAGAATCCCATTAAGCTCTGTCATCAGGTTAAAACGTTTGAGAGGTAGAGGTTTATTTTTGTTATTCTGGTCAAAAGCATAGCACATTTCACCGATTGCAAAGTTCACTGTTGACAGTGTATACAAAAGCTCATTATGAATATAAAAGACCGTGCAATGAAAAAAAAAAAAAAAAAAAACAATGGTCAATGAGTATGATCATAATAGTTTCTCAATTAATTTTTCAGAACGAATCCCATCAACCAACCTGATTGATTTAAACAGTGAATTACCACCTCCTCCAGTGCATACTCACAACTATGTCAATGATTTGATATTTAATCCAAGGCCGCCACCTCGGGATGTATTTGACATGCGTAAGTGATCCTATGCTTTCAATTATGATCTTATGTTAAGTATAAGAACAATTTTTGTGTATAGTTGAAGAATCTCCTATACGATTTTAATAATGTACGAGCGACGGATATTAAGGTGATATATTGACAACACTGACATGAAAACAAAATTCGCTAAAAAAGATGATAAAACAGGACTGACAAAATGTGGTAGTTACATATTGAGGTTACGTTGGTGGACGTGAGCGTTATTATCACACTGTCTAACGGATTGTTGCTTCCTGGTGGCTAACCACAGCACTCCCCTCCAGGTGTCAACGATAATGCGCAGGGAATCGCGCATGTTGACATCTGTGCGTGGCTATTGATTGCTCTGGTATCACAGCAGGGTCTGCACGAGGAAGTGGGTGGGTAGGTGTGGCAGGAGGGAAGAGGCAAAAGAGGCTAAGCATCCTGATCTGGAGTCTGGTCAAGTAGGAATGCTGGCTTTAGTCAATGGAGATACTCTGCTTGTCACAGGGGGGTCCTTGTCTGTGCGGGAGGTGACCAAGTATGGGCCATCGTGTGTTGGTTGAAGAGGATGTCTGAAGGCATCCTGTCGATCAAATACGAGGAGGAAGTGAGCAGCTCTGGGTGCACTGCACTTAGATTCTTCAGATGGTGAAATGGCACGGGCTGGAGGCTTCTCAAATGGTCTCTCAAGTTGGCAACCAGAGTCTGAAGTCAGAGGAGCGTGCAGGGCGTTCAAAAAAATCTAGAGAAAGGCGAACGGGCTCCCCATAGAGGATCTCTGCAGGCGTCACACTTCCAACCCTGGTATCAAGTACAAGCTCAACCCAAGTAGAACTGTAGGCTGGTTGAAACCCAGTCCTGAGATAGTTTGGCCTTTAGTGCTGATTTCAAATTGCGATGCCACCTTTCAACAGCACCATTGGCGCTACAGTGGTAGGCAGTTGTTAGGAGCGTTGATGAGAAGCTTAGGAAAAAGCGGTCAAACACCAATTCTAGAGATCCATGTGGAGAGGAGGGCAGAAGCAACAGTTTCAGTTGTTATATCGTTGAGTAGCGTTGCCTCTGGCCATCTGGAGAAAAGGTCCACTATGGTCATCAGTTACCGCGAACCTTGAGAAATTGGTAGTGGTCCAACAATGTCCTAGTTGATGTGCGCAAATCTCTTCTCAGCTGGTTGGTACTTGTCAATTGCAAGAGAAGTTTGGCGCATGGCCTTAGCTCGTTGACAAGGTATGCAGGTTCTTGACCATAGTGTGACATCCCTATTGAGAGAAGGCCGGCAATAACGAGTCTGAACTAAATTAACTGAAGCTAAAATTTCTGGGTGGACTAACGAGTGAAAGGAGTAAACATTTTTGGCGGAACCGTTGCAGAATGAATGGTCGCATAGACCCTGTGGAAGTGTCGCATGCGAGCATCAGACCATCGCCCAGAATCATGTCCTGAATGTTGAGTTTGGAGGCAGCTGGACGCCAAAGTCTTGTGCTGTAAGCATGTCGACCCAAAGATTTTTTTTTTTTTTTTTTCGAGAAAAATCCAAACGACTCAAAGGTGCCGCCATGAAGCTGGTGTAATGATGCGCCCACCGCAAAGTATGAGGCGTCAACCATTAAGACCATACGAAGATCACAAGATGGACGTGCAAGTAATGTAGCGTTTGCAAGCTCTAGTTTCAACTGCTCAAAAATGTTTCTAGTCTCAGCAATCCAATCAAATTTGCGATGATCGTGTTTCTTGGGGCTCTGGCACAAGTCAAAAAATGGTTACTGGAGAACCACAGTACCTACGTGGTAATGAGCGGCGATAAAAATTAACCAAGCCCAAGAAACTGCGTAAGTCTTCAATTGTGTCATGAAGCAGGAAGTCAATGATAGCAGCAACACGTTCTGGCAGCGGCTTGATACCTTGAGGGTTGATAAGGACACCGAGAAAGGTGATTTCAGACACTTCAAAGACGCATTTGGACACGTTGATGCAGATAAAGTGAGCATTCAAACGTTCTAATAAGAGGCCCTTATGCATTACGGTACTTATGAATTATGCGGAGCTAGTGTTGTGGCGGTGTAATTAGGATTGAGGTTCTAAAACACCTTACCAACTCCAATATCCTTATAATTATAATAATGATATTATTATATATAATTATTATAGATTATTAGACGATGGACAGAGAGAACTCGTCGTATAGTGAATGCAAACAGGGAGACCGGCTGTGACAAAACACTCGCACGATCCGGTTACAGAATTGACCTTTGTCTATTTAAAGAGTGTATGTATCGGAGGGAAGTATGTATCACCGGACAGGTTAGTAAGGGGTTTACAAACCTCAATCGTAATTACACCGCCGTATAATGCATACTAGTGGCCTCTTCATAAGTACCCAAATGAATATGGTGTTCTTTGGCTGATGCAGATGGAACCAGGATATCATGGAGGAAACCTCGAAGGATGCCGTGGATGTACTTCGGTTTTCCCGCAAGTTGGGCGTTGAAATCTTGAATGTAGGATATTGGGTACTTGTCAGGGATTTTTTAGTGGACCATATGGAGAGGCCTAGACTCCTGCGTAGCTTGGGCCAACCTTTCAGGTGGAAGTGGACGCGGTTTGGCCGAAACAGAGGGGCCTTTGGTCTCAATAATGTGGGAAAAGTCGCTGTTTGGGTCACAGAAGGTCGGATTTTCCTGGAGTTGATTAGGAAAAGCGGGAAGAAGCGTGCACATCCGTGACAAGGGTCGATGACGTGTACAGAAGTATGGTCAGTAACTTTGGTTTCAGTAGTTGATCTCCAAAAGTTGGTGGCAATGTCAATTAGGTGCTATTTTTTTATGTCGATAAGTAGCCCAAGAGGGACCAATAATGGGATACTTGACCTCCGCGATTGTGAACGATGTGACGGTTTAAGGCGTTTGAAAGGGTAACGGCGATCGGCTGGCGTTGGTGGGACTGCAAAATATCGGCGCCACAGTCGACGAGATATTTGAGGCGGTTAAGCACAAAAAAGCTACAGTGTTTAGTGCCACAGCATCCAAGAAGGAGGCAGTAAGTTTCCCGCCTGCGAGCCACCAGCACCTAATGGTGGTCTTGAAGGTACACGGGAGCAAGCTTTTACGTGCATTACCTACGTGAATTGATGCCATTGCGCCTGTGGAATCGCCATCGTCGGTTCTGGGTGTATCTGAACGGGAACTTTGAGGTTGTGGGTTTTTTGAACGGTTTGACATGAGCTGGAACGATGCAGTTGAAGCAGAAAGTTGTGCAATATTTGCCTCCAATCAGTTGAAACGGTTGGTAGAGGGTTCGTGAGTGCCAACAGCCTGAACAGCGCATTGGGTGGGGCGTTCATCATCCAATAATTTTATTCGCCAAACTGTCGAGAGGATCCAAGGATAGGGCTAGGATTGACAAGACGTTTATGGGTAAGCGTTGAAGAAACATAGTTTTTAGGAAATCGTCGTGTACTTGTCTGCCTAGTCTAAGATGTATAGGGTGAGGAGTGATCGATTTCAGCAAGAATCATTTGCGACGTTGCTATCGATGGAGGCTAGTACGTAATTGTACTTTGTAAGCTCTGTAGTTACCGGGGAGTTAGCAAACTGAGCGTCGACTTGCAGTCGCCAAATTTTTACGCTTCGTCGCCAAGGGCGGCATTTTTATGGAAACACTTGCAGCTCAACTCTATTTTCACCAGGCTGCGGCTGAAGGACGTCGTCGTCGTGAGCGTTGCGCGGCGTTTTAGGCGGCATCATACAAAACACTACCCACTGGGGATTTTAGTTAGGGATGTATTATTTGTTTCTATGATATTTCAATTCTAATTGCTACATCTTGTGAATGATCTTGATTTCTGCTGCTAATTGTTACTTTTGCAATCTTTGAAAATATGTGTACATTTAGCCTTTTTTCCTTGTAATCTAATTGGGATATCTGTATATGTTGTTGCAGAACCATTTGCTAGCACTTTGCCGTCGGATGCAGTTCAACTACATCAGGAAGAATGGTTCCATGGTGTCATCGATCGTGCTCAAGCAGAATCACTTCTGAAATATGTAAGTTCGTGGTATTGAATGTAACTGTAGAAACAGGAATTAAGTACCTTGAGCCCTCCTTTACTAGAATAACAAAAGAGTGTGGAATTCTGCTTAAAACCTGTTCATGAATTTTATCATTTTCAGGATGGTGATTTCTTAGTCCGGGAATCGAGCACTACTATTGGTCAATATATTCTTACAGGGCTGCAAGGTGGAACAAAGAAACATTTGCTGCTGATTGATCCTGAAGGAATGGTTTGTTTATTTTGGTATATTTGGAACAATTCATCATAATTCAATCTGATCTGCATTGCATGAAAATTAACTAGGAGACTGGTAGACAAGGCCTGAATGCCCTCAAAACACTGATAGGAATGAATTTGGCAGATATTTACATTCCCGAGAATTTGTTTTCTTCTTTTTTCCCATGAATACTGGATAATGGTGTAGTCGGTTCCTTTAGTTAATGACCTACACATTTAACAGGAATTACTGTTTCCTGTTCAATCACTCCTTCTAAAGTCACATCATCATTTTTCTGTTATTTATTATAGGTATATTTTTAACTTGTTCTTCCATAATTTGAAATTGCTATTGGTATTTTGTCATGTTTTCAGGTTCGTACCAAGGACCGCATGTTCGTAAGCGTCAGTGATTTAATAAATTATCACTGCAGGAACCAGTTACCTATCATATCTGCTGAAAGCGCATTGGTGCTAAGAAATCCTATTCAAAGATCTGAAGCTAATCATTGAAAATTTGTAACACACGAAATTCGTTATAAATATTGCTAAGCTCTTAATTTGTTGTTCCTTTGGGATTTGAGGCAAAACAATGGATTCATGGGATACTCTTCCTGTCAAATGATTGATACACACGTTATGCACTCATCTTTGTGTCATCAATGTTTGCTCATTATAAGGCTGCTTCTTTTTAACGCCCATACTAGTTGAAAGCTCAACTACTGGACCATTCCTTTTTTACGTGTAGATACAATTTTCTCGCATTTAAAATAAGTTTATAGAACTGGAATAGTAGGTACGTGAGTTAAATATGCACTCTTGATTCCTTATTTAAGCGAGGATCTTCTCCAAAGTCAAACGTATTTTTATAAACAGATGAAAATGGGATCTAATTTATTTTCACAAGTAGTCCTTCATCTTCTCCTGTAATTCTGGCTACAACAAGGGCATTATATTCCTCATACAGATACTTGAGGTTATGGGCTAACAATTCCAACTATAGAGAGGTATAACGAATCCTGAAAATAGCGGTACTTACAGTAGCGAGAAAGATGAAAGCAAGACTTTTTTCAAACCATCTCTTATGATGTTCATTATGAGGTCAAAACCATGTTCCTTGAATTTTAGTGTTGCTGAATACTCGTTGTGTTACTATGGTAGGGATTTTGTTAATAGGCATATTTTAAACAAAAAGTTGTGAAAACACGAATTCTAGATAGTTTTGTACTGTATCATCGAAATGTAATTTTATTCTAGTTTTTATGGAAAATGTATCAAGCAGCTTATGTTGGAACTTCATTCCTTGTATAATTAGTTAGAATTCCAGATATGGTATTTGCAGCCAGCTCAAACGTTTGGGCATGGCAAGTGAACTGTAGTATTATTTGACATGCTCCTTGGCTTCTCGTTAGTATTTTTATGTGTGCAACTGTATTAGCTACTTGTCTCTATCGAAAATGTACTCGTTTATGCTTTTTTGTGTAATTCATTCAATTGTAGACCTATTATACATCACTCGTTTCCCTATTTTAATTATTTTATTCAAAACTCAGTTATTGTATATAGATAAATGTAAAGCATTCTCATTTCATTAATTTATTTTTTTAATTTGTGTAAATAAATGTGCCAATTTTTATTTTGTGCACTCATTTATTTTCCTATTTCAACGGTTATAGCAAATTTGTCTGTTGTAGTGATATCGGACTAGTTTACTATTACCCTGCCAGCCACCCTCTAAGATGTTATTTTTTATGATGTTTCCTGCTTCAGCTTCTTGATTCAGTACTCGTCACCTGTTGTCCCTGTTTTGCTGATCAGAAATGAAGAGGAAGTAATAAAACTCTGCAAATTCTTGGACAATGGTTTATTATCTTGCGCACAGTTAGGTATTATCTGCTGTCTAGATCACTGGTCTATATGTTATTTTAAATAAATATTAAATTAACTCATAATTATCAATATACTTAATTAATGATGTTATATAGGTACATAAATGACTAATATATAACTAATAATAATAATTAACTCGATATCTCAAACCCATGTCCCGTTTGAATCAGCTGTTCCCGAGTGTGAACATTGACTAGCTTGCCGCCATATGATTCACGCTAATGTTGACGACTTTATATCAGGTTATACTTTATATCATTGTGAACGAACGGCTGGTCAAAGAAAGCTACGAATGGTCTTAGAACGGCATAAACTACCTTTTTCAATGTAACTCAGAACTATTTGTTTTTGGCCAGTTTTTACAACTGAGTTCTTTTTTGGTTTATGATCTTCGATAATGAACCATTGGAATCGACCAAAGAAAAAATTGCTTACCCCCGCCCCCCCTCAAAATTTGCCCAGTTAGCATTGAGCTAAAATTACGAAATTTTTGTTACGGGTTCCGACTAACTTCACAATGATCCTCGAAACTTTTCATAACCCCAGGTCAAGGGGAAGGGGTTCAAAACGAATTTTGAAAATTTCAAAACTCGAAAAATTCAGATGAAACGGTAGTTTTTAGTTCACATTTAGGTAGTTTATTTTGTAGAATTTTTTAAGACCATCCGCAGCTTTGTAAGCCCAGCCGTTCGTTCACAATGAGGGCTCAAACTTGGAGCATATCAAATGCTATCAACATGACGGTGAATCATGCGGCAGCCTGTCGGGTCAATGTTCGATTTGGCCCCCTGATATTTTGGCGGGTCCAAATGAATGTTCAAGGTTTCAACATCTCTATCCAGCCATCAGATATATATTTTTTTTTTTCAAATTTCTTCTCAGAAATGTCCCACGTCGAGAAGTAGACGTTTTTTAGGGTTATTTTTGAAAACGGGGTTTTGATGACCAGGTGCAGACGATTCCTAATCAAAAGTTGCCCCTAGGGAGCAATTTTCATCAAAATCGGAGCTATTTTGGTATGCATTTTTGAAATTGGTCATTTTACACCACTTCAAAATTATAGCTCCCAAAATAAATTATTTTGAGACCTAGGGTTTGGTATGTGAAAATCTCTATAGTAGTACTTACTTGAAAAAAATGTCTCGTCCAAATCGGAGGGGGTCGATTTTTGGGTGGTAAATCTATCAAATATTGCCTCTCCTGTGAGAGCAGATAGAAAAAAAAGGAACAGGGTTAATATACAGGTTTAGTATACAGGTTTAATATACTAACTGCAATTTGATTGAACTAAAAGCTTATACTAATAAATTTTATGTAGTATCACTCATAAGTTATTTCAAAGTGACTCCGTATGGTCATTAAATAAGTGCAGGTTCGAATAGGAATCAAACACATGTAATTTCATTTAGTTTTATTTACAATGGAATACCTTCTGTAAATAACATGAAATTGAATTCACTTGAAAAATTAAATTAGTTTACAAATGAAGAAGGCAATGCCTGATCAGACTTCAGAAGGAAGTGAAAATCTTGAAGTTGAAACGGAAAAAAATCACAGTAGCTTGAGCCTACATCCAATTAGAGAGATTATTATGTCTCTTGCAACAACTAAACTGGTATAAGTTTCATTATAACTACAATAAATGGTAAATATGCGTGATAGTAACTACGAGCAATCAGGGTATAGCAGTAAAATGATACAGCTGATGTTTTAGATTTAATGAAACGTTTTACGCATTGAAATCAAATTTCCGAGTATTGGGATAAACCTAATCCAAGTCAAAGCTCAATACGAGTTGATCAGAGTTTGAAATAAAATTTAAATGAAATAAATTTTCCCACAGAACCAATAAACTGCCTCCAGTTTTGTAACTGATTCCTATAGATTTAGGAGCGCTGAATCCAGAAAAAATTGCCCAAATGTCCCATCAAGTCACGTCTTCTTGCAACATTTGATTTCTTACCTAAATAAGGAATGTTCTGATTATAATTAGAAACACTCTCTCGTGATATTTTAAGATGTTTTATATTCATTGGATACAACAGTGGTACAACTTTTTATTGGTACTGGGACCACGAGACACAATTTTTAAAGTAGCTACTTATATGGAAGATTTGGTGATTGGATGGAAAATTTCCAACTCGAGTATGATCCTGCTGAATGGCGGATGTTAATTGATTCGCCAAAAGACAGCATAAAAGCTGTTTTTCTTCATAATGGCAACACATTCGCTTCAGTTCCTATGTTTGTTCTTTGAGGGTTTACGTTTCAAGATACGCAGATTCAGAAAATCGAAGAAAAAAAAATCCGTCCGTGGCTGTTTGCCCAGTTAGCGTTGAGTTAAAATTACGAAATTTGGTTTACGCGTATGGACCAACCCCACAATGATCCTCGAAACGTTTCATAACCCTAGGTCATGGGGAAGGGGTTCAAAGAGAATTTTGAAAATTTCACAACTCGAGAAATTCAAATGAAACGGTGTAGTTTTTAGTTCACATTTAGATAGAGTTTATTTTGTAGAATTTTTTAAGACCATCCGCAGCTTTGTAAGCCCAGCCGTTCGTTCACAATGAGGGCTCAAACTTGGAGCATATCGAATGCTATCAACATGACGGTGAATCATGCGGCAGCCTGTCGGGTCAATGATCGATTTGGCCCGCATGGTTTTCAGTTATCAAAATTAATGTTTTTTGAACCCGGGGAACCCTCAAATGAAAGTTGTTGACTAGGAGATTTTAGAAATTAATATTTTTTGAACTCTTTTTGAATCCTTACCCAGAGGAACTTTTTTTGTACTTTGCGACTCATACCTACTTAATATACATACAACATTTTCGTACTTTAAATAATAATAATCAATCTACAATTTAGTGATCTAGACAGAAGGGTGATCTGCACAAATAATTTTTTTTCCATTTACTAAATTTTGAAATAAAACTTTGCTGAAATGAACCTTATTTTTAACCTGATGACTAAGGATAACCCAATATACAAAAAATGTGGACGTGATGGAGCAAATTGGTTACTAGAATTGGATTCAGCGCACCACAAAACTTAAAAATCATTCAAAACATCGAGGCAAAAATATTTTTTCGTGTACCTGTGTTATCAATGTATCTTACCAATACCCATTTATCTGTGCAATACAGCTTGTAGATGGTTTATTTGTATACAAACTACGAAACTGTGGGTGTGAACAAACTGTGTATTTATTGACACGAGCCTAATGAACTGTAACTTGAACTCCTCACGTACCCTACAAGGTTCATACAAGGTTAATGATTTATTATGATTCTTTCCAGAAGTTAGAAACCTTTGTAATGAACAATTAAAATGCTAATGAATGGTATTAGTAGGAAACTTGGGTTATTCCTCATCATTCATTTTCAAACCAATCATCAGCACTTATCAGTTTTTCAAGGTGGTGTCAACGCCACATTGAACAACTGGGTTACACTTTGTTTTATCCCTATAAACATAGATAAGTGAAGTTTTCCTGTTATTTCAATTGCAATGTGATGACAATGATATTGAACCTCTAATCAGTTCTTGAAAATTCAATTGGTATTTCAAGTAATTACAAGTAGGTACTTCTCGCAGTAACTATTGACTAAAGACTCTTAAGTTTGATGATACCAGCTTACTAGATTTTAAACCTTAATACCTAGGTAAATAAATAAATACTTAAACAAATACATTTAGGCTCACATAATTCACTTGAGTCACAAAATATAGTGGTTTGTAAACTATGCAGGTGGTTTACAGTAGTTCATTCCGTTCTATCACTGCTGCCATTTGAATATTCGAACAATCATAATTAAGATCTAAAAATTTACGTGTGCGAGGTAAATACTAATGAACAACTAACAACGAAAACAATATATAAACAACAAACAGAATATTATACTGCATGACCGCAGATGGCCTAATCAACTAAATCTCCACAATCACGACCATTGTTTCTTATTATCAACTCATATAACGCTATCGATCTAAATGGAATAATTGATCAACAATGTTAGATCACGTGCAGAAAATCAAAATTTATCTTGCACTTTTTTTTTTTTTACAGTAATCGATACCTACTTATTCACGCTTCATGATTATACTTATATCTAGTACAAAATCAGTCGTATGCTCGCTTCAGGAAGCTCACATAAATGTATCAAGATGATACAAAAAATTTGACTTGTTGGCCCTCAATTTCGATTTTCTTTATATCTTTCTTGTTCTTGGTCAAACCATGATGTATAGCGACCATTAATTCGGTTGGTTCATGTACCCTGCAGATGTGTCAATCTCGTCCATATTATGAGAACGGGTTACGGATTCTGTAGTTCCTCCTGATCCCCCATGTTAAATAAATCACAGACGCAATGGCAAAGAGAGAAAGAGTCCATCTCAGAAAAGCTTCAACCCATTTAACTGTATAGGTGAGGTGGTAAACTGTATTCACAAAGTCTTCAGGAAGGTCGCCGGAGTCCTAAAATGTGAATGGGAAAATGCAGGTTAAGGGTAGCTAATCAATATGAGTAATCTCTTACAACACAAAACTGCAGTGTCCCAAAAATATGTTTGCATGTAGAATTGGATTCTGAAATCAAAACAAAACCAAAAACACGTTTTTGGACCATTAGCATCCTTCCAGTTGACGAACCTGCCATTTTTCATATATTTTTTATGTAATTTCACAAGAAAAATCATACTATTTTATAAGTTGATAATGAAGGAAACTAAGAGTATAGTAAGCCGCCTGGTGCCATGGACGTGATAAGCTGTGATCTGGAGATTCGGGATTTTCATGAGGGGCGCGAGGCCCTCTCTCTGGATCCGCCCCTTTGGAGATCAAACTTTGTTCGAATCATTTCACTCTAGATTTATACCAGCGTCAGGTTAATCTCACCACCAAGGCCAGCCAGAGCTTTCACCTCCAAAACCCAGAGGCGCAAAAGAAGAAGATCTCCTTATAGGAGCTTGTTCTCGCCCAGGCGGATCTCCAAGGCTGGAGTGGCCTCTGCCGTACTTTATGCGGTCCGAGCCAGCAAGAGTCTCAAAATTCTAACCTTGACACAAGATCCCTGAGCTGGGAAAAACAATTGGTACTTATCAGAGGCATCCCCCCAAGCTCGGGTGGGTTCAACATACTGCAGTGATGTTGAAAGGTGTAGGGCAGCTATACTCATTGATGCTCTGATGTATTTAATTTATAGGAATTTAGTAGCAGTAATACTAATCTACCTATACAGGAAGTAGGTACATTGTACTGACGTTGAAATATTTTCTTGGTGATGAGGACATAACTGCACCGCAAGAAGCGAAATTGGGTGTGATGCGAATGTACAGTAGGTACACAATATGGGGAATCATAAGCACCAACATTCGTTTCATACGTGTATGCCATCGGATGGTTCTCTACTTTTGTTACTACAAAGGCAAGGCAAGAGATTCTCAACCACACCTTGCCCAGTTTTTTTGTAACAAACAGTGTGATATCAGTATTTGACTTGGAAATAAACCAGCGTAAATCAGAAACATACCATATTCCAAAGAATATAAATTTGTCACCCTATGGAGACATTCTAACGCAGGGTTTACACATTCGCACGAGCGAGAGGGGTGTTTGAATATTCTCGCGAACTTTCCCACGGGCAAGGTAGTTCGTAAGGACATACCTACGGGGATTCATCAGATTTATCCTAATTTATATACGAGTACATCTTATTTCACCGCCATACTACCAGCAAAATAGTTTTACTATTATCAACTTTATACGTATTATATTAGTTACGTACACGTACTTCACCCCTTTCCCATAACATTAAACTTCTGAATCAGCAGTTATCAAATTCCTTCAGCGCCTCTGCAGTCAGTCTTACCCACTCTTCACGCCCGTCAACATCCCGGTCTATCTATATTTCCGTGTGTGTGTTAACTAATAAAACAGTTTTTAAAAACTCAATCTCGGTCTCCGATCTTGTTTCTTACCATTATGAACACTACACGTATAGAGGTACTGAGAAATTCAACCTTCTCGTAAACGCATAATAATCAGAGGGAATGAGGGGGATAAATCAAAGTACTAATTGCAGCCAGTAAAACCAACACCATTTGAGTTGTGTAGAAATGATCTGCCCAGACAAGTGTACCTACAGGTGACACTCAATGTTGGTTTGATCACAACAAAGTATAAAGTGAGCAATCATTTCTGAAACGGCTTCCTTCGACTAAATACACATCTAATTAAAAAAAAAAAAAAAAAAAAGGGGGGGGGGGAGAACTTTCCAATGAGTGGCTGAAACAACATTGTCGTCAGTTATAACAACAACATATCGAGGGTCTCACGGCAACACCCCAAATCGTCACTTTTGGCGAAAATGAATGAGTTATGCGTCTTCCCCGGGCGGATCGATCTAACTGAGTATAAATTAGGAAACACTAAAAATCACGATTTATTTTACTGAATTACTCAGTAAACATAGTCATTGGCAGATGGTTATTTTGGTTCTGCTGAAAAGTCGCCCAAATGACGATGTGGGAAGTTGCTGTGAGACCCTCGATATGTGTCGCAAACGCACTCCAACCAGCCCCCTCCAGCTAAATTCCCGTTACTTTTTGGTCCCCCCTCGTATTAGGAGTTGCCAGCTTGACATGCTCTCCTCTCGTTTCTTCCACATTTTCGTCTGTAAATTAGCTAATACCTATTCTTCCAACTGACCAAAAACTTCGAAGGTATCTAAATTCTCAGATAATGTTCCCCCATTCGCATCATTTCGCGGTTCATCGCGGATAAAAATAAATAAATAGAAGAAAAAATAACTTGGCAATATTTGAAAACCGTTAGTACGTTCACAACAGAACACAGATAATCTGACGTAGGTAGTCGAAACATATTTGAAATGGAATGAGAAAGTTCTGGTTCGAATGTGGTATTTATAGGAAAAAATTAAGGGATGGCACAACCCTCTCCCCTCCTCATGACGTATCGGATTAAACGGCAATGCCATCGCAATGACCAGGAGACCTTATATGAGACATTCATAGGCAGGGATTTGAGGATTGGATTCCCGTTTCAAAAACAAAAACTGAAATTGGGGTGAGCGTGACACTCACCAAACACCTCCCGTGGGTTAATATTCTATCGATTTACATATTGATTGTTACATTCATCTGGTGACTTACATAATCCATCCAAGCTATGGGAAGAATGAGCTTTTCAGCTTTCAGTCTTGATGAGTGGCTTATGAAGCTTGATTTTTGTAGCATAACATTCAGCTGGAACCTTGTCCTCACTTTCATACTAATGCCTAATTCCTGTAATGAAACAACAAATAAATAGCAATTATATATATGGAGTCATCACCTCCACAAAACGACATTGCATGTACCAGTCACCAGGGGTTAATGGGAAATATCTTAATTCCTTATAAATTGGTTGTTCAACATTATTGATTGTTTGCCAATTGTGCACAGGAGCAATTTACGTGATGTAGGTAAGTTTACTTATCAAAACTAAAAAATAAAATAGATTCTTCTCAAAAATAAGGAGTATGCCGACTAAATTGAGTGTTGAATTATGTTGGCCACGCCGCTATGACGTGACCCCTTTTAGGAAATGTCTAAAATACATGAAGGTGTTATGCATTGACTAGGCTATTAAATAAGGGCTCTAGGAGTGAGGAGAGTAGGCAACGCTTAACACCTTCATGCATTACCACAACTAACCATAGAGATTGATGGACATTTTCCAACAGTGAAACAAGTGAAGAATTCGATTGTGAATTGTAGAAAACTGATTACAAAGCTCACCTTGTGTATTTGTATGTAAGAACTATGTTTTTCGGGATCCGGATGGAGTCCACTGATTGAGTTTCTCAATTCCTCCCCCGCATGCATAAAATGCGGGAACGTGAAGTAGATTGGAGCATCTAGAAATTATCACAACAACCGTTTTTATAAATGTTATGAGAGCATGTTGTTATTGCTGCTTGATGAAGTAAACTGACCTCCTTGGCAGGGACTAGTTAGGAATGATCCTGAAGGAGGATACTGCCCATCTAATTTATAACACTCATTTGCTTTATTTATCTCAGTGAAGTTGAACATATTTTTATCCACGTCATATCGTTGTACTGGGAAGCCATCTTGACTCTGAAACCACGCCAAATAGATCATTATTGTAATATTTAAAAGCTGATGAATTTAAACGTGATACATGGCTTGAATAATATACCTACCTAAATAGATTAAAGTAACAACCACTTATAATACGGTGCGGACCTAAGCAAGACTTTGTTTTGAATCGAGCAGGTGGATTTGTTTCAGTGAGAAACTTCTGTGTCAACCATACAGAACAGCTCTGCCTAATCCCCAATGCCTAACGCTGCATGAACTTGCAGAACCCGGAACATTCAGGAGGGGTAAGTACATCATAGAGGCTAGATGAACATACCCCTTTGAATTTCATTATGATGAACCTTGTCATAAACTCCCAGATTCAATTATATTGACGCTTGTCAAATGACGTCAAATGACGCTTGTCGTATTATGTTGTGTAGGTACCTATGTTTTCAACAGTTTCGAGGAAACCATTATAGTTTTACATTGTCATTAGGATCGGTAAGTATTTTTTATTGTGTATTCTGCAGCATGAAAAAGCGAGCTTGGTGGCCAGGGGGCAGTGAGACCTATACTGCACTAATCGACACATTGAAGGAAATTGACGACTTTGAAGATGATTTTTTGAAAAATTTTGTAAAAGATGAAACTGTAGAGTGCAATTAATCCAAAAATGTTTGAAAGGACTTTTTTTAAATGTTCCCCATAGAAATCCGTGTAAATTGTGTAGGTAAATATTGAACATAAAAGTGTTCAAAAAATTGATGCTAGCCTAAAAATGGTCTTGTAATGGTTGGAGGATGGCTAAAAATTGATGAAACCATAAAAACAGTTTGGTGAATGACAATCATGATGTAGGTATGAGAACAAACAATTCTGTAATAATTTGTGGAAAAAAAGAATAAATTATATAAATTGTCTCATGCTCAAGTCCCACTGGGACAGTAGCGGATACAAGGGGGTTTCGTGGGGATCATGAGCCAAAAAACGGCAATGTTATATATAACAATATATTGTCTGGGCAAACCCAATCCTAATTGCCCAATGGCCATTAACTTTTCGCCAGGATAACTATCTTCATGATAGTGACTGCACCCAAATCGCAAGGGGTTACTCAATACTCAATACTAATACTCAGTTCGAACTTAGACGTCTTTGGCGTTCGAAAAGTCCTTTCTCAAAAATACGCAAAAAGCAAAATTGCTCAAAAACATTGGCCATGTACAAGTAGGAGTTAGGTAGAAATTCAGTTATTGTCAGTGATTCCCTAAGCGCTCTATATGAAATAGAAATAATTAAATCGCTAAAAAAAACTTAGGTTAGGTCGTACTGGTGGTCACCGGTCGAAATCCCAACCTCTAAGTGGTCGAGGGATAAACACATTTTAGTTCTGATGGACCAATTGTGTTAGGCGTGTAGGCGTAAAAGACAAGAGGAATAATGTCATAATGATACTCACCTTCATTGTACTATTGAAATAAATGGGTATTCTTCTACACATCTCTTTGGAGAAAACGTATAAAGTCTCGCCATTTCTAACAGATTTAGCTGGGAAAATGGTTCCATCACTCCCTTGAAGTAAATCACAAGTTGTATTCCCCCAAGCTCCAATAGTTTTAACACCATTGACTCGTGTTATTGAGCCTATTGAAAATAAATCATCTGCTCCTGTTTTCTCAGTGAAGATGTCATGATGCACTCCTCTCCTCTGCAAAAGAAATATGAAATTAATGGGTGGCTGTACCGCGTTGTAAGTACAAAATTTACAAGAATAGGTTATTGTTGAAACAACGTTTAACAACGTTCTAGGCAAGAAAACTGGATTAGAAGAGCTGGCTCAAAATGTATTGGATTCTGAAAAGTTAATACTTTTTTGCGGAATTTGAGGGTACCAGTGAGAAGTTGAGTTGGTCAAAGAAACACATTCCATAATGAATCGCGTACCTTGCATCTCTACACATGAGACACAATAATGGTTGAAAATAATAATAATGCGTTTACCTTTGCTAAGAAGCCGAATGGCTGAGGTTTTGGGTTCCCAAGACTGACAATTATTGTAGATAAAGTTTTGAAAAAATCATCTTCGTACCCCCACATCAGGTCATGAACTGAGACCGTGTGAAATGGCTCCGCTTTTAACGAAGAAAAAAGAGCAGTTGACAATTTTTGCTCTAGATAGAATAAGGTGCTAGCTTTCTTCAAAAATACCTGAAAAATAGAATGTACATGATAGATTGAAGGTGATGGAATCGCCTGGAACCTGATTACCGTGAGGTATTTAAAGTTTTTTTCGATTTTCTGAATCTACGTATTTTCAAACGTAAACCCTCAAATTTTGTGATTTTGATTTGGGTAATTTTTTTCTTGGTCGATTCCAATGGTTCATTATCTGATTGCAATAACATTCTCAATTAATTTTCACCAGAAATATACCTCAACCAAGTAAGTACATCATGCTCACTAAGTTAAATCGTAATTTAAAATCAATTAAGGATAACAATCAACTTACGATTAATGGAACGTTTGGAGTTGTAATATTTTGAGTCAAATTCCCTATTGATCGAGCTTCATCATACGTAATATTCTTCATTTCTTGAAACGATACAGTGGCATTTTCATGAAAAACAATATTAATTCTTTCAGATTTTTCTCTGAAAACGAATAAATTGATTAGATAATGAGAACGGTTTTATTCCATCCTGTCAAATAGTTTGAATGACATAACAGGTCAAGCTTATTCAATAAGTAGGTTCAAAATAGAAAGAGTGTGAGTGGGATCCACATTCTCACCTGAATATAAAAGGCCCTTTCTCTTGAACATCCGGCAATTCTTTGCCAGCAATCACAGCCTCGTAATTTTTGTAATGAAACGGATACACTGAGAGCGTAGGCCGAGTTGGAGGGAGCCTCCAAAGATCGAATACCATATCTATGTCATCTCTAATAGATACCAACTGGAAAATACCAATAAATAATAAAAGCACATGATAGATCTTGTTTCAGATTAGCAGCTGTGATTGGTTGTCAAAGTTATTCAGTCAAAAATAAAATGAATGTACCTATCTATTGGCACGTTTGTATTGCCCAAGGTACGATGAAGGAAATTGATTCATAATTTGTACATTGACTAATGAGATGATGAAGATAGGTATTGAAGCATGATCAAATTTACGATATCCATTCTAAGCAACTCCTGAGCAGGCAGCTCATCGCAGGCAGTGTAAACAATTCCAAATGTGGAGGTACACAGCTAATTATATTTAGTAGGCTATTTGGTGTATAGAAGATTTAACGAGAAGAAGAAAATTTGACGAGGACGTCATAACTCAAATGAAATGTGGTGTACAATTTAAAGCTTCAATCTCAAATCGGTGTTCATACACATAAATGCATAGTTTGTGCTGACAGAGCATGTCTGAGCAAAGTTGGAACCCGTATCACCATGAAGCGAAATTCCAAAATAATGGAATTGGGGGGAGAGCGGATACTGAAAACGGTATCCAAAACGGGGATCACAATTCAAACTGATAACCAAGACTATTACACTAGTAGCTTTATGTAGCAAGTAAGCTCACGATGATCATTTATAACTAATGTCCAGAGAAACTAAGTACAACAAGTTTATATGCAGCTGGGCAGGTAGCTAAGGAAAATAAATTGGCGATTTTATAGATGATCAGGAAGAACTAACCTTCAGGATTGCATTGTCGTATGCACTAGTTAACCACATAATTCCGCTCAGGCTGATACTTAGCAGTGCGACAACGATTGCCACCAAAGCACCTGCAAAAAGAAAAGTTGGACTGCCTGAATAAAAATCACAATATCATACAAAACATGTAAATATCTTTTAATTCGGACTGGTACCAAAAAAGCATTAACGGACAAGTATTGTAGATGAGAACGTATCAAGCTTCTGTTCTTGCCTTCCTAATAAGATCTGAGTATAGTTATAGGGTTCCTAGATCAAGTCTTAAGTAACACCTGAATTGTGCGTGGAGCTCTTCAGAGTTCCTAAAGTTCCACACAGACCCTTATCGTTTATTTTACGGATTTGATTTTAGAACGGTCGTACTTGAATGAATTTGTAAACGGTAATTTTTTTGTGGGCTTCATAGTCCCCTCTTTTCAAAATCAACAATTATAGGTAGGTGTACATCTCACTTAGAAGCCTAGCCTCAGAGGGGCTTCAACAACTTGATATAAAGGTCAAATAGGTAGGTAAACGGTGCTGAGGATACGGAAGAAATCCACAGGAAAACTAAGCTATATAGATAGTATCTATTAGATACAAATGATATCCCATCCCATTATTAGCACAAAAACGTTCGGAAATGGCCAATTGCTTCATTTTAGCTCACATGTAAGGAAAGTAGACAAAAGCCTCGCACCATATGGTACCAAAGTAGAACCACCTTTTTATTTTGACTCAAATACACATAATTCCATAGAGAAAACACTTATGGCTACGATGTTTTGCCTTGGCCCCTCAGAAACAGAATTTGATCAAAATTCGTTGCCAATAGTTTTCGGGTTGGGTAATGAGGGCAACAAGTTGATTAGATTCCGAATGAATCTGGGAAATTATTAATCTGATATTATTAGGAGGCTGCCCCCTTCAGCCTTAAGGCACATTCACTAGCATTTGATCATCTCAGGATTATCAGTTACAGATGACCAAGATGCCGAAATACCGCATCCTACCTGAAGTTAGGAGCCAAGTAGTAGGTGAAGGAGCTGCGACTAGGTCAGTGTAGGTGACCGCACATCTTTCGTTCGACCCATCATCCGTCTTGATGGGCTGGCACTCGAAAGATGAAGTGACATCCCTTACAGTCTCACTGCTCTCGTCAGAGGGACAAGAAGAGAATCCAATAAGGCCTTTGGCCCTTCCAATAAGATTATCCACCCAATTGTTATCCTCGCCATTATTGCGTTGACGCACAGTACCCATTCAATTACTCTTCACCTGTAACAAAGAGAAACAAGATCGTCAGCAAATTTAATTCGAAAATGTCAGTTAGTGTCAAAATCTACAATAAGCACAACGAATCTGAGGAAGGTGTGTGAAATGTAACATGTCGCCCGTACTTCCTTAATTTCATGAGATCACTCTTTCAAGTAGATGTGGATGTTCCAATAAAAGCACGTTTGTCAATGCGCTTATGAAAGGGCCACCGCCCCGCATTAGGGCACCCACCTCCCATTGTTGTTTTAAATTTTTGTCATTTAAATTGAAGTATCACTATGAGATATATTCAAAGAGTTTTCAATATAGAAGGAATCAAACGAGCGTAAACGACCTGAAGTAGGCATTGGAATCATACATTCAAACTTCCAGGTGTAGCGTGTATGACTTCCAGCGTTCTTTTCCTCGGTTCAGAATTTTAAGCTGAAAATTGACTGACAAGGTTGCTATAAGTTTAACAACAATTTTACAGATGAGACACCGGGTGAATATAGTACCTATAATCATCCAGTTCTGAACTATATTTAAAATTTCAAGACTCTCGCTCATCGGGAAGTTGAAAAAAAAAAAAAAAAAGTTGTTCAGACTTGAATTAAAATTTTAAAATTCGTTTTGAACCTCTTCCCATTGAGCCATGGTTGTGAAACGTTTCAAGCATCATTTTGGGTGTGGTTCCAAGCCGTAAACGAAATTTTGTAATTTTAGTACAACGCTAAGTGGCGCAGACTTGTTCAAACTTGAACCCAAATTTTTTGCGAGAGTCACGTTTTTAATGTTTTAAAATTCTTTTTGAACCCCTTCCCATTGACCTGGGGTGATGAAAAGTTTCAAGCATCATCGTAGGACTTGTCCAAACCCAAAAACCAAATTTCCTCATTTTCACACGTGTACCGTGTACGGCGGACGGACGGTTTTTTTTTCTATTCGATTTTTGGAATCTACGAATCTTGATTCCTTTATATGATTCAGATGTGATGGATGAAAAACAAATTATATAAATACATAGGAAAGCCGATAAAAATCATCGAAAGGTTTCTCTACTATTTGAAACGATCGACAGTCATCCATGCTACTTACAAGGCTAATGTAATCAGTCAAGATAAGTAGATCAGTCTCTTTCGATTGGTATTACGGCTTAGGGTGATGGGGCCCATAATTTATGTAGCGTAGGAGCGGAAGCATGGATAACATCGTCGGTGGTGGGACGGAAGTTGTAGATGTGTCAATCCAATCATAACTTTAGCTGTAAAAACCCTTGCAAAGCAAACTAGCTGAGGTCGTTTTACCAGTATCGTTTTGTTTCTCAGGCTCTACTTTTTTGTTCAATTATTACCAGTATTCCCAATGAAGACGCCTAAATAGTAAAATTTAAAATTCATGCCGTAAAATTGATTAAATTTTGATGATGTTCGTTATTGGTGTTGAACTCAAAAACAGTTCAAAGAAGGAGTTGAAAGAGGAGTTGAGAAAATGGCAAGGATGTCACGGGGGAATTTTAGAGAGCTCGGAATGATGTCCATTAAAAGTCATGCTGATGGGGCAGGCGTCTCCTCGATATGATTCGGCGACCCAATTGAAGGGTCGTGGGGAAAAAGGATCAAAGTCCTTTTTTCCTAATTCTGAGAAAATCGAAAAACTAAGTTGGAAACCGTTTTAGACAGACACTATGCATTTAAAAAAAACAGCTCTTAGGCCCACTTGAGAGGGAATTTAATTAAGTTCAAGTAACAAAAAAAGAAATCACGTAGATCAAAGATACATTCCGGAAATAATTTGAAATTTCAAACATGGTATGGGCTTTGATCTTTTTTCCCCACAAATATTCTCGTTCTTTGTCACCATGAACGAGTCACCATATTATACAACTATGTGTTATAACCACTATATTACCTACTGTTTATTCAACTCTCGTTATTCATTTGGACTATTACTAGGGTAACTAGTACCTTACTGTCATGTTCAGGAAAATTCTCCAAAAAAATGGCAATTTTGTCCAAAACGTAGGTATATTTTGTGTACAAAACATACTGTGACATCTCACTGCACAAAAAGGCAAACAAATTCATTCAAAAATCATTCTTCGAAAGGGTCATCGCAATATGAATCATCAGCATCATCCTCCCCTTCATTCCTCACTTCGCTGATCCTTTTTCCCCGGAGTCTCGTCTTAGTTTTCGCTTTAAAACAGGTGAATGCGACCTTTTTCCCCAAAAGTGCAACAGCCATTCTGTTCTACTCCTCCCACCCTACAAGATGGCGCAAAAATGGACTTTGATCCTTTTTTCCCCACGACCCTTCAATTGTGAACTCGAGTTGAACTCGGGAAGTTGTTGAAGGATAACTCAAGTGTGATTGACTTAGAGTTTAGAAATAAATTTCTAAATTCACTGTATTAGCAAGAAATTGCCCCTACGTCCGATTTCTGAAATTCATAAAATGATTTTTTTTTTAATTGTGGCTAAATTTTTTTATTGAAAAAACGAGACGAGGGGGCATTTTTGGAAGGCTAATAGACCGCAAAATGCAAACATCGCAGTTGAAACATGTAAAATGAGCGAGCAGGATCTCAAATAAATGTCGATTTTTTAATCGATTTTTCGATGAATGTCTCGTATTCTTATTGGATGTCTTGGCGCTTCTATAGTGGCGGAAAACTCCCCCGCATTTCAAAACTGCAATTCAATCATATCCTAAGATATCCTTCAAAAACCTTCCAACCCAGGTCCTGCAGGCCCGTAGACACCCGCGTCAGATTCGGAAAAAGGACATGCGGGACGCTATTTCCTGTGGGGGTTCGATTATCTATAACTACGTCTCTTTGGGCCGGCGAAACTGCCCCATCAGGGCCGTTTATCAGGGGTTATGTTTTTCACTTCCTTAGACTCCCAACTTCTCTCTCCCGTCCAATTCCTGACTAAACTCTCTCGCCACCACAGATCGAAGATTCAGTGACCAAAAATGTTTTTTATTAATTGAAATGAACTTCCTGGAATTTGAATGGAAGATTTACACATTGAAATAGTAGTTACAGGTTTTTTTCTGGGTTTAGGGAAGAGATGGCACAGTTAAAGGACACATTAGGGAGGACACTGCATACTTAGAACGAACTGATTATTGTGCGGGAAATTATGGTGAGCTCTGCTTACTGGAAATTTGGAGCGGATTCAAGTACCCCTCACATCAACTGGTCAAAGTTTTTGGTTTATTATCTTCGATAATGAACCATTGGAATCGCCCAAAGAAAAAAATTTTTTAACCCCCCCTCAAAATTTGTTGGTTTACGTTTCAAGATACGTAGATTCAGAAAATCGAATAAAAAAAAATCCGTCCGTCCGCCGTCCGTGGCACTTTGCCCAGTTAGCGTTGAGCTAAAATTACGAAATTTGGTTTCTGGGTTTGGACCAGCCCCACAATGATCCTCGAAACTTTTCATAACCCTAGGTCAAGGGGAAGGGGTTCAAAACGAAATTTAAAATTTCGACGATGTCATATCTCCAAATATTCAACTGAACCGAGTAATTTTTAGTTCACTTTTGAATGACCTGAAAAATTACGAATCTTTTAAGACCAATTGGATTTTTGTGCGACTAGCCGTTCGTTCACAGTGAGCGCGCAAAGGTTTAGGAAAAACACTAAACTTTCGCGTCGAAAACGGGCGTTATGTGACCCAACCCCCAGACGCCCAGACTAATACTACCTTTTTTCATCTTCCCGGTAAACTACAGTCTAGAAATTTTAACCGTGAGTCGGGGATAGACCACATTGCAATATTCACTCGGTTTCTCTAAATTGTTTAAATAATACCTTTTTGTAATAATACTAATTAAATTTTGATGATGAGCTATTGACTTGAAATTTTAAAAATAGTTCAGAACTGGATCACAATGCAATATTCACTCGGTTTCTTGTCTGTAAAATTGTTTAAATAATACCTATTTGTTTAAACAAATTAAATTTTGATGATGAGCTAGATACTTGAAATTTTAAATATAGGTCAGAAATGGATGACATTTCAATATTCACTCGGTTTGTATGACATGGTATGAGTATGGTATGGTATATTATTGTATGTATGATTTGGTATAGTACAGTATGGTATGATAGGAAAGAAATTCGTATGGTATGGTATGAGTACGGTGAGAATATGGTATGGTGCCGATTTGCAACACAGTCTGGTATAGACAGAAGGGTGATCTGCACAAGGAAGATAATAAACCGTTGTGTCAAGAATTTGCAGAGTTTTTTTTATCGGTAAGGGTAAAAGTTGTATTTCTGCATACACCACCAAGTATTCAGAGAGATCCCGAAAATAAGAGAGTTATTGTATTTCGAAGTTGTCTTGTCCAGATGGTCCCATACCAATTTCATAGAAGTCTGATTGTATCTTTAGTCTGAGCATGCGCTAACGTGAACTCCTTGAAACGTCCATAACCATCCGTAAATTTGGTCAAAGTGAAGTTAAATTCTCTGACACATTTGAATGAATTATTAGGTTCCTATAGATTTCGAAGAATCTTAGGTGGGTTGAAGTAGAAAGAGAGGAGTAGAACAAAAACGTATAATACCATAACTATCTTGATTTATTTTAAAATATTTGTAAATAAATCAAAGCTGAATTAGATGGTAGAGCGGTTAGCGCTCGAAACATCCACATCTCTATGCTTATAGCAAATGTCGCGCATTCCGAATATACTGGGCCAGTCAATGAGTGGGTACATTAAAATCGCAAATTAATGTGTAGTTCAGAATTTGTGGTACCTACGTTGTTAGGACCAGTGACAGTAGTGTAAATCCAAGTTTGCAGCTTCAAAAGACTTGTGCAACCTTCGTGGCACTCAAAAATCCACGAAATGTTTGGACTTTTTAAATAAATCATTTCTCCCAAACTATGCGTTTTATCAAAATGACCACTCTCTGCTTTCTTCAATTTGCTACGATTTGAGACCAAAACTGGCTCTGTACGTTAAGTAAAACCAGTAAATACCTACAGTAATTTGACAATACAGTAAATACAGTAAAATTGATAATTTTTCTCCGAAGAAAGTAAATTCTTACAAAATTTCTGAAATTGTTTGAAAATTTACGTTTTTGCACGTTAGATCCGATTGAATTGGTTTTCCAATACGATGGTTTACTTTTGTGGTAAACAGGATGATGTTTGAAGGCAGTGAGGTCTGACCGGCAAACGTTGAGAAACCTGGATACCTAAATATAGCTTCCTGAATTATGTCGTTTTGAAAACAGCTGGACTAATTTTACGTCCAGTAACTGTTGAGTTCGAAAGTGTGTTTGGATTCAATTTCAAAAGGTACACAATCTTTGCGAAAACCCCACTGCAATTACCAGGATACTCGAACAATCGAATAATAATTATTAGTTAGACAAGATGGAATACGATCAAATACCATTCACGTTCCAACAGTGCCATTCGCAATGCCAGTTCGAACGTCTTTGAAAATCCACAGAAATGTGCGTAGTTAATCGTTCGAAAGTTCATATAACTTGATTCTGTGATTCACCCTAGTTGGCCATCTTCGATTACAAGGAGCCCACATTCTTGTAGCGTATGTTGGGATAAATTATTGATAACTACGGTGATGAGAGACGGTGTCAACACGAAGTAGGTAATTCTGCACAGCCGCAAGAACAGGGTTTTTCAAAATTGTTCAAATTGATTCCTTCAACTCCAATATGAATTGTGTTGTGAACTTGAATAAAATAAAATTGAATTAAGTACATTCATTGGTAGGTACCTAAAATAACCACGTTGATCCGTAACTTTCAATAATCATGAAAAAATGTTTGCTCAGCATTGTCCTTATTACAGGGTTATCTGTATTCACTAATACATTACGCTCAATAAAACCATGGTTTGCATTCCACTTCGGAAGGATGGGTCACGGGTAAACCAAATGAATTAATCAACACGTTAGTACTTCATTTGACCAACTGTAAAACTTGAGAAACGTACAAAAGTAAAAAATATGGGCTAATCAATAATATTGATTTTAATATTACTCAACAATAATATTATTCAACAATTGTGGTAGAAACATTCTTAAAACTAGATCACATTCAACTGCTTGCCTCTACTCATTCTTGGGTACTTGTCGAGAAAATAGAAAGTAGTCATCAAGGGAAATGTATAAAAAATAGTGAGAATTCAAGTTAACTAAACTAGTGTCATTTTTTTTTAAATTTTCACTATGTTTGAGCACTTTTTTTAAAAATTTATTCGTGTATACCTTTTAGCGCGCCAAAATCCACACCGTTAATTTATAGCATTTAAAATTTCTTTCAACAATTGACAGCAAATGAGATGATCTTTTCGCCACTTTTAGAAATTTTTGCATTTCATCGGTCAGTTTCCTGAAAGGGCACTCCAGGCATTGAACGAGGTGACATCTGCAAACCAAATATTTTCGAAACGGTACAATCTCCAGACGGTGAAATTACACTTCCTGCTTTCTGACGCTTTTGCGCAATGTAGTTAATGAAGTGATATATTTTACGTAGATTTATTGGATTACAACCTAATAGTTTTCATGTAACTAAAAATTTCTATGTAAATGAGTCACGGACGTGTTTTCCCCATCTGTACTAATTTCCTCACTTGTTGTTTGTTGTGGATTTTTATCGTGCCTTCTCAGAAAGATAAAGGTTTTTTTTTATCAACAAGTTTATTCTCCAAAATGAAACTTGTGTTTGTTGACGAATTTGGATAGTTGTCAAATCGAGCAAATCAATCGTTCATTAACCTTTTCGTTGGAATTTGAAGAGGTTTAAATGAACGAATCTGGTCCAACAACGACTAAGTAAACAACAACAACTATATCCCCAACAGAGTATTTCCAACCTCTTTTTTCGGTTTGGGTAGTTTTAAATATCCATTGCTGGTGATTCCCATCGACATGATATTCGACTAATATAGCTGCTAAAGGCATTGACAAATTTACGAAGTCGGCAAGCGGTATGATAGTTACCCTCAATTTCAAATAAATGGGTAGGCACGGTGACTATGTTTCCGATGGATAGAAATTACCGTGGATTCCTGCATTCCAATGATTGTGCCCCCCCCCCTCCCCCCAATTAGGCCTCATACATAACATACTCGTATAAAACCTGTAATTTTGTGGACATTTTCATGAGCAAACCACTTCCCAATTACCCTCCACATTGGAGTTACCAGGTGGTGGGCTCCCAAAATGATGGGTGGGGGGGGGGGGGCATGAATCAGATAAGAGACCATCTGTTGACCAATAGCCTCCTTCTGAAATGTAAGCGTATTATGACCTTTTTGTCAACTGCAAGCTTTTCTCTTTCAATTGGGTTCCATAGAAGAGAGAAATACTCGAGGAAATACTACGATTTTTTTGAAATGGAATTTTCCAATTAAAGAAAAAAGGTATTCCCTCTCAAATAGAATTTCTATTCACTTTCAAATAGATTTTCTATTCATGTATCGAGGCGATTTCTGGACTCAGAATCGAATGTGAAAAGTCTCCGTGTTTTCTATTAATATATAGTTATTTTTATGGAATCAAGCGCTAATATTCCCTCTGTTAACAACGGTGAAAATGACAAATGATAGGCCGTTAGAGAGCTGGGGAGATAGATAATTTTTTCCTGTTGAACTTACTGACTTACAACAGGAACGTTGGGTGTAAAATGAACTGCTCATCTTTCCTATATAGATATTGGTTAGAAGGACGAATCGATTCCCGAACTCCCTAACACACGATTAGTCGGCTATGACGCCGCGGCTGCCACCAGTAAACAAAAATGTATCAGCGGTCATCGGTCAATCATCGGACATTTCTATGAGTAACATTGCATCTGTAGTGTGGGTGATGAAAAATAGGGGGAAACGTGACTTATGGACCGGTTCTCTGGACCGAATCAGTGTTTGTTGAACCAAAAGTGTTCGCTGAAAACGTATTATCAAGGGGAGCAGCAAGAATCGTACGGATCTTGGAAATGCGAGAACATAATTTGAAAACTTCCGTATTACGATAATGGACCTACTTTTCATGAGTCTACCTCCCTTCCTCCAAAGACGAATGAACAGTTGATGAATTTGTGGGGTTTGGAGAATGGATATATTTAGCATTCTTGTGTGTTTAATCAAATTTTCAAAATTTTAGCCAAATATCAAAAACACAGCATTCAACTTTTTTTGTAATCCGTTTCCAAGCAATCTGAATCTATCGTTCGATGTTATCAAAATCGATACATTTATACATCTTACATCCCAGGTGACCGTTGTTACAGTATTTTGTACTAGTATGAAAACGACCAGTTCAAAAAACGGGCAATTTTTACAAACAATAAGTGAATCATATATGAGATTTAATTATTGAAATATACCCAGAAACAGTTATTTTGTCAAGGGATTTCATAGGATGGGTTAAGAGACTACAAATTTTGAGGGTCATGGTACCTACTCATATTACTTTGAGAATGTTCTGTACGGCTTTTGGACTACTTCTGAATGGGGTTTCGAATTAACTTACGTCGAGTTGGCCATATCGACGTTGCGCCATAAATGGAGCCAAAACAAATTGATTGGTAGGTATAGTTTTTTATCACTTTGGAATGGCGAGTTGATCTTTAAATTCTGTAATATATATCGACTCTGTTTAAAAGTACTCTGTTATAGCGCCAGGGATGAATGCGTGCTTTTAAAATCCTGAATGCGTCGAGGTGGTTGTGATGTCTTCACTAGCGCTACTGGTACCAGTTTAACTTGAGGTTTGCAATTACAATGCTGGCAAATAAGAATTCTCTAAATATAAAGTGGCAAATTTTCGATAGTTTAGAAAGTCAAAGGGCAGATTGAATAGGTAAGATGCAGAAAAAAAATCACTCATTGATTGGTGTTAATCCATCTAGAAATCAATAACATCAACTGTATGCAGTTATTCCCAAAGCAACTAAGTCGGGACTATATTGGTAGGTATATTTTTAGATTTATTCTGAAGACAGTTTAGTTTGAAAGAGCAAGGAAAGTTATGACCAACCATCCGAAATTTACAGTCCATCGAATTGTGTATGTGCAATGACACGGAAAAATAGCTCGGTACCAAGCGATGGAAAATTCAAAGGTATCAAGTGTCCATTGTCCTAACAGTACTGAGACTTTTGTTTCGCAATCAAGTCAATGCAATTATCTTTTATGGACGCTAATACCATTCATTGTTCAAGTAGCAGTTGCAAATCAGGGACGAGGATGGCTGACGTCAAGAATAGCTATAAGAGCGAATTTTCGAATAGATAACTGGTTTTATGTAAAATGTCTCCATTTTTCTGGTTTTATAGCACAGTTTGTCTGCTTTTTTGCCGAGTAACACCTCAGTTTATAGATTGTCAACGCTGAACACGATGGTGAAGTCAGAATTGTGATATCTTATTCCGTTATCAGATTAGAGCAGGTGAACCGTGGAGATCATCTCAAGCAACAATCACGTTTCTTCATATTCAAAGTGCTCCAGTTTGAGAACGGAACAAAATATCGCAATTCTGACTGCACCATCGTGTTCAGCGTAAAAAACTTTAAATGAGGTGTCACTTGTCAGACTGAGGCCTGATTCCGCCCATCTACGAACTTCGCCTTTCGATTGCCAAGACAGTTTTTTGTGTAAGTTTTGGTTCTTTGTGTGTTCTTAGTTTTCAAGTGGTTCTTAATCTATCAAATCGTTCACATTTGAGTATTGAAAAAAAAAAAACCTGCCGTCTATAAAATTACGTTTATATACTGTGCCTCCTATCCGTTAAATGATAGTAATGAATTTATGGAGAGCATCACGGGAACTGAGAATTTAATCAAGACCGGTTCGACAGAACCGGAGTTATGTGAGGAATGTACAAGTGCGAGAGGGAGTTATGCATCTGAGAAGGATTTCAAGTTTATTCCTGCTTAGACGAAAGAGCCGGTTTGATTTTAGTGGGATTTTACCCGAGGGCAAATACCCTCAACATTTCATGTTGTGAATGCTGTGAACGGATTCATTTGAGTGATTGCGATTTGCTGAAACCCAGTCAGACCGGTGAATACGGAGCCGAAGGATGAAAACCAGAAAACAAGAAAGGAAATGTATGTTTGGGAGGGTAATGTTTCTTATATATATCTATCATAAATTTGGAAGCTATAGCGTATTATGATTTGTTTAATGCTACCATTAACAATGACCAAAGATGCCCGTGAATAACTCACCCGATTCTAATCGGGAAGAATGGCTGAGCGCTCTACGAATATCAATCGAACAAAATATACATAGCGCTCATGAGGGCTGTGGCCATTCCCCAGATACAGCTGTCTGATCACCGCGGGGGCACGCCCCTCATCCATGGCGCCCACACGGGTACGGGAGAAACCAGAAATGAGCGTCATCAATCTTATTTCTTCTCCTGAGCGTGGCTCAACATTAACCCCTACGGGGGCCAGAAGTAATCCCGTGGGAGTATCCTCCCCAGGACGCCGTCTCCCTCCCCGAAAGCGAGGTCGAGTTGGAGACGTTGAGGACGTCGTCGCGCAGGCGGCGCTTGACGATGTCCACATTAGTAAGGCGCTGGACGAGGCGTCAGCCGAGGCGGCCGGGTTCTGCAGGCACCTGGTCAGTAAGAAGTACGGTGCAGACCTGGTCGCCAGGGCCACCACCCTCCAGACTAAGGTCGAGGGGGCTGTGTCGGCGGTGGCGGAGGCCCGCAGGCCCGTTAGCGAGCTCCTCCGGACTATGGGGGCTGCCGTGGAGGGCTTCAAGCGGCAGATGGCCTCCGCCCAGGCCAAGATAGACGCAATGGAGGAACATCTGGCCGCCTACTCCGCGGCTGAGCAGGCGCGGGCCCCCCCAGCCGACCTGGGTGATGCGGTGCAGTCGGCAGTGAGGAGGGAGCTCGCGGGGCTGAGGGGCCAGCTGGACGCCGCCCTAGAGTCCAACGATGCGGACTACAGCGGCGTGGTGGCGGCAGTGGCGTCCCTGGCAGAAAAGTTGAAAGGCCAATCCCTCAGCCCGGTCCGCCGCGAGGTGGTGGCGATGCGGGAGGACATAGGGAAGAGGGTGGACGGCCTCTCCCTAGAGTGGACGGGAGCAGTTGCCCGCGATCAGGACGAGCGCTGGGAGGCAGTTGAGCGGCGCTTGGACAGGCTGGAGGCATCAATCACCTCCGCCTTGTCTCGCTCCAGCCAGCCAGCGCCGTCGGCACAGGCCCCGGGCCCATCCCCCCTGTCCGCGGCAGAATTTCCGCTGCTGCCTGCCCCTCCTCAGGGCCTGGCGCCGTCTGACAGACCGCCACCTCCCCCGGCAAAGCCCATCAACCCTGCCGTACGGCGGTTGAGGAAAGAGAGGGGACTGTCGGGCGAGGGCTCCTCCGCCTCCTCGGACGATTCTGATGGGAGCTGGAGGAAGCCGCGCAGGGGAAGGCGAGGAAGGAGAAGGAAGCCGCCCCCAGCGCCGGAACCAGAGCCAAAACCGGCCCAGGCCCTCTCGGCTGCCCAGGTGCTGGCCAAGGCCAGTAGGGCCAGGAGGCGCGCTCCTCCGCGTGGGGTGGAGGTTGTATTCACCGTCCCGGAGGGGCTGGAGGACCCTATTGGGGTCATCAGCGATATCCTCGACCCAGTCTCCGGGACGGTGAGGATCAACAGCCTGAGGAGGCTGGGGAAGGGAGTGGTCGTGGAGGCGGCTACGGAGGAGGACGCTGTCTCCCTCCGTAATAGGGGGGGGGCAAGCTCGCCTTCTCGAGCTCCAAGAGTGAGCTGATGCTCCTCAAGGGAAGCCTCGCACGGCCACCCATCATTAAGCTGGGGGGCGCAACGGTCGCCTACCGCCGAGAAGTGAAGTACCTCGGCGTGGTGCTGCAGGAGCGGCTTGGGCTCTCGCACCATGCCGAGGCCGTGGCGGCGAGGGCGACCACTGCATTTGGCAGGGTGGCGCGCCTTGCTGGTCAGGAGTGGGGTCTCCGGGCACAGGACCTCCTGGTGATATACAGGGGCCTGTTTCTGGGGATCCTCCTGTACGCCGTCGGGGGTTTCTTTGACCTCCTCCGAGCGGCCGATTGGAGGAGGTTACGTACAGCCCAGAGGGCCGCCCTCCTCAAGGTGACCAGGTCCTATAGGACGGCCTCGCATGCGGCGGTGCACGTCGTCGCCGGCGTCCTGCCGATAGAGCTGGAGGCGGCTCGCCGCTATGCGGCCTATAGGACCAGGAAGGGTCACTCCTTCCGGATCCTGGGGCGTGGCTTTGAGCCAGACCGCCCCCGCGCGCAGTCCCGCCGGCAGGTCGAGGAGCTACTCCTCGACCGGTGGCAGGCGGACTGGACAGCTGGGACGACGGGGAGACTTACTTACAAGTTCTTCCCGTCCGTCCGACAGCGACTTGGGTCCCCATGGGTCGTCCCTGATCATAGGACGACCCAGTTCCTAACTGGACATGGGGACTTCCCGGCGCGCCTGTACCGCCTGTCCCTGGCCGGGAGGCCGGACTGCGCCTGGTGTGAGGATCCGGAGGGCTCGGCTGAGCATGTGCTGAGGCACTGCCCCGAGTTCCGGGAGGAGAGAGCGGCCCTGGAGGCTGTTGTGTGCCCCGGCGGTGGGCTGGAGGACTGGACAAGGTATGTGTCCAGCCCCGTCCACTACAGCGCACTGGTCCGCTTCGCGGCGGAGGCGTTGCGAAGACCTGCGACCCAGCCGCGGCGGCCAGTTGGCGCACTGGGCGGCGACGCTTGGTCGAGCAGTAGCTCCCAATGAGCTGCCGCCCAGCAGTACATCCGCCCACCCCCCCAGTGCCGGTGAGCAGCTAGCTCCCGGCAGGGGAGTATGACGAACAAGCTCACCCCTAGTGCTGGTGAGCAGGTGGCTCCCAGCAGGGGAGTACGGTGGACCGGGCCCGTCCCCTGGGTCGTGGTCGCTAGGGAGTGGAGCCAGGCGGGTGCTCGATGCCCCGCCTGGTGGAGCCTCCCCTCTCGCGAGGGGGGCCCGATAAGAGCTCCACTGAGCTACTTCGGTTTCCATCTCCAACCTGTCTGATCACTATTGGCGGGCCTTATCGACAGCATAGACGGAGTATATTCCGCACGCGCTCCGCCTTCCAATAAATATCTTCATTACATGTACACGTATTTTACTCGGCGTGTATTCTGTGAAACTAGTCAAATCGTCTTTATTCACCAGACCGAACCTCAAGAAACCAAAATCTTTCATTCGTTATTAACATCGGTCAAGACAATCCAAACCTCCTGAAACTAGTTTTCCTAATGAGAACGTGAACAATCAAGAATAAACGAGCCAGCAATCGATTCAGAAGCGGAAATCAAATTTAAATACTTTTGCGCGAACTCCCTACTCATTAGGTATACACGCCACATGTGAACAAAATCAAACAATTAGTTTATGAGCCCATGGACCCTACGATAAACTTGGAAAATGCGCAAACCTTAATTTTTTATTTTTTTTATTTTTATTTATTTAGAAAGAGAGAAAGAATTAAAATACTGTTGTGAAATCCTCACTTGTTGACTTCTTGAAAGCTACAGATGGCTTTGGATGAAAACACGTGGTGGGTGCTCTGGCAGCTGTATTGAAGCAGTATCGCCTTGGATTTTTCACAACACGAAATATCCTAGTCTAAGGGTTCTTGAGGGGGGGGGGGGGGATTTAAAAGATTGTAGGGAGAGAGAAACAACTGTGGGACAGACATAAAACCTGTAAATACATATTATGTATTTACAGGTTATATGTCTGTCCCACAAAATACATATTATGTATTTACAGGTTTTATGTCTGTCCCGCAGTTGTTTCTCTCTCCCTACAATCTTTTGAAATCCCCCCCCCCCCCCTCAAGAACCCTTAGACATATTATGTAAATGATGAAATTTCCTTTTTTCCCTGAGATATTATTGTAGAAGAGAGTAGTAACCCGCTGGTTTATGGGTAATGCCCCCCCCCTTCTTAAATTTTCAAAACCCCCTAGAAAGACCCGTTTTTCGAGTAGACACAATACGGAAATGCCAACCAAAATTTTCCAACAAAAATAAATTGCCCCTTTTCGTAGCCCTCTAAGTGAGGAAGGAATTCATATCGTAGTGTATTATGAGGGCAATAATCAATAGTAGGCGTCAGTCGTTGTAGTCACAGAGAGTGAAAGCCAAACCCAGTTGCCTCCCACGGTGTTTTGCGAACGTCAATGACCGGACGTCCACTGCCACATGAGTTGTGATGTGCAGACGTATTGACATCAATAACTACCTGTAGCTGCTGTCTCAGGAAACAGCTGTCCAGTCACTCGACCACGCCGGCTGGCAATTGGCCAATGCACGTAACCCTAAATCTCTAATATCCATGGAGTTTTTAGAACCACAACATAAGTAATTTAGGTGAGGTTGGTTCACTTACCGTCTAGCTACCAATAAACCAAGCTTACCAACCTTAGCTTACCAATAAATCTATCGAGGACCAATGAATACCTAAGAAGATATTGTCTAAAAAAATCAAGAGCCAATTAAAACTTCAGCAATAATCAGAAAGAGTAGGTACATAATCAGTGTGCGATCATCTCAAGATAATACCAGTAGAGAACCTCTCACAACTGCAGTTTGCCTCAGCTTTCCCTTATGAGTGTGCTTTCGCATTGTGATCGCTTTAGGAAAGCAAAATTGTTGTTCTACAGAACCAAAATTTCCTCTCGCCTACGCGTTTCAGACCTTTCTAAACAAATTAGATACCGTGCCTGTCTGAGTGGTTACAAACACACCTAACTATTCTAATGAATATTCGCAATGGGCTGAAATTGGAAGAGTGCTGGTATGAGGCTTAGAGTCTAGATGATCCCATACAATTTCATCCAAATCGGACAGTAATTTCACGCTCCGCATACGCATAGTCCTTGCAACAAGCCAAATTCAAATCATCCAAATTTTATTGAAGCTGAAAATTGATTGCCGAGGGCCTAAAATTTTGTATCTCTCCTCGGCCGGTTTGTGGACGAGATTATTTGATTGGTGCCTGGAAAAGGTGCTTTTCCATTAGCTCTTCTTCTCTCCATTATACATCCATTAGAATCCACAAGTACGAGATTTCAATAGTGACTCGAACAATTTCGACTACGATAAGAGTGACTCACGTGAATTTAATACAGTTCTTTCTACCCAACTGGGAAAACCCCGAATATGTGCTAAAAACGATGTGGACTGACATTTTTCAATAGGAGCTTCGTTATGTGAAAATCGATTTTCAGAACGTTCTAAAATAATGGGAGACTCGGCGATTGAGGCCAATTTTGACACATGATCAGATTTATGTTCCATTCATCAAAACATTTGCCGATGAACTAGATTGAGCACTCGCTTATCTCGCTGAAACTACCGAGCGTATCATGCTCGTATCGTGAGTCATGCTCTCATCTACTCGAATTTATTATGATCGGACGATAAATTAAAATGAATAATGAAGTTGGGAGATAAACAACGAGAACCGTGACATCCGGCCGTGGGTTAGTGACGAGCTCAATAGGAACAAGTTGATCTGGAGGCCTTTCAGACGGGACACTTGGTGTCCGGCCACGGAATCCCAAAGAACTGACGGTACGTAGGTTTGAAGATGGTACCTGAAAGACCAGCTTAATGGGAGGTACGAATCGTGGTGCACTGTAATAAAATTATTACACAACTGGAATGATGGGTTTTGTTCTATTAAAGTCAAAGCACGTTTGATTTAACCTACCTTATGGCACAGTTAATCGATTACTTTCGTGTAATAGGCTACTTTTACGATTACAAAAGTAATCGTGAAAGACATCGATTTCTTATGTACCTACATAATTGTGAAAGTACTTATTACTTAATTGTGGAAGTAGTCGAATACAAAAGTAATCGACTACATACACGATTAAAACATCCAGTCATGCAGCATGGCTATAAGAGAGAATTTTTGAAGCAATAACTAGTTTTATGTAAAATGTGTATAATTTTACACATATTTCATGTAAAATTTGACTGGTTTTATAACACAGTTTGTCTCCTTTTTGCCAAGTAACACTTCAGTTTATAAATTTATCAACTCTGAACACGATGGTGAAGTCAGAATTGCGATATCTTATTCCGTTATCAGATTAGAGTAGATAACCCGTTAAGAACATCTCAAGTAACAATCACGTTTCTTCATTGTTTGAGAACGGATCAAGATATCGCTATTCTGACGTCACCATCGTGTTCAGTGTTAAAAAATCTTTGAAATAATAACTCATTCATTTTTTGAATTTATGGGTAATTTTCCCCCGATGTTGTATGCTGTAAGCCACGTATTATTTTCATTTGTGGCTTACATATTACACAAATTGCCGTCACGGTCTTCGAATTGTCGTCTACTTCAGAAATTTCAAAAAAGTACCGTCCAAAATTATAAGTCTGGAACCAGCCTCTTCACTTCTTTGAGTCGAGAGAGATAGACTACTCATATTACCAGTTGAATCACTCTGAACGCATTTCCAGAATGGAAATCAAACTGACTCGTGAAGGAAGACTGAAATAATACGACCTACTTATATCTCTTCTTTTGATGTTTGATACCTGTTCAGACAAGAACCCATCACCTGAGTTCACGCGAGCTCATTGTTACTGAGCCTGGTGATATGACCGTACCTATGATTGTTGTTGTTAAGTTTGGGCTGATGAGAGATATAAGGTCTGTTCCTGCCAACCAGGGAGTTCTTTAACCAGTTAATTTAGATAACAAGTGGTGGGGATGAGTGAAGGAACTTTTCAGTTTTTCAACTGGATGGTTGGAACGCGCAGAACTACTCCAGCAGAGAGCGCTGGGGCTTCAGCAGTGACGTGAAATAACAGTAACGTGAAATCGAAACCTTCCGCCAGACAACGTCGTCGCTATTTGAAGGCTTTGCTCGAAAAACGAGCTATCTGCAATTTTTTCGAAATCCCGTTTTCGACGGTTTTGGGGTCAGAAAAATATACTGCTTCATTTGTGAGGATCCGCTAGCCCTCCGATAGTTATAAATGTAAAAATCGGACAATATTGCTGATAGTTGGACAATGCGACAACGTCGTTGGGTTGAATAATGAGCTATTTACACAGATGTCTCATTATTGGATCCAATCAAGGCGACATCTTGTTGGTGTTAATAAGAATAAGAATAATCCTTGCTATTCCTTGAGGTTTTTCACCCTCAAAAAAAAGCTTAATCCTAGTGCTTCCTTTCCTTTTATTCCTTACAAAAAAATATAATATTATTTTCCTAACAATGATGAAATGTTTATGGAATAACAGTATTATTGTCTGATGGCGTTGAGGATTCATGTAATGTTGTTGGAAAGTTAGACGAGGACGTTTTTCAACTAAATAACAATGACAATAGGCATTTAAAAAATTATTGGTTGGAAAAACGAGCTATCTGCAACCTTCAATGTCTTGTGGTGCCTCGAGTAAATTATTTAAAAATATTAAATCATATGGATTCGATCCGTCCTTAGGCACGGTTAATTTTAGTATATCTGGATTTTTTAAATATTGAAGCAGGAATTTCTGAAACTTTTTTTCGATTCCCCAAAAATTTTGAAAAATGCAGATTGCTCGTTTTTCGCGCAATGCCTTCATTTCCTATTTTATTTTCGAGCTATTTTCCTTGCGAAATCCGAAATGGGAGTGAATGATTCCTTCGTTAAGTCCTACTTTTTTCAAATGAAATGCAAATATCTACCGTGAATCTGAACCCGCAGATTCAGTACAAGGAGAGCCATCCCCTTATGGCGAAAAAATACAAGAGTGTAAAAGCTCTATTTAAAAATTTATTTATAATTTATTCACATCTGTGACTTCTAGTTGAATCTTTCCTGGACCCTTCCTGGATGTTTTTAGATACGGAAAAGACGGCACTTGAAGGGGAGTAAACAAAACACAGACCTACGTCGAGAACCAACCTCCACGGGAAGTCGGAGAGAAATGAATTTTCGGGAAGGTAATGGCCAGGTTACCGAAAAAAAACTGGCTTAACCCGCTTCTCATCCAGTGAAGAAAGTTAAATAACTCGAAAAAAAAGTTTTGTAACTCGTTGCGGCTGGAACGGTGAAGCGAGTGATAAGTTCTGTAACTGAAAACGGCAGGAACGCGACAATCGTGCGCACTGGGCCACTGCGCACAACTGGTTTAAGAACTGACTGTGGCAGGAACATACCTATAGTGACTAGGGTCAAATTCTAAGTAGATACCGTTCGCATCCCATAGTCACTAATGATAATATGATTTTTCGGTTTACATTCATACTAATACCTGTTGATCAACCCATTTAGTCTCTTCCATTGATTTTAATGTTCATCAAATCCTAGTCGCTAATGAATGTAAAATAATTTTCAAAAAGCGTTTGATTTTTTGCCTACACCTTCTCGTTTTTCACTAAGAGACATGACAATGCCGCGTGCGATTTTTTGCTATTTGACCTTAGGATTCGACGTAAAACATGAAATTTTAAAGAAGGTTAATAATATGTCTCATTTTTTCTTGAATTCTAAAGGTTGAAAGTTGAAATATAATAATCCTTAATAATATCACATCAATAAATTCATATCAGATATGATAGGTATTGATATAATCCAAGTTTTGCATTGTGCAATATAATATTTGCTCATTTTTAATATGTTTCATGTGCGCAAGGTGGGATTTATTGTGGGTTAATCAACAGGTATTATATGATGACGAAAGGTGGGACCTTTAACTTAGGACTTTAACTTGAGGCTGCCCAGACACCTGATCAGCTGAGGGGCTCCTAAAGCTAATTCCTATGCTATTCACACTATGAAAGTGTGATATGGTAGGTATGTAGCCTCCTTAGGACTTTAACTTGAGGCTGTCCGTCCGCTAAGCTAATCGAATTCCGGTTTTATAATGTTTCTGATTACAACAACGGTTTGTTACTACGGAAATTTATTTTCACCATTTTCGGTCGTACGGAATTCGTTCACCACTCATTGGAAAGCTCTCGATTTAACGAACATTTTCCTTTTCTCTGTGACTGTACGAATAGCAGTGCTATGCCATAGCACTGGCTTGCCCCGGGCATAACAGTTTTTATATTTTGTTTACAAACTATGAAGGTGCAATTTGGTACCTATGTAAATACCGAATACCTTATAGAAATTTAGCCGATTCCCATGGTGGTAGGGACTTGAAATTTGGCATGTAGCCTCCTTAGGACTTACATTTTAAGCAGCACAGGGCCGGGATCAGCTGAGTGGCTGTACAAACAGAAACTCAACCATCGGATAAAAAAATAGTGTAGTAACCCACCCAAAATTTGAAGAATTGCTCAGTAGTTGCAGCATTCAACGAAGACTTTCAGCAACCCAGAATATTTTAGATCGTGCTACACTATTGTTGTCAGCAGATATACAGTAGGACACATTCTGGACTGAAGCCATGATACTGCATTGACTTGCTGAATAGATAGATCACTATCCTGAGAATGACGATTCACCATTTCCATCGTTGGGTCAACCGAATATGGTCAGGAGAGCACTTCAAAATAACTAGCGCGAAAGTGTACGAGCTTAACAGAAATAAGAACAAAAGGAGTCCAAAGCCCTTGAAATCAAATTCAGGCATTCAGCATTCAACAAGGCTTACCGCATTCGGGTTCCTGTGGCAAATCCATGAGGCAATTCCAATAGTCAGGTAATCCAGGATGTTTATGAGGTAGGGGAAATAATTGATTTTTCTTTGGTTTAATTAAGGATGTGGTTTCGTTTTAATTGAATTCTCTGTTTCGTATAATTAAAAAAAAAAAAAAAACATGTCAGTATGATTACAAGGATCATGACGAACGAATGATATACCTACCTAAGATGCTACCACCTCTAGGTAGAAAGGTTCGAATGTTCAGTGGCTACGGTAAGATGCAAGTTAGGTAGTTCAATGCGGATACATAGTACATTTCTTCTCATATTAATCACAGGTTTTTACAAGTTTCAAATATACTATGAACAACTTCCAACGAGTATTGGCAGCAGTTCCACCCTGAGGATGGAGACAATTTTAAGGAAGGCGAAGAGGAATGTGCTGATAACCTTAGTGAATGATACGAAGAAACATAGCGTGTTAGCTTGAATACAAAGAACATCTTTTTTTACACCTAGTAACGTAGGACATCCAGAAAAAATGAAAAATGCCACAGCAAATAAGTCACTGAGTTATGGCAGGTGCTCTTAATTAAAATCAATTCACATTCAGGCGATGGTGAAATTAAGATACTTTCCTTTTCAGGATTTTGCATTCATTTTATGGCTCTCACTTGAAAACCCATTTTGACGTAGTGAGTTTATATTGGAATGAAATAATTCAGCTGTAAAAATAAATGACAAAGGGTAGGTAAACTTGTAACGTCGATGAATTGAATCGTTAGGAACCAGTAATGCATACCGAATCGTCGGACATTCTTAGCAGGGAGTGGCGACATGGTGCACTATCTCATGACCGAGGGAAAATTCATTTCAGGTGATGTAGTCAGGTAACGTAGGTATAGTCTTCGGCTACCCATACTGCGATATCGTACATTTAGCCGTTCCCTCTTCTACGTTATCAGGAGAACAAACGGAAACTCCCAACGGCTAGCAAGATAAACTCTGATTGGTGTGTGCCAACGTGTGTTTTTGACCATTTCTATTTTTAAGCGCTACATTGGCTCGCAAGACGACCTTAACGAAAATAGTCCATCAACTTATCGCGAACAAGAAAAAAACCATTCACAGGAAATACCTACTCACACCTTCCTCTATTCACGGTGAGAATACCGAGGAACTGATCTGAATACTCTCAATCTCGAGAAACTGATCACCGGAGTTTCAGCAAGGCTACCGAGTATTTCTGACGACGGGACACTGCTCCCACTTCATCTTAAAAACTGTCGTCTGCGTATGCGCAGATTCAAAAGATACCTAATCTGCAAGTTCGTAATAATATGTTGGAGCCTGAGGAGGTAGCCGCTGTAATGAACATTGTGAAGTTTTCCAAAAAAATAAGATCTCTGCAAATTATAATTATCTTCGTTAAATTATAATTATCTTATAGAAAGTAACTATCTTCTTTGTGCTGATCACCTGTTGTCTAGATCACTAAATGATAGATTAATTATTATTATGAATTATCATTGTTTATTCGTAATCAACTAGTGCAAAGTAGTGTAAATTGTTAATTTTTATAAATGATTATTAATAATTATTAGTAATTATTAATAATAAACTCGATATCTGAAAAACATGTGCTGTTCGAATCAGCTGCCTCATGATTCACCCTCATGTTGACGACTTTTGATCAATGTGAACGAACGGCTGGTCGTACAAAGGGGCGAATGGTCTTAAAAATAAACTCTATCTAAATGTGATCTGAAAACTATACTTTTCCGTCTGAATTGTTCGAGATATGAAATTTTTAAAACTTTTAAATTTGTTTTGAACCCCTCACATTGACCTAGGGTTATGAAAAGTTTCGAGGATCATTGTGGGGTTGCTCAGAACCCGAAATCAAATTTCATAATTTTAGCTCGACGCTAACTGGGCAAAGAGAAAGGTGTATTGAATGTTAAATGCATGATTTGAAAAAATTGTTTAATTTATTATGTTTCTTTTGATGTAATGTACTTACAAAAGATTTATTTTCGTGTTTTTAAATTTTAGATTTTTATAATTCAAGCATCTTTCTGTCCTGATGAGGCTTAGCAGTAGTAGGTAAAAAAATGTGCGAAAATAAAAGAAAATGAGAAACGTCTGGTGTATTTTTCGCCTTTTCGCTAATAATTATGTTATAACAGCTGAAGTTTAATCATTTCAAATGATCGATAACTAGCACAAACTTTTATTTAAAAGTTTTAAATAATAATCGATACTTTTTTAACGATACTAGTCGCTCGGTGGTTTTTGTCCTCAAATGACACCAGCCACCTCGATGTCTCCAGCTGCTTCTCAGACGCCCAGAGCATTCACGCGGGAAAAGTGGCTCCGATTCACTTCTTGTTAATTTCTTCCACAAAAATGGAATCGGAACTCTTTTGATACGGAACATTTTATAGAGTTGGTACGTGCATGGCCAGGTTTATGGGATGTACAAACCGAGGTGTACTGTAATAAAATTATTAAACAACTGGAATGATGTGTTTTGTTCTATTAAAGTCGAAGCACGTTTGATTTCACTTATGGTCACGGCCAATCATTGTTTCCCTGGAATACATAATCGCGTATTGGTGTTATGGTATTTGAATCCAAATTTTATTTTGTTAAACGGTTCATCAAACGTTGACGTTGAATTTATTTTCATCCAACTGAACAATATATAAAATGCCCCGTTTCTAATCTGCTTATGATCAAAGTCCATCAAATTATGATCAAAGACAAATTTCCATCTTTTTATATATTTTTTTTCTTTATAACTTCATGTTGCACATTACAGCGGCTGTAACCCAATTAGCACTCGGCGCCAGAAGCTACAGAGAAAATACTGAGAATCCAATAAGTTTCATGATTTTGACAGTTGTTCAATCAAATTTTAACCCAATTATTAACAGAAATAGCAGTATTGTAATATCAGCTGTCAGAGGGGAGCGGTAATGTTGGGGTGAACGGCCTAAAATATATAGTACAAAATGATTGTCAGAATTATCCAACATGCCATCATAGAATTAGTGATATCCTCCAATGGTAATATACGAAGTTCCCTGCACCCCAAGTGTTTCAAGGTGCCACCCTCTATGACGGTAAGCAGGAACGAAGCCTTTGAAAAAGCTACACCCACCACATGAGTCACCATCCGATACTCGATTCAATTCCATCAGCAAAACCAAATATAACCGTGGATCACACCCCACAACCAGCATCCTTAATGGATCTCCGTTCCAATAATAATTCAAGTAAAACCACCGCTCCCCCTCCGACACATACAATTTAAACAAACCTAAATAGATTACCGGCTTAGAGACAAAGGTAGGATAAGAGTGGCCTTCAAGGAACAGGATGAAATACCGTTTCCAACATTTCGATCCGTGTGCTGACCGAGTTCCCAGGTTTTATATCTATAATATTTATATTTTGGGCCAACTAGAAGACCATAATTTCGAATATTTGTAGGCAGGTACCTACTTTTAATTATTGCCAACCTCTTCTTTCCATTTCATTGTGAACGAGCCGTTGGTTTTATAAAATACTGAAAATCGGCGGACGAACGTTTTGCGGTTTATTATTTTCATGGCGAAGTAAAATATAGGGCGTTTGTCCGAATACATCGCAGACGGCTTTCTCCATACTCCAGTTATAGTAACTTGTTCTCAGTACCACGACAATGTTTGGGGTCGTTTTCATGTACATTTTTCAGGTATACCTACACGAGGCAGATTTAGCGCATGAGTATGCGAAATTATTCCGACGCGGTTTCTCTTCTGAAATTTGTTTATTATGATCCAAGTAACCGAAAACCTATGTTTGCGCCCGGGGTTGTAGTAGAGTTTGTCACAATTCAAAAAATGTATCGAAAAAACTAAAATCTTGTAAAGTGATCGAGTATGATATAGTTTTCCACATAAATTTGGCCTCTAGATTGAAATGTATCAGTGTCAAATCGATTCTAGTTACCCTTTACCAAGACATTTACATAATATACAAATTTAAAAACTCACGTTATTTTGAAAAAATCCAACTTTTGCGAACTGATCGTGCTTAACATTGCCTTCTATATAATTAAATCCGTTGGGGTTAGCATACACTTTGCTGCAGCTTCATGCACTTCTCACGCATCAAAGCTGCATTCCATACGAGCATCACTCACATCTCATACATGGAAAAATGTTAGCAATCCTCTGAACACAGAACTGGATCCAACGGATGTTGGATGCAAGTATAATTATGGTAATTATACTTACTCTTGTAATTATACTTATAATTACTCTTACCACTATACATATCGTCGAGGAATCAGCAACACCACCAAGCTCGTTTTTCACAACTTTTCAGGAGAGAGAAAAAAACCGATTTTTTCGTCCATCAAGGCCTAATTGACTGAAGTTTTATCTCGATATCCATGTTGGATGATATCTGTTCATCATGGATATCGAGATAAAACTTTAGTAAATCAGGCCTTGATGGACGAAAAAATCGGTTTTTTCTCTCTCCTGAAAAGTTGTGAAAAACGAGCTTGGTGGTGTTGCTGATTCCTCGACGATATATCCCCAAGTACCAGAAGATCTGACCCCACTTTGTCTCTGTAAAGATCACAAATGAAACCTGCAAGAAGAAAATTTTCCTGCCAGTGGGTGTGTCGAAGAAGAATGCAAGAACGTCCTAGTTCGGTGATAATTTTTATGACACATTCTTCGTTCGAAAAGTTCAATTCAAATTCTTTTATATATCACTAGGTGTTCACTGTTACGTCAAAAAGTTCCCAACCCAATGAGAAAGTACACAGTTTTGTTAAGAGTAACTGGAAATGTTGTGATAATGGCGCCATTGAATTCAAGACATAGAAAACAAAACCAAACACGTCCAGTCGGCAACACAATTCTTTGTAAAGTTTTTTAGACAAGTACATTTTTTGAATTTTGGAAACTTCGACCGCGGGCAGCAACCATAGGTATTGGGTTACTTGGGCCATAATAAACGAGGAACAAGAGAAACCGCGTTGGAATATTTTACATGATCAAGCGCAATATCTGCCTCCGGTTTATTATCTTCTGTCTAGATCTGCTGTATACAATATTAGTAATAAAACCAAAAAGTTTCGTGAATGAGCTGTTAATTCGAATTAGGGATTGAAATCGCCAAATATAAATGCAAGCCAATCTTGCTCTCAAACTTGCATTACGAAGAAATAAAAAACCCACAGTCATTCAGCATGGTTATAAGAGCAAATTTTCGAATAAATAACTGGTTTTATGTTAAAAGTCTCCATTTTACTGGTTTTATTACAAATGTTGTCTCCTTTTTTGCCGAGTAACACCTCATTTTATAGATTTTTCAACGCTTAACATAATGGCGATATCTCATTCCGTCATCAAATTAGAGCAGGTGAACCGTGAAGAACATCTCAAGTAACAACCACGTTTCTTCATCTTTGAAGAGCTCAACTTTGAGAACATAAATTTACGGTTTACAGAACGACCATTCAGACAAAGGCCTTTGGATGGAAAATTTCATAACCATTTAATGGAATTTAGTTCATAACCATAAATTTCGTTTTACATAGATCCATACTATCCAATCCGTACTCGATTAAATATTAAGTTTATAAATAATAAATAAATTATTGATAGTAAATTTGAATTTGTGTAATTCAGGAATTTTTTCTTGTACCTATCTACCTCCGTCGATAATAATTCATAACCAGAGGTTCATAACCATAAAAAAATTTCTAGATCACCTTCTTTCAGTAGTTACGAACAGAGTGAAAGTCAGAGAAAGAAACTCGATGTCACAATACAATGTGTTGTTTGAATCAGCTGTCCCACAGACTGGGAATTATACGCCCGGAATTGCAACGTTTGAGGCCCATGGTGACGATTTTCCAAACCATCACTGAACTAGTTACCGATTCCACTCTTCTACCCGGAATGGCCATCTGGGACCTACTTGAGCAATATTTCATTTCATTACTCCACCTACTTCTTACTATAAGAATATAATTGAATATAAGTGACTATAACAGTTACAGGGCTCACTAGGATATTGTGAATAAATATTTCTCAATTAATCAAATGTTGAGTAGGTAGGTACCTACTTACCGAATCAATGATCCTCCTGTCCTAGAAAAACTACACAACAACGGTGTTCACAATTCACACAATAGTTGACAACCTTATGGGGAGCGAACGAAGAAAACCAATTTGACTCATAAGATTGAAATATATTGAAACGATAGCCTCCTTTTGAATGTTTTCGAAATTCGGTGTTTCGAAAGGATGCAGACATTGTATGAAGTATTAAGATTTGTAGTTGAACGTAAAACATCAAATTGTTGGAGAACGCTACCAACTCCAGCTGTCCAGCAACTAGAGCGAGATCGGTGGCCGACCTTCTGAGGATCTTTGACGGGTTTCGAGGGTCTTTCCGATGAAATTAATTGACTCAAACTTCCTACGACGTGACGCTGTCTCTATTTCCACCACCCAAGAGTAAGTGCGTGTTTCGCCTAATATGGACGTAGTTGATGCACAACCTGTGATTCGAAACACATTTCGTATAATAATGTGTTTCGAATCACAGGTTGTACATCCCGATAATATCCCGCACACTGAATTGATACTGAATCCTTACGGATGCCCTTTCATCCAATATGCAGGAGTTATGCTTTATTAAGTCAAGAAAATGTGATCCCCCCAAAAAACACTCCGTGTAAAAATCACCCCGCCTCGCAAATATCATTCTTCAGAGGCCGGAAAAAGTTATGATATCCACTTTCCCCGCCCGCCCTTTTCCTCATTGAGGAGCTAAGTATAATGAAAAGCTTAACCACTTCACAAGCACCGTACCCCTTTTGAAATCTCCCCTTGGCGCTATTGCGAGACGTTTTTATTACTTCCACAAGCAACTAATACTTGATGGTGATTAGTATTAGTTGATTAGGGGAAGGAGGATCAGGTTTGTAGGTAGTGAAAGTAATAAAAATACTACAAATACAAACTTTTTATACAAGTATTAGTTGCTTGTGGAAGTAATAAAAACGTCTCGCAATAGCGCCAAGGGGAGATTTCGAAAGGGGTACGGTGCTTGTGAAGTGGTTAAGCTTTTCATTATACTTAGCTCCTTAATGAGGAAAAGGGCGGGATATTGCTATTGCACCCCAATTTTGAGACATGCATTTTTTTCAAACCTTCGGCCATTCCAAAACCTTCAAACCTTCCATTTTGATGTATTCCAACTCTGGATTTCAAAGTTTAGATTGCAATTTTGTTTTTTTAAATATATAACTTTATTGCACAAGATAAATGCATTACCAGTTGTGATAGAAGAAGTATACAAATTACATGCTTCTTGGTTAGGAGATGAAGCCCATTGGCTTTCTCCAAAAGTAAATAATAATAAGTTAATTAGTTAACAATAAGCAACAGTAGGTAATTGATGGGGGGAGTTGATTAGTTAACAATAAACAACAGTCGGTACTTGATAGGGTTTCATTCGGAGTCATCGAGTAGGTTCCAACCGGTTCGATGATGGTCCATGAAACCTATCATAGGTAATCCTAGTACAATAGGGAGGGGGTGCAAAGCGTCATATTTCTAGAAAACATCAAACAGAACGGTAATTTTGTTTTACTAATTTCAATACATATTGATTCAGGAAGTTTTCTAAGACCACCCGGACCTTGGTATGACCGGCCATTCGTTAATGAGGGCTCGAAGGTAGAACAGAAAAACAAATCGTCCACACGAGCGTGAATCAAACGGTGGAACTTCAGGCCAATTCCATACTTGGGATCAGCTGATTGAAGCAACTCATATTTTGCCATTTCGAGTTTCTTGTTGTGAGACACTTTTTGTGTCAACGAAAACGAGGTAATTTCACATATTTGGTAAATACTTGTTGCTATAAATTATTGCCGACATATACGAGTATAGGTACAAGTAACAAAACAGTATAAGTATAAGGACAAGTAAAAACCCCTGAATTATATTAATTCGAGTGAATCATAAATAATTAATAATTTAGGTAATATTTATAGAGTTACGGGATTCACAAGGATATCGTATACAGAACAGTGGTGTGGACATAATATGCATAATATATTATATGTGGGCATAATATATTATATGCAGCGTTTTTCATATTCATCGTAAATACTAGAGACCCAATATACTCTTATGAACCTCTTATGAATTCATTATCATATATACTTTTTGAATGCTGGAAACGGAGGGAAAATAGTGGAGTAATAATGGTTTAAAAAAAATAAACAATTATTAAACAAAAAGGCCATGATGAAAAATCTCGCCAATAAATTTCGCCAATATTTATCATAGAAGGGAGAGTTGGAAAAACCAGAAATGTTTGAATACATAAAATGGGTCAAATTTTAATGCAAAAACTCGCAAAGATATCTAAATAATCCAAAATATGCCAACAAAAAACATATGAACGGAAAACTGATCTGAAACTGAGTTTTTAATTACTTAAAAACCTGCTCGAAATTGGATTCAATTCAAATCAATCTATACAGAAGTGGGTAGAATGTATTACTAGTAAAGGCACAGACGAATATTCGGTACCATCTTGAAAAGCTCGTCCGAAGACAGTTTGGACAAGAACAAACGGAGCGATGGCCATCCTTCCCGTGCATGACTATTATTTATTTGCCAAACGTAGACTTTATTTACCTATCACAGACAGATATCGTTTAATTGTTAACGTATCTACGAATTGAATGAACAACTCAGGGTGTTTGTACTAGAAATTAGACCTTGAGCTAAATCAACAAGTTTCCAAGGTCCAAAAAAAAACTAAACTCATCCTTACGAAGTATTAGGATAATTTACTTTTACTGAAAGCATTTGAAGCTCATTTTATCCACTCGCCATGTCACAAACTTTCTTATTTATGTTAAATCTGAATTTCGAGTAATCAATTAATCAAAGTGGATTTTATTTATCAAAATAACGGCTATCAACATTCCATTTCAAAGCAACTAAATGCTATCGGTATGAATACAAGTCAATTAGGTAGACATACGTATTACCTGTTGGGACGCTAAGAGGAGGATGAATTGAAATGGGTTGTAAGTGTTGTATTAATTACTGATAAGTTAGTTACTGGGATAGAAAGAGAAATTTGTTCTTCGTGAAAGTTAACAACAACTTAACGACTTTTTCAAGGAGAAAAAATCAACTTTGAGAAACTGAATTCTCTTCTATTAGGTACGAGTAGATTGAAAATTGATAATTCAGTATTGTTCGGCCAAATCATTAGTCACTTGATTACAGGCTACTGCGAAGTCGATCATGCTACATGACTGGAACTTGAAGATAAATGATAAGTCGTTATTACCAGTAGATAAAAAACTTTATTCGTTGATATGAATTTAATCAGTATTGATAATATCCTACTCAGTGTAATAAAACTGTTTCACTCGGTCTCCATCCATCTTCTTCTCTAACATGAATTTTTTATAATAAGTCCACAGATGAATTGAGAAAATGACAAATATGAAATTTGATTTGTAGCAATGTGCGTTTGAATTTAGAATTCTGGGCACTTGAACCAGTCAAGTGTTCATACAAGACTCTCAAAATTACTATTTTTCAAACTCGAAATTTCCATAATTAATTTCCATGTCAATCTGAAGAGAAAACAAACCTGTAAATTATAATTTACATTATTAAATTATAATTATTGGACAACGGTTCATCATCTTCTGTACAGATCACCCCTCTGTCTAGATCACTATACTACGTAGATATCCTTGTGAATCCACAACTATACCAAACAACTAGACAAATGCGCTAAAATATTGTTCGAATTTTAATTTGTTTAATACAATTCTGGCATTTTTCTTGTACCTACGTCCGCAATGAATTATAACAGGAAGTAGTACCTATCCCCCCTAAAAAAAACAACAAAGACAACGAGAAGAACACGAAAAACATGAAAAATAGCGTTTTAAATCTGTTATACACTTGATGGTCCCGAGAGTTGAAATTTGGTTTACGTCCTCTCAGGCACCTAGAGAGTTGGTGTACAAAATATCAACTCTCGAGGCACCCAGGGGGCCGAGCTAAAGGGGCGTGAAAATCCCACTTGTTCCGTGGCGTAATCTCTGTCTCAGTCGCTTCGGTTTTCTTGGCGGGCGGGACGCTCCCGCGTCCCTAGATAACACAACACAGACGAAACTATCTTAGAACAAGAAACACGATATCTCAAAACCATGTGCTGTTTGAATCAGCTGTTCCCGAGTATGAACATTGACCCGGCTTGCAGCAGTATGATTCATGCTCATGCTGACGACTTTCTATCTACTCCAACGTTGAGCCCTCATTGTGAACGAACGGCTGATGGTCTTAAAAAATAGTACGAATTAAACTCTATTTAAATGTGATCTAAAGCCTATACAACCAATTTGATATTTTTGAGGTATGACGTTTTGAAGATGTCCAAATTCTTTTTCAACCCCTACTCATTGACGAAGGGTTCTAAAAACTTTCGAGGACCATCCTGGGGCTGGTCCGAACCACTAACCAAGGCGATCTTGGTAACAACCAAAAGTTTGTAACTACTGCAAATGGTACGAAACACATCGATCTGTTTAATGACCCAATGAAGTATCTATATACTAGATTATAGGTAATACATAAATAATGCGAGATTATTTAATAATCTAGTTGGTCGACGTTATTTTTCATCGCATGAGGTTTTTTTTAACCCAAATTTTTTTTAGTGATTTAATTCTTCCTATTCTTTCGATTTAATTCTAACTCCTACTTGTGCATGGCCGAATCAATGTTCTCGAGCGATTCTGCTTTTTGCATTGTTATTGTAAAAAACATTTTGCACGCCATAGACGTCCATATTCAAACTCGGCCTTAGTAGGTATGGACCTATTAAGTAACCCCTCGAAATTTGGGAAGTGTCGCTATCTTGTCAAAAAGTCAGTGGCCATTGAGTAACATGGCAGGGCCTCGCCCAGACAACAACTATAATATTGCTGATCTTTGGACCTCAGTGGTGGAGGGGGGGGGGGGGGGGCATAAGCCCCTTGTATCCACCACTGAAAGTGCCAGGAACGACTCAGAGGCTACGTTGAAAATAGTTTAAATCCTAATAGTTTAAATCCCACCATACCAGTTTTTTCAATCAATTTATTTCGTCGTTATTTGAAAAAATAGGGAAACTTACTTATTGAGATGACCCTTGTATTATAGTTTGGGGTTTAGGACGTATTTTCAGCTGATTTGGTGAATTCATGATTAAGGCTTTTTGTTGAAATTTTGGTCGACTCCAATAGTTCATTTTCGGAGATAATTAACAAAAAACCACCTTGTAGCAGCCAATGACGTGTACTGCAGTGCGGCGGGTAACTCCTGATCATTCAATCCAGTTTATCTCAATTCATAAGTATATACTCAACCATAATTATAAATACAATTGTAAATAACAAGTTGCGGATATATATATTATGTGGAGATATATATAATGAATTAATTGTCTTCTCCCCATGTATGTCAACCAATTGACATGAGTGTATGACATAAACAATTACATTGTAATTATAAGCATGATTAGGCATGCTCCAGTTGGGGACTTTGGCCTATAAATTGAGGATAAAACATAACCTTTTATAGATGTCAACTGTCCGAATCGGTAGAGAAGACAAACTTCAAACCTTCAAAACATTGTATCGACTACTACATTGTATCAACATAGGTATTATTTTCATTCATTTATTTTATTTATTTTATTCAACTTTTTTTTCTTTTTTTTTCGGTAGAAAAACACTAGATCATAAGTTAGTTATCAATTTAAGGGACCTAACGGATCCCTATCTAGGAGATAAGCGACTATCTCTTTTTTTTTAAAGCATTTATTAGTGACATTTATAAGCATACAATTGCACTATGCGAATCAAGGAAAATACAACCCTCCACTGCAAGAACACTCCCGCAATCGATATAACACAGTTCAATAGAATGAATTTTAATACGGCTCATTTAATTACGAGTCAGAGGTGAAATTAGCAAGGAAAAACGAGAATATCATCTTGAATGAATATATAATTATGTTGGTGATGGGGACCAAGTTTGAAAGGTCTAAAGAGAGACGGACTAATAATAGATTGGATACATGTAGGGAGGGGTGATTAGTGGAATGTTGACAAGCAGGGATCAGATGATAATCTAAATACTGAGCCAAACAATAACCCAGTCATATGGGGAAGGGAGAGCAGCTGATACGGACCAGGGTGACCGAATATACAAGATGTATTTGATTTGATAAAGATTCCCCCACTACTGAAAATGTATGTGTAGGGATTTTGTGGTGCTGGGGGAGGGGGGGGGGGCTGCCGGCTACTACACACTACAGATCGCTCAATGAGCGAGACATGGAAGGCACGTGGTGCTATCCAAGCGAGAGGAGGTTCTGGTGAAACGAAATCCCTCGTATTCCAACCAGAAAATTTCGATAAATTGCCGAGAACGGGATTCATTACCTGTAAATGGTGAGACAAACGGCTATTTCTGAGCAAATCACCAGACATGGGCACCTAGAAGTCGATCCGTGTGTTACTGTGAGCGATCACTAAAGGACTTTTCGCACTAGCACTCCTCGACGTGGACTGTTTCCGACAAGGACCCGATCCAACTGAATGAAGGCCGCAACGGCAAGCAAGCGGCATCAACGTAAGGACAGGAACATACGATATTACGGCGCTTGCGCAGAAGCCTCGAACTGAGAAAGGCGGGTACAACGTTGAAGTCGCCTTGCCCGCAACAGAATTAATTTGACCCTCTGACGTGCCAGGTGACCAAGAGGGTAACCGAAAACACCTGCCAACGCTTGGCCGTTCCTAGTTTCGACGTCATAATATCGACAGAATTATATTTTGCTGCACACTTCAAACCGACGGGCACTTGACTTTCTGTTGGTCGTTGGCGGCAGCACATGAATCACTGAGCTCGCGACAACAGATTTTATTAGTTCATTTATAACGAACAATCAAAGAGAGATGACTCTCCCCACCTACGGACAAGAAATTACGCTGGATACTGCCACAGTTTAGTACCACTAATTAATCGCGTAACCGTAAAATGGGATATTGAGAGCAGATGTTCACTCTGAATCTTAACAACATAGATCATGAAGAACGGAATCAACGGCATTTCATGTGTCTTGGTCTTTCCTACCGATGAATTCCAAACTTTCGCCAAATGTTCTTAGTTACAAGCAAAAGAGCGACTCCGAGGCCCAGCTATATTGGATCACAAATATCGATACATTTATATGGTCGCAAGAAAAAAAACCGGAAGAACCAATAAAAATGCATCCTTCTCCACGTACCTGATACAGACGGAACTGATACATATCCCGCAAAAAGAAGCGAACAATATTTCTATTCTACTCTTTATTCTATCCTATTCTATATTATAGAATAGACGAATGGTTGGCTGTTAATGTATAGATAAATGGATAAACATGTATATTTGAAGAAAAAAAGTAATTCAACAGCCTATACAGGGTCTCCCATCTAAACGGGCCCATCGGGAAATTACAGCCTTGCGGTGCGAGCTATCGAAAAATTGAACTGGTCCTTTTTCATAGTATTTTAACTCATCTTCACGATGCCGAAGTCCGATTTTTATTTTTCCATGTTTTAGGGTCTCAAATCATTGATTGAAACTTACGGTTACCTCTTGACCCCCCTTTTTTATTGCTTTTTTCGATTCTAGGTTGAATTTGGAACAGAAAATGCCATTTGAAAATTTTGTTTTTGGGGCTTCGTTTCTGAGTTATTCCACTTTTTGCGAAGTACAGAAAATCGCCGATCCCTTTCACCAACACGTTACCAACACTTTCTTACTATTTTTATCTTCGATTTTTTTCACCGCACTTTTGAAATCAGCATTAAACTACCTGTCATTCAGTGTGGTGAACATCTCAAAAATTGAAGAAAAAATAGTAAGAAAGTGTTGGTAACGTCTAAAAGGAACGGCGATTTCCTGTATTTCGCAAAAAGTGAAATAACTCAGAAACGAAGCCCCAAAAACAAAAATTTCAAGGAGGCATTTTCTGTTCCAAATTCAACCTAGAATCGAAAAAAGCAATAAAAAAGGGGGGTCAAGAGGAAACCGTAAGTTTCAATCAATGATTTGAGACCCTAAAACATGGAAAAATAAAAATCGGACTTCGGCATCGTGAAGATGAGTTAAAATACTATGAAAAAGGTCCAGTTCAATTTGTCGATAGCTCGCACCGCAAGGCTGTAATTTCCCGATGGGCCCGTTTAGATGGGACACCCTGTATAATACAAAATTTGTATTATATACTCTGTTCAATTACTTTATTTAATACATGATATTATGACGATGGGCTAAGCCCGTCTGTCAAAAGACTTCATTGAGACCGTCACACAATATTATCTGACATAAACTAGTATTACCTACAAAAAATACAATATACAATGTTATTAACTATTACTGTTATTAGATCACTTATTACTAACAATTAATGGTGCAATTGTTCAGAATGTTCCGTCCCAGTTAAATTCAGCCACCAGCTCCGACCTATAAACCCATGCGACTTAGCAGTACCTTGCCAATGGAAGCCAGTTCTCACCATTCATCATAGTTATGACTTTGTCACGCGTGAGTCTTGTTGATCCAAAGTTAGCCATACGGAATTCACTCAGCACGGGACAGGCTGCCAAAAAATGGAAGGTATCCTCAGGCTCACCCTGAAGAGCGCAAATATTTCTTGCAGTTAGTTACTTCGTTTTCATCTCGCCCATGTGGCCGACTATTGAGCATAAGGAGGTCGCCCCTGACCTTACAGATCCACCTCAAGACAAACATGGAGGCCTTTTGAGTTTCGGAAGTCAAGTCCACGCTACGGGTGACCGTAACGGGTCCTCAGGTCCAAGTGTCGATACAATAGCACATAAATCTATCTCCATGCTATCTCCACCTTCTCCATCGCAGGACATCGAGGTGGGCCCTCCATGTTTCCATGTTCTCAAATGAACTATCGAGAGTACATTCATTCCGGTTGCAGATTTGTTGAAGATTTCTGTACTAATATAATCTTCTCCCTACCACCTCTATTGCCACCAAGCGCGTACAACGACCCACTGGCATTGCCGTAACCTTGCATGCCAAATACTTGCAATTTAGAGAAAGGGTGTAGTGGAACACTAAAGACAGACCTGTTTCTAGATACACAAAATAATCCGGTGTGTTGCGAGGCAGCCAGAACAGCCTCTTCACAAAATATTTAAGCACTCGCTCAACCTCATCCTATCGCTGGGACCCCCACCAATTATAGGCGAGCACCGCACTAGTTGTGGCACAGAACACCTGGTAGGTATTTAGCATGGATCGGTTAATGTATACCTCACCTTAAAATGCTTGAAAAATCCTGAAACTGATTGAGATCTCAAATCAGAGGACTTGAGAATTGAGTTGACCTGGAAATGCCGAATTGGTGTATCTAATATTTATTATAACAGAATTAATGAACAGTACACTTTATTAGCTGTTAATGGAACATCGCTTCCCCCAGATATAATTCAAACACATGGAAGAGAGGAATGCATAAGATCCAATACAACGTATTGCTGAGCTATAGGCAAGACCCGCAGGCTACAGCCTCACGCAGTCCACCTCCAATGCCGTGTAAAACGAAAAAAATTTATTTTCATGACAATCTTTATTATTTTTTGTTATTTTTAATTATTAAAATTATTCATTTACATTATAATCAAGTGTAATAATAAAATATACCAAAGTAATCATTGGAATTACCAGACTACCCATGTGCATGGTGCGGCAAAATACAATGTGCAGTTTTGAAGGGGCGTTACGCCTCCTGTGGCGGGGACTATGCTGCATTTCAACCTTGCGCGTCGTGATCCCGTCCCTAACTTTAATTTAAACACGAGTTGGGCGCAATATTTGGAAGAAACTGGGTTAACATTAAAAACCTCGGGTTTAGGAAGACCTGGTAATTTAACGAGAGTGAGACAAGCATCGCAGTCGCCTAGGCGCTCTGATTGTATCGTGCGATTGCATCGGGCCTTTCTGGCCGCTATAAGAGGACGATTTTACGTCAATATTTAACATTTCCCCCTCATAAGATGATGATTGCCCAAGGGTTTATGCCACCTGACTATCAGAATCGCACGAATCGATCGCAAGAAACGCTGAACCAAATCCCTGCAAGGTCAACTTTATTCGGTAGTGACGAGGCCCACTACCACCTCACAGGGGTAGTCGATGAGTACATTTTCGCTACTGGGACGATCAAAACTGACGGCAACTTGACGAGACCTATGCACTCCCGAAAAGAGGCCGTCTAGTCCTCCATTTCCACATTTGGGGTGATCGTGTCTTACTTTTTGAGGATGATGGACAAACTACCACTGCCACCTCCCAACGTTAGGTTTCCTCGTTGGAAACTATTTTCGAACCTGATTTGAGGTGAGGTGACCGTCTAATTTGAGCATTTGTGATTTTTCCTTAGGGGCCACCTCAAGCGTTTTGAGGGAGGATAGATATCACATCTTTTTGTTGTTGAAGTTAAAGAGACCTGTAGAGGCAATGTGCAAGAATAAAAGCAATTTATTATATTAATAAACTTATAAATTATTTATTAAGAAAACTATAAATTAAGAAAATAAATAAATTAAGCAAGAATAAAGGAGAGGCTGCAGCCTTCCCTATGTGAATAAGAAGAAGAGCACGGTGAGGGTGAAGAACCGGGTTTTTGAAGTTATATAACTCTGCACCCCTAGCGACTGGAAACATTCAGGGCTTTCTATTATCCACGCTAAGATCCCCACCAAATTTCAAGTTGATAGGCTGTGGACGAATTTTCGAGATTAATTTTTCAAATCCCCTCGTCAACAGCTTTCATTTGAACCCAAAGATTATTATCGTGAAATTTAGACCCCCCCCCCTCAGTGGTGAAGGGGGGAGGGGCACCCCCTGGTTTAATAAACATTAATTTTTCAAATCCCCTTGTCAACAACTTTCATTTGAACCCATAGATTATAATTGTACCTAATATCTAAACCACCAAATAGGTGTACGGTGTATTTTTAGTTCACATTTAGATAGAGTTTATTCTTTATAATTTTCAAGACCATCCGCAGCTTTGTACGACCAGCCGTTCGTTCGCAATGAGGGCTCAAAGGTGGACCAGATCGAAAGTCGTCAATAATAATAATTCACACTAATTCATACTAATTATTAATAAACAATGATAATTCAAAATAATATTATTACTATTATTCAATCATTGAGTGATCTATACAGCAGGGTGATCTCTAAACAGAAGATAATAAATAATAAATCGTTGTGTCAAGAATTAGCAGAGTTTTTGATATGATTTTCTGAACCTTGAATAATCTTGAAACATAAAATCTCAAAGTTGGGGGGGGGGGGATGTTTTTTTCTTGGGCAATTCCAATGGTTTATTATCAAAGATAATAAACCAAAAAGGATATTTCGGTTTTTGTAAACAGCCTCCAATCTCTAAGAAACGGTGCTTGGTTGAATTTCATTCAGTATTGATTCGAATTCAGCACATATTTCAATAAAAAGTTCAAAGAATACGCTATTTCAGGTTTTTTTCCAAAACCACGGCAATTTCTCAAAAATGATGCTCGTAGTTAGAATTTTTTACTTCAGATTCGTATTCAGCGCATACGTAAATGTAGCAATTTCTCAAGGGAGCAAAGTTTTTTTTTTTTTTTTTTCAGAACTATCAAGAGATTTGTGCTTGGCATAGTTTCTCCGTTTATTTTGGATGTTTGAATCGATGATGTACATCAAGTTGGATATGCCGTCAATACTATGGTCAGAAAAAGGTACGTGTTTGTTTTCGTTCTCCAAACCTAATAATATTATGTTTGGATTTACATACGTCGGCTTACGGGAGAAACTAACTAAGTCAAAAAACACAGTTTCGAGAAGTTTGAGTTTGAAGTTGTTCTGATTTTAGAAGTCGGAAATAGCTAGAGAAACCTAATTTGGGCCAGTGGTCCTTCATGATGTTTTATTTATACCACGACATGAATCATGTAAGATACCTACTAAATGTTGTTACTCGTAAATTACTATTTTTCTGAATAAGGCACTTAATGGATTTCTGCTGGATAAACATTTGATATAGCACGACTTTAATTTCTCTTTGCCATTTTTGGATTTTGTCCCATCGAAATACCTCAGAATAACTCATTTTAAAAATTAATAATAATTAAGTTATTTTTTAAATTACAATAAAATGCAATAATTTTGTATTTTGTGATTGAATATTTATCACATAGCCGGTTGTATGATCTTTACCGACATAGTTACTGTTGGTGGGTCTTCAAGCGTAGTTGTTATAATGTTAGTTACGAGTACATAGCTTCTTAGCGCAGTAGACATGTAGGTAAGTAGGTACTACACGAGACCTGCGTGATATTCAGTTACTCGAATATTAGGTCATTCATGTTTTATAAACCACCCGTTATTATACAATTTCCAATTTCCTGCACAATTCCTGCAGTTTTGCAAAGCAGTGAGTGATAAATGTTGTGGCATTTCGTATGCGTGTTTCTGATATTGTTTCATGTTTGAGATAGAATCATAATGATAAAATCTACGAGTATTCTACAGCCACAGTACAAAAGCCTGTAAGTACTATTTGTTTTCCAAAAATAAGGTTTTGAGCTTCACTGATAAATTTAGGCCTTGTGCACATGCTAATAGGAACAGAATTGAGCTCCTAAATGGATGTTTTAAGTAACCTGTTACATGGTTACAGTTACTGTTAGAAAACAGTTTTTGTCGTTTCCTTAACATTTTTTATTTTTGTACATACAGGCTTTTGGACTGTGGCTGTCGCATTGCTCCATGTGGTCATTGGTTTGACGACACTAACGATCCTATTGGACGAATCATTGTATTCAAGTGAAATTGGGGGCTTTCATCAACAGTAATTTTGGTGAATAGACCACCGGCGGTCTCTGCTAGCAGGTGTGGTTCGTCAAACATTTTGTGTACTTCCAGAACGTAGAAAGTCACTTAGTTAATTTCTCCAGTATAAATTCGACAAAAAAAAAAAAAAAAAAAAAAAAAACGATCTCAACGTGTTTTCCATGGAAACGGATAACCAGAGACGAAAGCCGACGACGCCATTCAAAAGAGCATGAAAAATTAATGTAGGTAGCATATTAATCCGAGTTTCGCCAAAAATTGACTTAATGAGTTTCTCCTGTATGCCGACGATAGGTATTACGTGAATGCTAAATTAATCTTCATACTTTTAAGAACAGGTACTTTATTTTGGTAACCAAAGTAACCTACAAACTAGTGGTTTATCTTGAAAATGTATCTCAATAAGACCTGACTGCACTGCGACCAAAATGTATTATTTGGTCCAGCTGTTTACGCTCCATATTTACGCTCGTTGACAATATTTCCTCGGTTCTACCTTCGAACCCTTGTTGTGGACGAACGGCTGCTGGTCAAAATCTATTCACATTTATATTTAAAGCAAAAAAAAAAAAAATTGACCATTTCAACGCTGTTTTTCACCATTTCCCATTGACTTGATCCGAGCCCACATCCTGAATTTCAATGCAAAAATTCTGAAAATGGCAAAAAGCTGCGGGCGGCGTACGGACGGGTTTTTTTCTTATTATTTGCAATAATGAACCATTGGAATCGAAAAAAAACCCTCAACTTTCGCTCCCTCCTGAGGCACATGCAACTTTCTGCCAAGTCATAATTACATTTGCGAAAGAGAGATGGATTCCGAGGAGATCCATCGATGGTTTTAAGGTCCACATCCTCGGAGAACCAGGCACCCTGGAAACTCGTACTGGACTGCTTCAACGCCCTCAGACCACGATGAGCCCAACATAGTGCATCTGGTGTGAGTAGCAGGACACAGGGGGATAGACGGTGATGAAACGTGCTTTACTAGACATTACCAATTGAATCGTTTATTTCAGAAACCATCTTTTGGTGGTATTGAACATACGCCGTCGCTTAGGTTTCTGCGGTAAATTTCAACTCGTGACGGTTGACACATAGTGGTTAGTTTTCGGTGAAAATTGGGTGTTATTTTGTTGTTTACTATTACATTATACAGTTCTGAAGCCACATCAAATAGTTCAGATGATGAACCTAATCCCAAGCGTAGGCGTGGAGTTGTCCACGAAGAAAAAAACTCTGCAAATTCTTGACACAACGGTTCATTATCTTCTTTGTACAGATCACCCTTCTGTCTAGATCACTAGGTCTAAATGTCTAGATCCTAAATGTTAGATTAATTATTATTATCAATTTTATCAAGTACCTAGTGAAAATTATTATAATTTATTGTTAGGTATTAATAATTCGTATTTATTATTGATAATAATTATTATTAATTATGATTAATTAATACGATATAATTCTGGGGTTTTTAATACTACGTCGGTAATAATTTTTTTATAAAAGAAGTACCTACCAACAAACATTCGAAATTACCTTCATTTCCGTAGCACGAAACGCACCTCAGAACAATAAACTCGACATCACTTAAGCCATATGATGTTCCAAAGAGCTTGTTAGTATGAAAATGGACCTGTATTTCAACAGTTTGATTCACGATCGTGTTGTGAGGCACAATCTTTGAGCCGTCATTGTGAACGAACGGCTGGTCGTACACAGCTGCGGATGGTCTTAAAAAATTTTACGGAACAAACTCTATCTAAATATGAAATAAAAAACATACCGGCGTAACATGGCGTACGGTGTACGGCGTACGGCGGACGGACGGATTTTTTTTTATTCGATTTTCTGAATCTACGTATCTTGAAACGTAAACCAACAAATTTTGAGGGGGGGTTAAAAAAATTTTTTCTTTGGGCGATTCCAATGGTTCATTATCGAAGATAATAAACCAAAATATTTGAAGGAGACTAGACCTATATTTAAGCTGCAAAATATTTTTTTTTTTAGTTTTCCGAAAGTTGAAAAAAAGCGCACTTAGGTGATTTCTGAAATAAACGAGTCATAGCGAAAGATACCATCGCAGGAACCAACTCATGGACAAAGACACTGCAAGCTCACGGTAACAAAAACGAACCCAAACCTCACTCAGGACATATTCCACCGAAGATACACACACAAAAAGCATTGATACAAGGAGCAACTCTGCTATGAATATATCGCTCATTGGCCGCAATAGGGTCATATCTCCAAATTTCATGCTTCGGGGTAATCGAAAAAAAAAAAAAACCATTTCAACTTTGAAATATTCCGCTACGAATTTCACGAAGCGAGGTTTTAAAGCTCTAATTTCTGAGCTTTAAAAACTGGCTTTGTGAAATTCGTAGATATAGTGATAGGTTCCGCCAAGACGTGGGGTTCGAAACCCAAAGTTCTCACGTGCGAATTGAAACATAGCAAATTCAAGGGTTGGGTTCAAAATGCCACAAAGTTCTGAATATCATTTTATAACAGTAATGTAGGTACCTAATATAAATTAAAGGTCTTCTATATCGATCAGTCTATTCGATCTTTCTATGGCTTGATCATGTTAACAGAGCATGAACGTTAGCCATTATATGAGGAATGATCACGCCACTCTCGACCTTCTCTTCACCAATTAAAACCTCGTAGTCAAAGAGGAACAACGGACTGACCTCTCAGTTGACTCCTTTGAGTCAGCTAATTGTATTCCTATGGCTGTACCGACTACCGACCCATGTACGTCAAGTTCTCCCCTAGTTCTACTCACAAACTAGCTTGTATTCGGAAATCTTTTTCGCGAATAATTAATAGTTATTATCGTCATTTTCCTCACGATTCAAAACAGCGGTGACGCGGGTAAAAATTGCGTCTTTTGTCCAAACTTCGGATTTAGCGTTCCCAAAAATGTCTCTCTACCTAATTTTACTAAATCAAGAAGATTGCGGTTATTACAAACAAGTTTACAACTACTCACAACAACGCCAGGTAGGGCGCAAGGGATGAACATATGAACGGGAGCGGGGGTGGGGGGGATCTTCTATGTACGTGTAGGTACATGTATAAGTTCATACTGATTAATTTCCCATCAACCTCAAAGCTAAATCTTGTTCAGTTCGTAGGTAGGTATGGATATTTAATAATGAATATTTTATGAAAGTATCCATCATTGCAAGCTTCATCTCATTTTGGATCCGACATGAGAAATCCCGGTTATTTGGGGCGCAAAAAATGTCCAGATCTGCATTCTGTGAAAAGACCCTACAATTCACTAAAAATGATGGTGTTTGTAAGGTAGGTAATTTACTAATGCAAATGGAATTTTCAATGTCCAATACTTCTTCCAGAGCAAAATCTTTATTTGTTCTTTTTCCAATTGTGAGAAAATTTGAAATATTGTCCAACATTGGCCCTAATTAGTGAGGATATGGAAGGTTTTGGATTTATTTCTTCACGGGGGAGGGGGGCGGGGCTACCAAACCGCCTGCTTATTTGCTAAAAAAAGAGTCTTCGATGCTAGTAACTGTACTTACTGATCTAAACTTCTGTAAATGGAGGGAACATTTATTTTGGTATTCGAGTATTAGGAACTATTCGAATGACAACTTATCTGCAAACGAGCAAATGAGTAATTTGCATCGATTTTGGTCAGCTGCCTGAAAAGTCTTCCCAAAACTTTAGGGAATTTAGAGAAGCTGGCTGCGTTTGAAAAAGACCGCGGGAGACTACTGGTGGGCCACTAGATTAAATTTGTAAATTAAGTAAATTTGCTTAAACGAATATTGCTGGCAATACTATACAACTGGAGGATTTTTTTTGTTTTTTAAATGGCTTCGGCCTTTGTTTACCATTTGCTAAACAAATACAACAGAATACATTAAATGTACAATACATTTGCTTTTGTATATTTTATGAAATGATGAAATAAATCATTTTCAGGGATTATAGTCCATGTCGATAAAAAACTTGAACACTGCTCCATAAACTGTTTTCTTTTGGGATGTGAGAATGGTTTCCAAGGACATGGGCTGCGTCAAGATTCGTTGCAGGGAGTTTTCATGGGTCCACATCTTCGGGCTAGGGGTGGACATTCCAGCAGCACATGTGCGATCGTCTCCTCCTATTCGGAATCGAAAATTGAAGGAAATTCCCCTCAAGTAATCAACAACTCAAATCTAGGTAGACTACTGGGTCATTTGAAATGATTGAAGTCCTATGCATGGGTACTATGAGGGGACTGCTTGTTCTTTAGTCTCACTTAAAACCTAACGGCGAAGGATTGAAATTTGGATTTTGAATTCCCCCCGTAGTTCTTTCTTGGTAACTGTGCAGGGCCGCCGAGAGCAACGACAGTCCCAGGGGAAAAAGTATCTCGGGCCCCCTACATCACCAGCTGTGATAATTAAGGCTGTTAAAAAAATTAAAGACATTTAAATGAGTCATTATTGAACATTAATTATAAATAATACACTTGAACACTACAATACATAATAGGATTTCATTATAATATAATGAAATCCTATTATGTAATGTAGTGCTTAATTGACAAATATGAAATTAATGAAATCCTATTATGTACTGTAGTCGGCAAATTGACAAAGGGACGAAGGTATCTGCAAATTTTGAAATTTTGAGATAAGTTCATTTCAGATACCAGAACACTCGTCTCTATCAAGTTATGATAACCTCCAGGCGTTCGACCCCTTCGAAACCCAAGAAAAAAAACCGTAACCAAGGGACGTATCTGCCAGAGTAGCAATTTCCGCAATGACAAAGGGACGTATCTGAATCCCCGATCTGACAAAAAGGCGTAAGCGGCAGATACGCCCCTCTGTCATGTTCCTGACTTACGACCAGATTTTGGACTTCGCAGCCGTGTCACAGACACTAAAGAAGGTCATTCCTTGGCGGAAGGTCTGCATGATTGTGTACTCAAAATCTGACGCAGGCTCAGTGGAAATAAAATACAAAGAGGACTACGAGGGAGAATTCAAGACGGTAAATTACCAGTCTCCCAAAGGTCGACGCCGGACCAGCAACGACTCTCTGCCAAGAGCGTATCGACAAAAACTGCAAATTTCCGACGTCAAGTTCAGAGACCTCAAGAAAATGTGTTTGGATGGTATAATTCCGGCAGAATACCACCCTTACTACCTAAGTCTTCAACCTTCTGCTGAAGTTGAGGACAGGTTGTCTGAACCTGACCAGGATGATGACTCAGAGTACGAAAGGGAAGAAGAGTGAAAGTGCAGTGGCCTGGTCAGCTTTTAGTGGTTGAAAATGAGAGTTTCAAACAAAGATTATTGGAAATGATTTTAATAATTCCTATCTTTATTAATTTTTCCGTGATCCTTTCAACTACTACTTGGTGCCTAGTTTTAGTTAGTTTCTCGAATAAAACAATTTTATTATTCATTCTATTTTCTCTTCGGTTTCTCCGCTTTTCAACAATTATTCTGTACAGCAGAATTGAGAGCTCAGAAATGTAACGGTCGCTAAAGAAACAGAAAAAAAAGCATTCAAATGAATAAAAGGTAAGGGAGTAGGTATAATCTTTACTTTGTTTATCAATTTACCAAAACCTCTTTCAGCTTGTGATACACTGACAGGGATAGTGCAGAAAATTCTTGCCGCGACGCAATAATTACGAAATAACCTTTCCAATTTTAGCTTCTTGATTGGATTTAAGTTGTGATTATTACCGAAATTAGCTGTGGGAATTACTTTCATGTCTTTAATTTCAGCTAATGTTATCTTTGTAAATTGAGCATAATTGTCATATCTTCAACTTCCACGGATCTATAAGTATCCCACAACAATTTGAATGTGTCTCTCACGATTTAAATCTCTGCGTCAAACGTGAAATTATCAAATCCATTAAGCGATAAAAACAATCTTAATTTTAAAATCGTTTGAAGCATCTCCGGTTACTAATTCTTCTTCATTTTGTGGAGGTTCATCAAATTGAAAAAATCTGGACTCGGATTTTGGAGACTACTATATGGATAAAGATTACTCAGGTAGTAATCTCAGTTTACTTAGGAGGTAATAAAATAAAAATTTGTTCATTCATACTTATTGAATATTTTTGAACATTAATTTTTGTTAACTCTCCGGCTGCCCGGGCCCGGGAAATTTCCCCCCTTCCCCCCCACCCCATCAAAGCGTACCTGCGGATGAGCACTAGGGGTGAGTCGTACTGACTGAAACCGTTCCGCGGAACCTATTCCACCCCCGGAACGGAACGGAAGTGACAACTTGTGCAAATAATCCGTTCCGCCCGGAACACTGATTTTTTCTCGGATTTCAACTGTAAGGAATTTTTCAGTCACCCAAACTGAAAGAATTCATAAGATTTTCCCCAACGACCCATCCCTAATGTGCACGGTTGAAGAATGTTTACCACGGCAGTATACGTCAACGTTATCATGGATACTATAAAATCCATGACGTTATCAACCACCTAGAAGGTTCCCTATCAGCTGTTTGAAGTGGTCTGGTCGAGCTCCGTTTGGCTTTATTATTATCCTCCCGTCTAAATCTAGAAGCCAGATTCAGTGAAGAGGTGTTCCGAATAGTTACGGTATCAATTGTAGATGTAGTCATATTTCGAACTTTTACGAACGATTCTCCGGGGTGCGGTTGGGGTTAGAACTATGTCGGATTTCACTACCGGTAAATCTATTTTCGTCTTGGCCATAGTCGCTGGATGTTTCGCCATATTATGGCCCAATGTTTTCTATCCCATGTTCCAGGGGCAGCCTCTTGATAAAATTGCTGAGCAAGGTAAGCAACATGACAATCAATACTATTTTCTCTGTTCATATTCGAGACTTATAACTGAATTTCAGCTGATTGAATCACGTATATCACAGCTCTATGCTACTGTTTCCGTACATGCGTCGGTATTTGGGCTTCGAATCCAATGTGATACAAAAGTGGACCAGTTGATTTATTCAACTACCCGTCAACAGGGCCTAAGTATTCTCAAGTGGCTGCGTTACCAACAAACGTGTAATGAATGGCTACTAATACATGGGGTAATACTAATAGGTACTTCAGCTCTGTTTTCCTGCACAGGTTTCCCAACAACTAATAATAATATTATTAGTTGTTGGGAAACCTGTGCAGGAAAACAGAGCTGAATTATCTAAATCTATCACAATCGATTCAGCACCTCGGGAACCACGTAGATAATAAGTACATTAATTTTTATTATTGTTAGGGCAAAGTACGTCGGTCATGAACGCTAGTCTAGGAGGAAAAAAATCTCTCAATGGTCGTCAACTTACAGTCTTATCAACTGTTTGATTGTTAATGAAGGAGCATGAAATTATATGTTCTTAGTTTTAGGAGACACACCCATAGAAGTACCATCGAGACCTAAGTGTTCATGGGCATTTAATTGAATTTCCTTTGTTCTGAAACTGTTCTAAATACATCTGCTGTAGGTGTCATAGCCATTCGTTTAACTACACCAGTGTTTGATGGTTGTTTTAACAAGTAGTAGGTTTTCAAATTCATCGTTATTTACTGTATCTTGTTTGTATATTGACGCTGTAGGTACTCTACTCTCAAGACCAATCGGAACATGAAAGTACTCGTACAGCCAAAACTGATGGGTGTTTTTATATTACCGTATTTGTATCTGGCCTAGGGCCTGTTATTTAGTTATTCTAGCTAAAAGCACCTGTGTAGGAGAAGAGGCCGGCAAATAGATTTATACTCAGTACCCGACCTGTTCTCAGTACTCTCTGTATAATATACATATTATTCATATTATGAAAAACGTTGCTGGCAATTCTGTGTGATCTAGGCTCAGCATCAGTGAATATTGCGTGACACCTTTGATCGGCAATAGGTTCACATCATTTCAATTTCATTTTGTTCATTTGGTTTGGACACCTTTCAAATTGGTTGATAAATCAGTTTCTGTGTGGAAAGTATGTCGTTTTCCTCTACATATTATAAATGTGTTGGAGCTGATTTTATTATTATGACGTTATTTATTCTTTTAAACCTTGAACAGGAAAAGGCGGAGGAGCAGGATGTTGTGACGTAATTTTCGACAAAGATGTTAATGCTATCAAGCTGGTCGCTGAGTTGTGTGGGAAGGTACTGGAAAAAGAGCCTAACTATGAAAGAGATTTTGCGCTTTATATACTTCAAGGGAAATTGACCAAGTCCATTGTCAACACTTGTCAGAAGGCAGTTTTAAAACAATGTGCTATTGATGTAGCTGAATTTCTCAATGAAAAAGTCAACCTTGGAAGATCGTACAAGCAACTTGTGGATGATTTGAGGTCATTGAACAGCTCTTTATGCTTGAAACATGCATTCGGAATCTCTTTTGGTAACTTTGGTCATCCGCGGCAAATGCGTGTTTGGGGCATTAATCAGCCAAGTAAGGAATTTTCACTGCATTGTACGAATTGTGAAAACTAACCTGTTTCCTGATTCAACCATTAGTACTCTCTACTTCCTACTCGTATCAATTGACATCATCCACTTACTTACTCATGTTTGCTAACTAACTGTTTGCTGTGTGCTTCTTCGCGACTCCTACTCAAATGATTTGTTGGTGATTGCATTTGATTTGCTGAGAGGTTATAGTATATAAATAATTTAAACAAAACATCTGACTACATTTGACACATTTTACGCCCAATAATTTAAACCGATTCTCTTTTCATCTCATTTCTGTTCTATTTTGAAGGTCTGTTGGAACTTTCTTTTCTCATTGATGTTTTTTCTCATTTATGTTGCATAATGTATTACAAGGTAACATTGAGAATAATTATGATTACTATTAGGTATTACTATTATCAAGAAGCATTTTGTCAAACTCACATAGATTTCTGTGGATGTAGTGGCCCTGACAGTAGCTTGCAGAATCTTCAGTATTTTGAATCAAAGGGAATTGCCTAAACATAATTAGAAGTAGGTACACTAGACAGGTTTTCACGGAAAACGGACGTTTTTTGTCTGCTTCTTTTAAACTGTCTTACTACATCTTACTACTATAATAACTGCCCGAATTCGTGGATTTTGTTGCGGTACCTACTGCCCTAACATGAGACAATTTAGGTTGTGTTTCACAGAGTGAATTTGTGGTTACTTGACCAGCCCAAGCTGGTAACTTTGCTGTTGAATGTTTCTATGTGAGATGAATAGATATATTGTGAATATTACTGCACCTTTCGTATGGATTCATGTTATTGTGTTTAATTTTTAGAACATATGCACCAGGAACGCCCACCTCATTTACGACCTGATTTCCTCCATCCGGCATTGCGAGAAAAGGGAAGGGCAATTCCTCAGTCCCATGTTGTCCCAAAGGTTGTTATCGACGGGAGAGTGAGTTCATATTCCTATTCCTCTGAGTTGATAAATCATAGTCTTTAGAAGCAAGTTGGCCTGATTGTTTGTGCAATTAACTTAAATTTACGGTAATCTAGTTTTGGTGTTTGATTGGCAAGTTTTCATCCATTTGGTTAAGTTTACCCAGTAATAGATGGAGGAATGGTTAGAGGGCTAATTCAACAGGTAGGTACAAGAGATGAGAATTTCTAGAATTGTTGTCTTGACGTGAAAAGGTCAATAATCTTAACTAATACCTCGCTATTCTTGCTTTTCGCCAGACGTAGTTTTTTAGCAAGTTTTCGAAGAAAAGGAAGCTGTGGTACTCAGTCCTAAATTTTTAAAACTCGAACTTCCGGAAAATGTTTACCTATACCAAAATCCGTTTCAGACCATCCTAAAGGTATGTGTCACTCCAGGCGATCTCTCGATAGAATTGAGATAAAAAGTTCAAATTCGCACGAAACATCTGTCTTCGTAATTGAAAGGCTAAGTTCGTATATGAGAAGAATCGGGACACTCTAAGGAGTGTTTGGGGGAATTTGAAGGGGGAAAAATTACCCATAAATTCCCAAAATTAAACATTCTGAAAAGTTACACCTCATTTCAAAGATTTGATAACGCTGAACAAGGTGGTGAAGTCAGAATTGCGATATCTTATTCCGTTCTCAAGCGGGTGCACTTTGAAGATGAAGAAACGTGGTTGTTACTTGAGATAGTCATCACGGTTCTTCTGCTCTAATCTGATAATGGAATGAGATATCGTAATTCTGACCTAACCATCGTCTTCAGCATTGAAAAATCTATAAACTGAGGTGTTACTCGGCAAAAAAAGGAGACAAAATGTGTTATAAAACCAGTTATTTCTTCGAAAATTCGCTATTATAGCCATGCTGCATGGCTGTGGATTTTTTCACTGAGTCATGGTTCTAGTTGGGAAATATTATAATTTTGTTGATGGATCATGGAGTGATGTGGAATATCTCTACTTGTTTGGTTGTGAATGGCTGCAAACATCAAGATCTGGGAGGGGTTGGAGGTGGCCACAGTAGGGTAATATGGGAGAACTATCCAAATTTTGAAATCCGTTCATTTTTTGGTCCATGATGTTACCAAAATATATTTTAACTCTTCAAATCAAACAAATTTCATTTAACACATTCCTGGTAAATTCATATTTCCATCGCAGGGCGTTAGGTACTTTACTGAAGTCTTGCTTATTTCGTATTTTCTATTCCCTTTCTTCTCACTCGAGGTTTATTGTATTTATAGCCTGGCCCAATTCCTGGATTGCGCCCTCCCATGGGAGGTGCTGGACATGTTGTGCCTGCACCAAAAGGAGGCAGCACAATGGGGATCGTCATGCCAATGTACACCATTGGGATTGTGGTATTCTTCCTTTATACAATGATGAAGGCAAGTTAATACTATTCAACCTCCATTTTTAAAAATAGCAATTTCTTCCTTTAGGTTAGTTACGTTGCAACTCAAAGATGAATTATTCTATAACAAAAATATTTATATTTACATTTTTTCTTTAGCTGATATTCAAGAAATCCGATGTCTCATCCAGTTACGAACTTCCACCAGATCCTGACTTTGGGAACACCGTTTTTGGAGATGGTTGCAACAAGTCTTTTGCCAATGGAAAGGAAGCCTATGATGATAGTAAACTAGGTATTTCACATATTTTGAGATTTGGTATCATTTTTGAATTTTTCTATTTGTTTGTCCAGTATGCAAAATTTTAGGTGGTGGATTGGTGTTAGTTTTAGTCACATAGTGGTGGGTATGTAAATTATGATTACAGTTTTCACTCTGACTATGAACTGATTAATTTGCAATCGGAATTACTTAGCTTGGGAAACATGGTTTTTGTCTTCACTATATTGGTCATAGATTTTGCTAACAAATTGTAGGTTTAATGGAATGTTTTGATGTAGGTTCTAGATCTGGTCTAAATCTGTGTCTTACTGGTACATTGTGCTCTGAGGTAGTTTTCTGGCAGAATTATTGTTCACCACCAATTACCCATGACTTTAAAATGCTCCAATGTTTCCCATCTCCGTAAAATGATTCCAGGTATAATTTTGTGTTCTATTCTTCAATGTTGAGATCTTCATTTTAATAATTTGCATTATCAACCCAATACACAAACTTTTTTCTCAGTCGGTTCTTTTTTTAGCACTATTATTATTTGTTAGGCTATCCTTAAATCAATATAACCTATGTTAGTAAATGGCGTTTTCAGAATTGTGAAATTCTGATCAATTCTTTGATTATGTTTTACCTCATTCTATTTGGGCATCCCTTTCCAAGTTAACAAGAAATGCACAATTATCCCAAAGGCATGAATTGAAACAATAACGATGTTCATCATTCTGTATTATGTAAAACACCATTAACATCATTCCATGCAGTGCAACATTTTTTTTTGTGTGTTATGAATTTTGTTGGCACAATACAATAATAATGACAACGAGGCAATAATCGGTTCAAATTGTTCCTCCTCCAACATCATTGGTAGGTTGAGAAAGGGATGTCATGGGGTTGTTATTAAGGAACAATGAGTACGCCACCTGAGAAAAACAGTTGAAAAATTGTTGAAATGTCTCCTTCACTGAAATTCCAGAAATTAGTTCAATTGTTCGTATTCAAATTTACAACAAATTCATATATACCTACCAGAGATTTTCCCATTGGTGGTTGTTTTGATCTCCATTTCTTATTGACTTTACTCAGGATTTTAAACGTTACAGTTAGTAAGTTATTGTCAGGATCCCCCACTCCCTATGATACACTTGGAAAAAATCGACAGACGCTGAATATGTTGAAATACGTCTTAGCTGAATTGTTGTTACACCCAACCAATTAAAAATGTTGTTTGGTAATGGAGGAATCTGTGAGCGGATGTTCATGAGACAGATTGAAACAGATACTTTGGTGTTTGTATGGAAAGCGGAATCGAGTAGCTGTACAGTTAAAACACTTTGAAATGTATATTTACCAGGGCCTATTAAAATTATTACAGAGGTAAGAATTAATAATAGTGAAGTAAGGATGGCTCTCCTTTAACTGTCACATTTCAAGTTATTGATATCATCAATTTTACCAAGTTCTTCATCTGATTTTGTCTTCTTATCTCATTGCAACATGGAGGTTGGAGAGAGAGGGATACAAGTAAGTTTATCATATTTCGTTTTTTAGTAAATTTATTACGACTGTTCTAATGAAATGGTGAAAATGCAAATCATTCTAAATTCATCTAAAAGTACATTTATGAGCTCAATTTTCTATATCAAATAGTTATAGTTTTCTTCACTTTAAAATTGGTTTTGGGTTTAAATCATAGGGTTAAAATTTAAAACTCAGAAAGTTATGTGAATATTTGATTTAGTTTAATGTTTGACACTAACATGCACGTTATTCAACTATCCAACATGATCATCAAGATTTTCTTGAATCAAACGTCCTATCATGTATGTCAGTTGTCCGTTCTTTTTACTACTGGACCTACTAGGGTTTTGGAATTGGAATATACAAATAGAAGGCTGGAACATTGTCTGTAGTTCTCTAAAAAATGGTTCTGTAAAATAGGGGTTTTCAGGGGAACTTAGGAGTTTGAATTAACTGTTGACACCAGCTGCCTCATTATACAGTGTGTCCCAGCAATCCCCCACTTCAAAATTACTACTTTTTGTTTATTAAACTTTGAAAAACGCTCATTCATTTTGGATTATTATCTACCATAATGAACCATTGGAATTGACCAAGAAAAATATTCTTTCAAAGTCGGTGGGTTTCAAGATACTTACTTAGAATCGGAAAATCAAATATTAAAAAAAAAAAAAAAAATCCGTCCATATACCATCTGTGGCAGATGCCCAGTGAGAATTTTTGTATAATGTTGAAATTCTGGATAAGGGCTCATACCAGCCCCAGGATGATTCTTGAACCTCTGCGGCCCCTAGGTCAATCGGAAGGGATGCAAAATTGGTCTAGTAATTTTCAAAAGGTCTTGTCTCAAAAATGTTGAATGGAGTAGTAAAGCTTTTGGTACAAATTTGAATAGAGTTCGATTCAGAGAAATTTTTGAGACCTTGTCGGAGCGTTTTACGACCAGCCGTTTGTTCATAATGACGGCACAAAGGTAGAGCCGAGAGTAAATCGTCAACATGAGCTTGAAACAAGCGGTGAAATTCCAGGCCTAAGGATTAGCTGATTCAAACAGTTTTGTGATATCGAGTTTCTTGTTCTGAGATAGATACTTTTTTGTGCTATCATTTTGGATACCTATGTGTTGTTAGGTACTTCTAATTATAAATTATAGCCATCTGGTCACCTTCTGGAACGAACTGACAATATTTGATTTCACCCCCCCCCCCCCCCCATCACCAATCTTTTTATATAGTTGACCTAGGCTGATGGGCGATTTTTGGAGGAGATAATAAACAATGGTGGAAAACTTTGCAGCGTTTTTTCGTTTGCTGCAACTTCTTCTCACATTCGTCGACTATACAAAATAGGAGTCAGAGTAGGTTTCCTCGTCACTTTATTAAACAAATCAATGAGGCAATTTTTCAGAAGAACGTACCAACTCAATTTTATTTCTCTTTGTGTTTGAACTTAACATGGCAAATAGAAACGTGTTCACAGTTCAAGAATTACTCCCACAAATTTTAAAGCAATAATTCGTGATGATGGTGGAAATTGAAACTGATGGAGAAGGTCTTCCAAAAGGCGAGCAAATAAGAACACATTTTTCAATGTTATTTTATTATAATTACCTGCAAATATTCATTAGTAGTTTTCTTCACTTTTCACGCCGACGTGGTAATATCACATCACGATGGTAATTCATGTCACATAACAAAGAAGTGGGTTGGGGAATCGTTTATTTATGAATAAATGAATAGGATATCACGGGTATGAAATACAATGCTACATATATGCGACCTGAGTTATGAAGGGTGGTTGATACTTGATTGTTTAGTTGCATTCAATATTCATTCCTCTCATATTCGTTATTTGTTAATCTATGGACTCAAATTTCAAATGTGACACTTTCTTGTCAGAACCTTCATATTTTAGTACAACACTCATATTGCAAAAAAAAAAAAAAAAAAAAGTTTTCAACTGAACCCCACCGTTTACATCTAATTAACAAAACGTTGCAACTTTTTCCACAAAGGTAATTAGCTAAAATATCGGTTGAGATGTTAACAAACAAATTATATGCCTAAATAAGATTTCTTCATAATTGATTGGTATTTATATCATTCAGGGTTAAAAGATTCACTACAAGAATTACTTGCCACTAAAGATTTAAAAAACCTTTTTACATAAATACAAATACCTCAGAACAACAAGCTTGACATCACAAAACTATAATATAGTTTTGTGATGTCAAGCTTGTTGTTAAGCATATTATGCTGTTTGAATCAGCTGTTCCTCAGTATTAACAATGGCCTGGAGTTCTACCATTTCATTCAGGCTCACTTTTTTTCCTCTTGGTTCAATCCCAATGGTTCATTATTAAAAATAATAAACCAAAAAAATCGGCCTGTCCGCAGCGCTTTGCGAATAATTCTAAAAATGTGCTGAGGACAGGCGGATTTTGTCAATTTCATCAACTCCTAAATTCCTTATGTCCTAAATTGATGAAATGCGGAATATGGGGTCACAACCTGAGGTCAATGGGAAGAGGAATTTTGAAGTTTTCAAAGCGTCATAAGTACCACGGAAATTTTTACAGAACGTTAAAGTTTCCTGTATAAATTTGAATAGAGTTCAGTTCGGAGGATTTTTCAAGGCCATGCGGAGGGTCTTAAGACCACCCATTCGTTCACAAAGAGGGCCCAGAGGCAGAGCTGATAACAAATCGTCAACATGAGCGTTAATCAAAAACGTTGAGATTTAGGGCCAATGTCCATACTGGAGTACACCTGGTTCAAACCACACATGGTTTTGTGACATCGAGTTACTTGTTCTGAGATAGAGTTCTTATTTACAGAAGGAAGGTCATTTCAAATATTTCGTGGTAGGCACTTCTCGGTATAAAGTACCTATTGCCAATTTGGCTTCGTACAATATGAAAAGCCACAAAAGTAGTTTGTCATCTATTCAAATGTTTAATTCGTCATTCATATAAATTAATTATATACCATCACTGAGCTAGGGGCTCCCCCTCCCCTTAAATCGGAGGATATTGTCCATAGTATAGTCAGCTAGACAGAAGATAATAAACCGTTGTGGAAAAATTCGCAGCGTTTTATAATATGACTGCAAAGGATCTGACAGTTTTCAATGTTGCCGTCATTCACTAATATTTGAATAAAATCTCAATCTTGATGTTCATTAATTACATCTTAAAATAAATTCATTTTAATTTATGGCATTGAACCACTAAAATGTTGATTGATGGCCATCACTTTTCAAGTATCCTGTTCACATAGAATCTCTTATTTTTCTTTAGCCCATTTGATTACAAAATGTATAATTTCATGCAATATCATGCGTCTTTTACTTGATTCTTCCGTTTCTCCATAATGATTGATATGTTATGACTTGTGTATTTTTTTAATCATTCATTGATCATACTGTCTAGGAGGTATTTATGGAGGGTGGGGATATTTATAGAAGTATTGAAGTAGGCATGAAGAAGGTGGGATTCTGGCTTTGAATGTCAATTCTGGCTCCTACTCTTACTTGGAATGCTTCGTTCGACCCCTCACTATGATTTCATTCTAGATGAAAACATCTATCTACAAGCTATACAAATCACCACGAATAACTTCCAACTATTCATGAACCTAAACACAACTGTCTCTGTCCTCGAACCTAACCAACAGCCATTTTCGCCTTTGGAAAATCCGACAGGAGACATTGGGAGCATTTGGGAAATTAGCTACAGTGTATGGTTAGATGTACTGAACTAATATTAGCAGCCCTCCATCTTATAATATCTTCATGTAGTTATATGAAGACCAGACCATTGATCAGAGTGAGATCAGTGCCTAGGTTATTTTTCCCAATGTAGATGGAGTTAAAACTGGTTGCTTTTTCATTTCCTTATCATGAAATATTGTCTGTATAGTGTCTTGATGATTTGATTCATTGCAATAGAAAGAGCTTCATCCTCCACTTTTTCCCCAAAGTCACTTGATAAAGTCACTTTATATTTCCTATTTTATTAGCATGGTAACAGAGTTTTGTTTCATCATTGTAGGCTGGCTTAGTGAATTTATTCATGATTTGTTCAATAATTCTTTACATATCCATTTTTTGTAAATATATTGCTATTTGGTCCTCTCTCTTTTTAATTTAGTAACGTGGTTCTTAACATCAGAGTTTTACATGGTGCTCAATCCCCACTCTTCACTTCATTTTGATTTTTTCGAAAATTATTCAACATCAAAATAATATTTACTGTAAGTATGTGAATACGTGATGTATAATATTTTTGGGAGAAAAGTTTGTCTCGACAGTTTCATTCAACTACATCTGTTGACCTCACTTTTGTGCATACCCACTTATTGTTGCTTCTGGCGCTTACACGAATTGTAATATTCGTTGTCATTGCATTATACATGCTCTTAAAACTAATCACTTGTCACTTTGCTTTTAACATGATTCATTCCATTGATCCTAGAGATTTTCGGTAGGTACGTATAATTGGAGTTCCTCTTCAATAATTGGAGATATTTACAAGTATACTGATTTATAACTACCCACGTACATTATCGTGTTGATGAATCCAGAGGGTTGATCAATTACTTTGAACATACTGATTAAATACATGTTAGGGTAAACTAATTTAATATTTTCAAATCCTAATCACTTCCATTTTCCTGAGTGATAATGTTAATGAAACTTCCAAGGGTCCAGTGAGGTGGTTTTTGAATGCTAGTTAAAATCTAATCATTGGTATTTCTCAACCACTACAAACCACTATCAAGATCTAAAAATCATCTCATCTCACAAACCATTTTTCTTTTCATTCTACATGTCATGTTGTCAGTGTAATGAAATTATTTGGCGCTCCTTTAAGAAAGTTCTTGTTTTCATCAGTCACCAAATTCTACTTATCTCTTATGATCAAATTATTATGATTTAATCTAAACATAAAATAATTTCTACGCCTTTAAAATAATTGATTCTTCTAGGTGTTTGATTCTTCTACGGGCTTACTCTCATATTGATTAACAATTATTGTTGAAGGTTCTGTGCTCGTTTAGGGAGATGAGTGTGCATTATTTTGAAGTTAGTGGTATGAGTTGAGGTTGAAACTTTCAGGGGACTTGGAACTGGATTTATTGAAGAAGAGGTTACAAGAAACAGAAAAGGCAATGGAAAGAATAGTTGCTAAGATGATGTCACTTCCAAACAACATAGAACCAACAGAGGTATCACTTGATACTCAAGAAGAAAACCAAATACTTTAGCCTTCAGTGCATTACTGACCCCATGCATTTAAAGTAGATATTTCAAGCTTGCTTTCTTGGTACTTTCATCGATCAAAAACATTAAAGACATGTTGATATGAATTTACTTCATCTAAACATCATGTTTGCACTTTTAGTGAATTGGTTTCATTATACTTGCATGTAATTTTGGCTGTGCCTTTCCATTTCTTGAATATTCTCTTATCTTTAGTCAGTACTCATATCTAGTGATTTGTAGAAACTAACATTTTCGTAACCACTTTGCTCCTCTCCTACACATTCTTGCCAAGAAATAATTTTTTGTTGGATTTAATGAAGTACATTCCCCACTGTCCTATTGATTTTGTCACTCCACAAATCTCCATGCTTTGCACCTGGCAACCTATCGCATTAACGTTTGTGGGATCGTCTTGATAAATCATCGCCATCAAATTATGTCATTACTCATAGACATCAAATCAACAAACTACTGAAATTACTTCTATTCAATAATACCGTGCAACAACTATTTATTATTGGTGATAATATGGGCACATTTTCTGTAAACCAACTGCATTGGTACCAGACCTCATCTAACAGTTATTAACATTTCTAGATATTCACCCAATATTCCTCATGCAGCTCCTTTTTGGTAAAATCACATTTCATTTAATCTCATTGGATTTGGTTGTAACAAGATCTATATGTATGTAGATCTGTATATGTACTACTTGGGTTTTGCTTCTATATGGATATCCTCTCCATGACAACCTTCAGTCATCAATTATGTATAGGCTCCCACCTGCAACCCCTTGACATGAACAATTAAGCTAACTGTGTACGAATATCACAATAATTGTCATTGATCAAATATACACGATTTGAATGGTTTTGTATCTAGAATGTTGGGATTTTACATGGTCAGAGATCAATCTAATTATTTATTCCAATATGGGATTGAAGTAAAAGGGGGCTTGAAACTGCCTAGGTTCTTTCAACATTTGAAAGTTATAATATTTTATTAAAAAATTCATGTTTTTCTTGAAATGGCTCAACCACACTCGATTTTGCAGGTATACACCAAATTTTCTCTCTGTCAGATCCTCAGCAGACATTTTTCCAAGTTGGTTATTTCCAAAAAGTCGAACCTATTGTATGGAGCTACAACCTTTGAATGTTGGTAAACAAAAGTTGTACTTATACATGGAACATGGAGTGTAACTGCATTCAATGGCATAGCAGTTATTGCCATTCATGAACGTTCTTGTTTCGAAGGGTTTCCCGGCTTTTTTTGGTCAGTGTGCAGTTTAGGGCATATTATTGACCAATTTCTTTTACTTTCTGTCTCAATTGCCCATTGAACAGTTATTATGATTCTAAGAATTGTGACTGGTGGGAGTATCAATTCATATCTATAAATTACAATCTACATAGACTCTGAATCTTCAAGAATGCTGAGAACACTCAGTTAATGATTGAGTTAATGATCACTTGCATAATTGAGTGACTTAGTTTTCATTCCATCCTTGTGAATTTTTGAGTAGGTATTTGATTGGACATTTTCCTAACTATCAATACCTCTTGGAATTAAGGTGAGCTATCATTGTTTAGTAAGACCTATCTTTTTTCTGTAGTTGTAACTGCAATCACAGGACTTGTTGAAGAAGTCAACAGACAAATTCGCTCAGAACTCCTTCCGGAGAATAAGGTATCTCATTGATAAGACCATTAATGCTCATGATTCCTTAAGTAAGACAAGGTTTTTGTATCATCTCATCAGTCTTATATAAATTTTACCAAAACTCGTAATTAACTGACTAATGACTGCTGTAAATACCGGTTATTTTCTTCACTATCTAATACTCCATGTCATGCTATACTTTTGTTATTTAGTGCTAAATCTCATTTTGTTTCCTGTTTGGAGTGAGAGTTCTCTTCAATCCTCGGGTTTTTTTAAAGTCTCCTTACATTCTTTCTGGTGCATTAAAATTGATATGTATTGCTATTCTTCATGTGGAATGATGACTAAAAGATGTAGGATAGTAGATTTTGAACATTTCTTGCGAAATGTTGGGTAATAGAAGTGTTGAGACGTCTGAATAACAAAGATATTACTTATTTTGAATGCATAATATGCATTACACCTTTTATGCTAAATCAAAAAGATTAAACGACCTGCACAATTTATGCCTACCTCATATTGTTGTTGATATGTTATTAGGCTCATACACGTTAGGAATTAACATGAGACTAATTTCACCACATTGGTGTTAATGCTAGAGGCATGTTTTTTGAAGTTGCCATTTATAATGCTTATCATAAGAGGAATGACGTTCATAAACTGGGTGATAGTTTATATTTCATGGTACAATTGCATCTTATTCGGCTATACACCCGTGATAAATGTTGAGACTTTGAAGAGTGTTGATAGACGTCTTGGGGTAAGTTTTTCTAATCCTGTAGAGAAGTTCAAGTTACTTTTGGGGCAATCATAAGTGGGATCTGTGGCCCAAAAAAATATATATAAAAATAATAAATAAATAGATTTGAAAAAAAAACATATCCTGATAGAACTATCAAAACCAGCAGGTGATATATTTCGACAGTTCCACATACTTCCTCAACTTCAGTTCATAGTATGTTTCTGGAATTCAGTTCACCCTCCAATAAAACTATAGTTCGCTAGTCTCCCATATTGACATCTTAGGGAAAAACACATTGACCCCTTGGCAATCAAACAATTGCTAACATGTCGCCTGTGAAATTATTTATAGCAACTTTGTAACGCCGGACAATCAAGTGCTAGACAGTTGGGGTGGGTGCTCCTTCGCCCATCCTATTTCTCCATATCTTTCTCTAACTCCATTTAAAAAAAAACGAACCTTTAGTGGTGATCATCAAATTGCCTCAAACAGTTTTGTCGTTCATTGTGCCCAGCTTTCCATGGGGAAGTGAGGTAAACTCGTTTAGGGAAGTTGACCTTCAGATTTCCTTGTGAGGTGCTATTATTATTTCAAGTAATTACTGTAGTTATGTTTTGAGAGCTGTTGGATTGTGATTTGGATACATGTCGTAAAGGTTTCCTATCTCGTTGGTAGCTGCATCTCCCTTTCCCCAAAGTAGGTACTTGATAATAAACATTTTTCACCACAAGGGATATAAAGTTGCAGGTTCTGTGTATTAGGAGTCTTGTGACACATTTGGCGGATATTGGCACGAAGAAAACACTGAACTTCCTTGGTTGTCTGTTTGAATCAGACTATCTACTTATTTCCTATTTATATTCTGCTATTGAGAAATCTCCTGCATGTTTAGATGATTTGTGTGTTGATTTGTTGTAGTTCCAGTTATCGTTTCTGCTTTTAACTTGTGGTACATATAGTATCACAACCGCCTCCCAGTATTATAATTATAAATACTTTTTGTTGATGGATTTTAACCCTGGATTTTTTTCCTATGGCATAGTCTGGGAGCAAACATTACCTAACTCCACTCTATGTTCCCAATGTACCTACTCTTGTTCCCATTTGGGAGCTAGAGCGCTCAAGCATGCTAGATCGTCTGTTCGTCATGTCCCTATTTGGGACAAAAGTTTGCAACTTCTCCTGTTCATACCTTAGGCAGATGTCTACTCAAGTCTTGGTATAGCTTGCAGGTAATTGCCTGAAAAGTAATATGCTGTTTACCGCTGATTAGACCATATAATACAACTAATATGTGCCACAGTAATATGCACAGTACTAAGCATATTATTGTGGCAAATTTGTGAAGCTATGTATTACCACTACTCCTTCTTTTCATTCACCATTGTTCAAAGGGTCGTGAAAGATTTTTAATCAACCTCCTAATTCTCATTAATTTGTTTAAATTTGATTTTATTTCTCCCCATAGAGTTGGTTTGGTAATAATATCGGTTGTACCTAACAATTGAATTTCATAAGAAGTCTTGAATGGCTTAGTACTATAATCGGAGCTACTTTTTTCATTTATTGCACAGGGTGCGGCAAGTTCAAAGCGAGATAAAAGCCATTTTATGCGTTAGAAATCTTTTATTTAAAAATAATAGTAATAATAATGTCTATAAAAATCCAAAGTTTTGTTTTAGTCAGTCTTGAAAATTATGACAGGTAGGTGACCCCCACCATTCCGAATGTACGCAATTAATCAATTTCTGGAGTTTCTCATCACTCTCACCATAATGTCTTTGCGAATATTGGCTTTTAGGTCTTGTAGGGTCCTTGGGATAGTTAACATAGACTCTGGATTTCAGAATCCCCAAAGAAAGAAGTCGCAAGGGACCAAATCGGGAGCGCAGTGGCCACCCCAAATTTTCCCTCAATGAGTGTACTCGTATTCACAATGGGAGGGGTGTCACCTACCTGACATGATTTTGAAGACTGACTAAAACCAAACTTTTTTTTTTTTTTTTTTAATAAACGATTTTTAAAATTGGTTTTATTGCGTTTTGAGAAAAAAATTAATTAGGCACGCTATGTAGAAACCTAAGTTGAATTTCTTTAATTGAGTTTGGTTTTAATTGGTAGTAGGAATAATTATGTCATACCTACTGCATGTGTTCCATAACACTCTTAGAGTCAAGAACTGGTGTTGAAAGAGCTGTGTGTGTCACTCATGGAGAGAACCACAACGTTTAACCATGCATGTGTACTTCCGTTATATTGATTTAGTATTTTGGTCTATTGTTGATGGTTGTTCTTTCCATTTTCCCTCGTTAGGCGGGATGGGATGACTGGTCTAATCTGCAGACCTTAGAATTGCTTTGTTACTTGATACAGGGGTTCTAAATGTATAATACATTAATAATTAACCTTGTATTTTACTTGGTATATTTTCTATATGGGGGTTTCGTGTGTCAGGAAAACAAAATGTACTCAGATTATTCTTCATGGATATGAGTATATTTTTGTTAATTCAAGTACAAATGTATTTGTTCTGACCTTTTCCCATTGTAACACCAGCACACTGAAGTAATTAATATATTTGTATACAGTATTAGATATACCTACAATTGATTCATATTGAATGTAATAATAAAAAAATAATAATAACTTCTTTCAAAAGGAAACATCGTAACTTCATATTATTGGAGGCAGGCGAATCTTCTCTCACTCTTTTCAGATTCTTCAGTCATACGCCTTTGTACCGATTGGTTCCTTTTTTAATTGGATAGCCCACACCAATCTCTTTTGCGTTGATGTAACATTGTGTGGGTAGATATTCATCCACCGATGGCATGGTTGATGATTTTGTTAGTTCAAGTTATTCTCCATTTTCAGGTTGCTCAAACACAAATAGAGCAAACCAAACTGGATGACAGTTGTTTTACGACTACCCACGAAGAAGAGCCACCTCGTGATGATGTTGAAGTTGAGTTGCTTCACAATACTCTTGAAGATGATGATCCTGGAAAAGGAAGTGTTAAAGTCCTTGGAATGGAAATGACGGAAAGCTGTGAGAAAGGAGCAAAATGGAGTCGCCCACCTACTCCTCTGAGTAGGCCTTCAACCCCTCAAAATATATACATCACTGGGCCTCTTGATCCTACTTCCAAACTTTTAGTCAGTGATTCTCACACAGAAACCACCTCAGATGACAACTCAGTTGTACTAACTGGAAAAGTCACATTATCACTCATCGGCCTGGATAAAGTGAGTATGATCCACCATGCAAATACAATTTATTTCATAATGTCAATCATTAGTATCTAACTATGAGAATGGTCTATAAAACTGTTTTTTCCCTAACAAAGGTTCCTTTATTCATTTGTGTTCAGGATGAAAGTGATGCTGTTGAATGCAAATCTGAAATAGGTACCGTTTTTCACGTAATCATTTTTGCTTTCCTCATTTTTCACTTTTCACATTTTTTCTTGAAGTTTTGGAAGTACAAACCTTGATATACCTACTTACTGTTTCAGAAGCCAAACCTGTTGAATGCTTGAGTACTGGTACTAATACAAGCAAGCATGCTATTGGAAATGCCGAGGTGTGATATTAACCATACATTTTATGTGCTTTGGTAAAATTTTTATTGTGATTTAATAGCTTATGCTCTGAAAATTACCTGTGGTTGTGAGATAAACTTCTTATATTTAAGATCTTCTTTTCAAATCATATTCAAGACCTTGTGACGGTTCCCGAGTTTTTTATAGAACCACTTGACATAGGGATGGACCTGGTGACGCAGTTCTATTGTCCCTTCCAACCTGGGCAACCTCCACCTTCTTTACGTTTAATGGGATCCCACCTCTAAGGGATCCCTTCTGTATCACGTTATTACTACTGCACCAAGGTTTAGGTGTCCTCTGGCGAGTTATACAGGGTGTCCCATCTAAACGGGCCCATCGGGAAATTACAGCCTTGCGGTGTGAGCTATCGACAAATTGAACTGGACCTTTTTCATAGTATTTTAACTCATCTTCACGATGCCGAAGTCCGATTTTTATTTTTCCATGTTTTAGGGTCTCAAATCATTGATTGAAACTTACGGTTTCCTCTTGACCCCCCTTTTTTATTGCTTTTTTCGATTCTAGGTTGAATTTGGAACAGAAAATGCCTCTTTGAAATTTTCTTTTTGGGGCTTCGTTTCTGAGTTATTTCACTTTTTGCGAAATACAGAAAATCGCCGTTCCTTTTAGACGTTACCAACACTTTCTTACTATTTTTTCTTCAATTTTTGAGATGTTCACCACACTGAATGACAGGTAGTTTAATGCTGATTTCAAAAGTGTGGTGAAAAAAATCGAAGATAAAAATAGTAAGAAAGTGTTAGTAACGTCTAAAAGGAATCGGCAATTTTCTGTATTTTGCAAAAAGTGGAATAACTCAGAAACGAAGCCCCAAAAACAAAAATTTCAATGAGGCATTTTCTGTTCCAAATTCAACCTAGAATCGAAAAAAGCAATAAAAAAGGGGGGTCAAGAGGAAACCGTAAGTTTCAATCAATGATTTGAGACCCTAAAACATGGAAAAATAAAAATCGGACTTCGACATCGTGAAGATGAGTTAAAATACTATGGAAAAGGTCCAGTTCAATTTTTCGATAGCTCGCACCGCAAGGCTGTAATTTCCTGATGGGCCCGTTTAGATGGGACACCCTGTATAATATTCATAACAAGTAATACCCAATTATGTGATCTTTATTGGAGGTGTCCACAGTATATAAAATCCTGAAATTCAAAATGTTAGTGATTAGCCAAGCTGGCGCGCCACTGAAAATCAAATGGAAACTGATAACTCCTTGAGACTTCTGAGCTTTTGTGCACAGTACTTCGATTATCATTTATTGGCAAAGTGGTAAAATGGATGTATTTATGCGCATGGAGTGGTATTTATATAATTAGTTTTGTATTTAGTTATTCAAAAGTTCCTACCCTACGCCCTGTGAATTGCTGGTTTGCTTACTCACGTCCTTTCCCCCTTGACAGCTGATGTCATTAGGCGCCATGGATTGTTATCCACTTCACTTCAAATAAATCTAGATACTTTTCTAGTAAATGTTGTCCTAATCAGGTATATACTTTTGAGGCACATTCTTTACCGTAAATGAAATACCTAGCTAATATGAAAGTTTGGAAAAAACGTTCTTCCATTGGTTGAAATGCTGTACGTGGAGTACTGACTCATTTTTTCCCTTTTGCACTGGAGGTGTTAATCTGATGAAAATCCATAGTTCTACAAGGGTTGAGGGATTGTTAGCATACACCAGGGTATTTGCTCAATTCAAACTAACGATCCAGTTACAGTTTGGCAAATGAATATTTACTTTGAATCATTGGAGACTGAACGAAAGGAAGCTCAAAGGGTCAAGGATTACTAAACTTGTTATTGAATTGACACTAAAAATACTTTTTTCATGATCATAACCTATCTTTCTTCTAATACAGGCGAAAGATGAACATAATATGCAGAAAATGAGAAGAGGAGATGAAGATGATTCATCAGCAGAATCCGAAGAGTTTGAAAGTGATATCGAAGAATCTACAACACCGAAATAATTAATCTACACAATATTGTTTATTTTCAATTCATCGTGAATGTAATAAATTATTTCATCTAGTCATCGAGAGGTCAATTAATAAATTGGGGTACCAACTATGCAATCAAAGATAAAAACCTTTGTTTGGCAAAATCGAGATTGTTAACCATTACATTGAGTATACCTAGGTTCTTGAAAAAGTTGGGCCACTTGATTCTTTATTTCTGATCCTTGAGAAAGTGGGGCCATTCCCCGTGGTAATGATCAGCAGAACATCCTAGAATCTACCTGAATATCATGTGGTTAATGAGTGGAAAAAATATGTGCCTGTACCTCATGACTCTCCAATTAACACTAAAATTACCTTCCAATGTTATGACAAGTCATTTAGGTACAGCATGAACCCGAAGTTTTGTAGTTATGATCAACTAAACCCTCTCTGTACTACTATAGTTGTGAGAAGTCACAAAATGCCAAGAGAAACAAATAAAGTTCTTGAAGATGCAGGCATTCAGTCACATTCATGCAAAGGTATCCTTAATTTTATTCGTGAGTAATTTACTATTCAAACATTGTTCTTATGAATCATTTTGTTGTTTACAGTCATTTTAAATATTATTTGATGTAGACTATTGATCCACGTTGATTTCGTTGTACTTCTTTGGATAGAATATCTGTTATGCATTCTGCACCTTTCATTAGACTGACATAGTGCCAAAATATTTTAGTTCAATAGAACATTGACGAGATGATGTTTCAAGAGTTATGGGTACAAACCTTGTAATAGCAATAGTGATTTATTTCCATTTCAGCAACTGTTTTCATAATTTTGGTAATAAAAATTATTCTCAACCGTATTTCTTGTTTTTC